>OZ022244.1:17153400-17253400 GCA_963978895.1 Erpobdella octoculata
TATCAATTTTGGAAAAGATTGGTTTGTCCATTGGTGTTTTTTGGTTTTAACGTTTCGGTCAGCGGTTGTAAAAAGAATTAAATTTTTTTCTTCAAAATAAAAATAAAAATAAATTTATTTATAATTAAATTATAAAAAATGTTTAGCAGTTTTTTATCAGTTTTAAATATAAATATCAAATTGTGTGTTGTTTAGTGGCACCTTATACTTTTGTTTTTTTATCAAGCTTATTTCTCTCCAAAACCGTAGCTGTACATTCTGTGGTTTATATTTGAATTTTCGATTTCCAAAAAGTTATTTTTTAAATACAGATAGTTCTGCTTTTATTATTGGCAATTATTTATTATTATTTATTATTTATTTAGTCCGTAGCCGGCGCTTGGGGAGGAGGATGTCCTCGCTGCTGTCGGTGCCACGGGATTACAAACGCTGTCTACGATAATATTCCATTTTCCTCAGTCGACTGCAATTTTTCTCGCTTTATCGGCTGTCAGTCGTTTCCTCTTGAGGTCTTCATCAATGACTTTTAACCACGTTTTCTTTGGCGCAGAACGTTGGATGCGCCAGCCATGCGGTCGCTCCGGATTTATATCACGGGAAATTTAGATGCAGAAGTTGAACAGCGTTGTGCTCGCAATCCAACTATGAATTAAACTATTGTGCGAGAACTGCAAACGTTTCTTTGTCATATTTCCTAAATGAAATGTAGGAATCATTCTACAACAGATTATATATATATATATTGTTTGTGTTTGGCGTAAAATTAAACCAAATTAGCATTTTTGTGATAGTGCCTGTTTGTTTGATTAATTAAAGTCTGTATCTGTCTAAGACAATTTATGTCAAGACTTTCAAAATTGCATTGGATTGGATGCCATCTGATAGCCATCATATCGTCATCAGAGCTGACAAAACACCTGCGGGTGAGCACTCGAGAAGGTTTAATACACTGACAATCGACGAAGTGGCTATTGTGAGGCGGCGGAGCGATACCATAGCCTATGAGGATCATCCGAGGCTGGTTAAATTGCTAGCTGCTGGGGAGGTCGATTTGCCGGTCCTTGTCCAACTTATTGCACCTCAGTAGTTGGCGAGCTGGAGTGAGTCGAGCCTTGTGCCCACGAAAGCCTTGTGCTTTCACTGGCCTCCCTTCCTCAAAGCCGACATAAACACGTCACCAAACACTCAAACATACATACCGTCTAAATTGTCTCATTGACAGATACAGACGTTAAACAAACCACACACACAAGTGGCTATTGTTATTTCGAAAAAAATATGCAATCTAGAGATATCGAGCTTCATCGTTGGAATAAGAAATTGAAACGTGTTTACAAAACGCTCAATATTCTGGCAGGGTGAAAACGGATACCATTTTAATATTAAAATTGTTAATCAAGTAACAGGTAAATAAAACTGATAAAATAATTAATTTTTTAAATTTTAGATTTTAATAGATCTAACCAAAGATCTTTTGTAATAACACATGCTGAAACCAACAAAAAGGTCAGTGCTATGAATTTTTATTCACACAGACTCATGATTCTTGACGATGAAATAAATCATACTTTGATGTGTCGTCATCTTTTCTATCAGTTTGCAGTTGACGTGTATGTCAAAATTGAGACTGAACGATTAACATACATCCGTTTGAACCAACAGCACCTCCGATCTGAAGAATACATTCATTTTCGCGATGCTATTAACGCCAATGGCAATGCAAACAGTGTGGGAAGGCAATTTTGCCAGCCACTTACCTTGGAAGTCTGCGCCACCTGCACAAGTACGCACAAGATGCAATATCATAGTGAAAAAATATGGCCGTCCAGATCTATTTCCGTCAGAATCTTCCAGTAATTCCCCGATCAACTGCAGCTGACGAGATAAACGCGTGTTTAAAGACATCAAGTTTATGGCGGCACGTTAAGACACTTCAACTGACGACTAACATGTGAGTGTTTTTACAACATAATCAAAGTGCAGATATGTTTTCGGAGCAATTGTTAGATATTTCTAATGGGAAAGTCAAAGTTGACATCTCGACCGGATTAATCACATTACCCAAAAAATTTATGACGTAACGGTTTCGAAAAAGAAGAATATTCAGAGTGTTTTTCCAGACGTAGGGCAAAATTTCAAAAACCATAATTGGCTCAGCACACGAGCAATATTGGCAGCAAAAAACAAAGATGTCGAGGATGTTATTGCGATCATTCAAAATTTTCTCACGGGACAGTTGGTTTCATTCAAATCAGTCGACAAAGTTATCAATAACAATGACGTAATCAACTATCTCACAGAACTTTTGAATTCTCTAGAATTGCCTGGACTACCAGCTCATAATTTGATATTAAAAGTGGGTTCAGTTATCATAATGTTGCGTAACATTAATCAACCTCGACTGTGCAATAGAACAAGACTAGCTGTGAAAAAGCTAATGATGATCGAGGCAACGATTATAAATGGTAAATACAATACAGTGGGTGATCGGTTAACAAACATAATCCGTTTCAAGACTGTGTTCGCTATCCGAATTGTTCGTTAACCGATTAATTCGTTTCGGAGACCCTTAAAAAATGAAATTAAAAACAAATTATGTATTATTTCTTAGTAAGTTTCTTAAGAAAAATAATACATATTTATATAGTCTTGTATATTATTGAGGTTTTTTCATTTTTTGTTTATGGGGGCCTTAAAGAACATGCATTATTACATGATTAATTCCAGACTTCCTTTTAAAATTTGCAAGCCAGCCTGTAGTAGCCGTGAATTCTAACTCCTCGGATGACAAACTTGGAGTCTGTTGTTTCAATTTCTCTCCATTTTTTCATGAATTGCACCTCATTACTTTGCAGAAGTTATTTTCGTTACTTCTTTAGCTGCTTGAGTCTTCTTGATGATATCTTTCTTAGCTAAGATTGTGCATACTGTAGACCTATTCAAACCATACTGTCTCGCAACATCAGCCGCCTTTTGTCCACTCTACATTAGCTATAATCTCTTTCTTTGTTTTTATGGTGAGGACAGTTCACACGCACAGTGACAGCCGATTTCCGCTTACCGGTAACCGCTCCGTGATATTCTATATATTTATCAAACTTAATGACAAAACCTTTAACTCCGTCTTGCTTTTGCAAGCCAGTCCCAAGCCTGGAAAAAGTTAAAAGGATCAAATTATGATCCACGACTGGAAGTACGTAGGTGCTTCCTACATAAAGCTATTTCAGTCTTAAAACATTTTGTGTAAAGGACTATAAACTATTATTTAAAAGAATGACAAAACCTTTTTCTCCTGGACTGTAAAGAGCTTTATCTGTTTGAATAAATATCGAAAGTTGTTTTTTATGTAGTTCAATTGATCTGTTTCGTTTAAAGTTTAATCCATCAAATGCTTCGACAAAAAAATAATAATTTCCATCTCCAACAACTGAGGGAACCTGTAAAGCAATATTGACATTTTTATCATTTTCATCATTAATATCTATTTCTTTGATTCAAACGAATTTATATTGAAGATTATTAACATCCTAATAATATTTACTACAAGTTATTCATATCTTTATTTTAAATCTATAAAAAGAACAATCATGGTAATTTATCAATTAATAAAATCATTTCAACAAAAAGCATGCATTTTTCAATTTTTATGCAATTTGCTGAGTTTTTTGCATAATTAATAAAAATTTAGGAATTTGCCGATTTCATAATTGAAAGTTTATCAATTAAACAGATAATTCAAAAGTTTAGCCGTTAATCAGACCTGTAAGAGCGCAAGTGTTGACTGTCCTGAAATTTTAAAACAATAATTTAATCCAAAACTTGATTATCACAAGTTGTAATAAATGTTCATATATGGTAACGTGATGCATTTTAATTTGTAGATGAGAAAGGTTCATACAGAAACACGTCTAAAAATCGGAATTAACATATGTTAAAATAAAAATTGTTCAACTTTGTTCAATTTTTTTTATATTCAGTAAAAACTTCAAAAAAATTAATATAAAGGAAGAAATATAACAATCCGTTTAAAATTGCGTTTTTAATATCAACATAGAAGATGTCAGAAATATTTTTCTAATACACAAAAAATAATTAATATTAACCAAATATTTTAACAGTGTTTTTTTAAATAAATAACTTTGAAAATAATCTTTTTTGCCCCTTCTTTGAGCAGATTTCAATTTTTTAAACCATTGAAAACAAACAGATTTTTAAATGAAAACGTAATGTTTTAGCCGCGAATGCCACGAAATGGACTTAATTTACGCGATAAAGCGTGATTTTATTAATTTGACCTCTGCACTACATTCTGTCGCGTGTACTGTAAAGGCGTTAAAATTGGTCAAAGGTCACAATCGGAAATAAAATTAGATATTATGATTGAGCATTCCATATTTTGGAAAATCAGTTCAAGATTGGTAAACGTTCCATGTCTTTTTAGCATTAGACAGGTAAAATAAAAATTGTGATACATTTTTGAGTTGGTGCTGCAACTCAAAAAAATATTTTGTAACTTTTTGGGGTTTTTCAATTTCTGTATCTTCACAATTTCTGATCTTGTGAAGTTTCAAACTTGACATTGGATGTACATACACATGATGAAGAAATGAGCTTGCATGGCTGGCGCTAAAGTGATAAAAGAAGACGTTGTAAGCATGAATGAAGAGGAAATTATGTTGATATGTAGATTTTTAAAATTTGTAGGCCTGTAAACCGTTCTACGTGTAATATTGCTTAAAAAAGTTTTCAAATTTTTCTAAAAAAAACTTTTTCTTGGGCGAAAAGGTTCACCATGAAGATTTTTGTGCAAATCCTTTATTGGTTCTGGAGTGATACCGGAGCAAAATCAATCCATTTGTTTTATATATATATATATATATATATATATATATATATATATATATATATATATATATATATATATATGTTGTGACGAGACACTCCAGGTGTAGTCAGGTGCGCCTTCCAAGCTAGCTACCGAGTTTTTGCGAGAAAGTTCTGTTTAGTGTTTTGCGAGTTGCGCGGTATTTACATTACATGTTTCTTGTTATTTATATTGTGTTTTGAAAGAATAACGTTTTCTGAAAGACACAACAATTGGCGTAGTCGATGTTGTCTGAAGTTGATAAAATAATTAAATTGTTCGCTGAACAAGAGAGATATCGCTAACGTATCAAGAAACTTGTATGTTGACGAAGTTTGATTAGTCAAGAAAACTTGAGGTATTTTTCGACCAGGAACCGAATGAGCACCAGTGAAAGTTTCAAACCTTGCCCAGTAATCTTTCCATAATTCTTTCAAAGGGTCGAAAGCTTCGAAACTGGGAATATTTGTTGCCGATGGTTGTAAACTTAAAATCAACCTCTCCATTTGTTTTATGTGTTCTGCTCGTTCTTTTTCGCGAAGTCTTTCTTGTTCTGAGCTATATCTCTCTTGCTCAGCGAACAATTTAATTAATTTATCAACTTCAGACATGTCGACTGCGCCAATTGTATCATCCTGGTGACAGATCATAAACCACTCCTCGCATTGTTTGGTCCGTCAAAAAGAACTCCGGTCCTGGCAGCAAATCGTCTAGCAAGATGGGCCCTGACATTGAGCCAGTACAACTACTCAATTGAATATCGAAAAACCGGAGAACACGGAAATGCAGACGCCCTCAGTCGCCTACCAGCGTGCGAAGACGGAGAATTTGACTCGACAGAAGAAGATGCAGATGTTTCAACAGTTTGCGTTATTAACACAATCAGCCAACAAATGTCCGATTCCAGACTGTTATCAAAAGAGTCAAGTAAAGATCCTGTTATCTCTACAGTGATACGATTTGTGAGAGACGGCTGGCCTCACAGAATCATGCAACCGGAATTAAAACTGTATGAGAAACTTTCTGATTCTCTTTCAACAGAAAGTGGTTGTCTACTCTTTGGAGCAAGAATCGTGATACCAAAAAAATTATGCGGCAAGATTTTAGAATTGTTACATACAGGACACTTCGGAATGCAAAGAATGAAACGTTTAGCAAGAACTATAGTTTATTGGCCTCGAATTTACAACGATATTGAAAATTTAAGTCGTTCATGTAGTTCTTGTGCTGAATAGCAAAACAAGCCACCAAAGATGATGAATCACCCGTGGATGATTCCTGAAAAACCTTGGGACAGAGTGCATCTGGATCACGCCATAAATTGTTTTGGAACCAATTGGCTGGTTATAATAGATGCCTATTTGAAATACCCGTGTATACATCCGACAAGTTCCATAACAGCAAAAACAACAACTCAGTTTTTGGATGAATATTTCAAACATTTTGGTTTCCCCCTCACTTTGGTGACTGATAATGCTCTAACCTTTACTTCTGAAGAATTTCAGAATTGGTGCAAAGAAAGAGGCATCATTCATCTTTCTGGAGCTCCTTATCATCCTGCAACCAACGGGGCAGCTGAGCGATTGATACAAACTTTAAAAAAATCACTCACAAAGTCTGCACATCCTCTCCGAAGAGTTTTGCAAGATTTCCTTTTGCAATATCGGAGAACGCCTTTGGAATCTGGATTTTCCCCAAGTGAACTCTTGAATGGACGACAAATCAGAAGCAAATTAGATTCTCCTTTGCCATGTCCTCCTTGCCTTGTTCGAGAGATGCAGGATAAACGAAGTCAAAGAACAAACAAAGAATCTTTCCAAATACAACACAAGTACAAAATTGGAGATTTTTGTTACGCTCTACACTGTGGTCCCAGACAGGGTAAACAACCAAGATGGATTCCTGCAATCGTCAACAAAATATTGGGAGCACGAAACATCCAAGTACGATTGTGCTCATATGGGTCGATTTGGAAACGCCATGTGGAACAACTCCTCCCACGTTATGTTACACGTTACTCCACATCATCGAGTCTTGGAGACGACGCATTTGACACCACGTCAACGAGGAGTCCAGCGACAACGTCAACAAAGAGTCCAGCGACCACGTCAACGAAGAGTCCAGCGACCACGTCAACGAGGAATCCAGCGACCACGTCAACGAAGAGTCCAGCGACCACGTCAACGAGGAATCCAGCGACCACGTCAACGAAGAGTCCAGCGACCACGTCAACGAAGAGTCCAATCACGACGAAAAGTCCGGCAACCGTGTCAACAGGAAATCAAGCGACAAGTTTGCCAATGAGTTCTCCATCCAGTGCGACAACCGTACCAGGAGAAATTCTACCGACGGATCTGACAAGATCAGCAACGCAAGCGAATACTTCAGTTGAAACCGGACCACGACGTTCGGAGCGCTTGCGGTTGAAGAATTTAAGATTTTGACACGATTTTTTTTCTTTCGTTAGAAGACATTTTTACATTTAGTTTTCGCTTTTGAAAAGACTCAAAAGCTTGTGGGAAGGTGTTGTGACGAGACACTCCAGGTGTAGTCAGGTGCGCCTTCCAAGCTAGCTACCGAGTTGTTGCGAAAAAGTTCTGTTTAGTGTTTTGCGAGTTGCGCGGCATTTACATTACATGTTTCTTGTTATTTATATTGTGTTTTGAAAGAATAACGTTTTCTGAATGTATATTGTAGGTATGTATGTATATATATATATATACATACATACCTACAATTTTTATGTTATATTTAATTTATATTTGCTCCTAGGATTTTATTCTTAATTAATACCTTTCCTCGTATTTTATTTTAGTCATAATTTTATTTATATTATTTTTATCTTTGAACTTCGACATTTCATTATTTGTTTTATTCGTCGTTGTTTATATTCGGTTCCTGTACCGCCCGGCCTTTTGTTTTTCTGAAAATGGCTGGAAAAAATAGCCGAAACTTGCAAGTTAAAAAGTAATAAAGATTTGTATAATCGGGCGTTCTTTGAACAACTTCTAGGGCAAATTAACTTATGTGAACTATTTCATATAATAGAAAACGTTTGCAACAAAACCTGGATCGACGAAAAACTAACACGTAATTATTTAAGTAATATATATATATATATATATATATATATATATATATATATATATATATATATATATATATATATATATATATATATATATATATATATATATATATATATATATATATATTATCATAAGTATTAGTGCAATCTACGTATTAACAAAATCAACTCCGCCTTGCATTTGCAAGCCAGTCCCAAGCCTGGAGAAAGGAGGAGGGAAAAGTTAAAAAGAACAAATTATGATCCACGACAGGAAGTACTTAGGTGCTTCCTACATACAGCCATTTCAGTCTTAAAACACCTGGTGTAAAGGACTATAAACTATTATAAAAAAAAAAAATAAAAAAAAAAAAAATAAAAAAAAAAAAAAAAAAAAAAAAAAAATTAACAAAATCATTAAAAATTTGTTGTGGAACTTTGTTAAAGTCCATTAAATTCAAAATTTTTATTAAACATTTAAGTCGTAAACAAGTAAATTAAAAACGAATTTTTAAAACCAATGCTCTTATATGTAATTAAAACACAAATTTTGCAATCAATTTTTTCTTATATTACTCTTTTATTTTATATTAAATCCGAAATATCTTAATTATATCGAAATATCGAAATTAATTAAAATTAACTAAATTAATTGACTTATTGTAAAACTAATAATTGAATATTGCATTGTCTTCTATTTTGAGCATGTATGCAAAATTTGAAAAAAATCTATCATCAGGAAGTGATTCAAAAATTGATTGCAAGATTTGAAACAGACAGAGAAACAGACAGACAGAGAAACAGAGACGACGAGTTAATAAAAGCATTGGTAATAAAAACAGGTTTTTTCACATGTACCTTATATTTCTGGATTTGGGGTTTTTCATTTATTAAACAAAATTTTTTTTAATGACATTTTTCGAATTTATATATGTAAACATTTATTTAAATGTATTTTATTTGTTTTTGTTTGAAAACATAGATTCTTTTTTTCTATTTTTTTGAATTAAAATAACTTTAATAAAATTTTCAAATTTCAATAGAATACATTGTCATGAAAAATAACCCTATATTTTAAATTTTACTATAATTTAATGAAGGGAAATTAGTTATTTTTTAATCTCAAGGTTTGCAAATATTCAAGCAAGCAAGCAAGATTGATGGTGTAATTAATATAAGAAATTTAAAAAGCAAAAGTTGAAAATTTGGGTAAAACGTTGTTTCTTACCAGATGTTAAATGATAATCCATGCCGTTCAAGACCCTGAACTTTGATTGATTTTTAACTTGAATGGATGCCCAAATTTTGTAGGAAATTTTAGCAGAGCACTCAGTTAAAACATTGAACCTGTATGGATTTCCTGGTCTGAAGACGTTGGAGGCAACAATTGTGTAGTTGCTGAAAAATATAGAATTTAATTAATTTAATAATTGAATTTTAAATAAAATTATAAATAGCATTTAAAACAAAATTAAAAAATAGAGTTTTTCAATATATTAGTTTTTAACTATTTTATAATTTTTAACAATTTTTTGACAAAATAAAAATTAAATCAAAACATCTAATTTACAAAAAAATTATCAAAAGTATTTTCTGTTAGTTTACTCACCAGCTTAAAATTTCAATAAATTTGTTTTCAGTTTAGTGAGACTATAGATATCTATGAGTTGAGTTTTATAGCTTTTATTTTGATTTGTTCCCAAACTCTTTCCAAAACGATAATTTTATCGGTAGCTTGATTCTGATTTTTTAGCGATTAACGATTGGCAATCCATATAGCTGTACATTTCATACTATTTTGATTTTTTGACCCGTAACATAATTTTGAGGATTTGAAACTATTTAGAGTACGAATCGTCGTATTACTTCATCATATGGTTTTTAGCAGCATAGCAGCATAGAATGCTGCTATGATGATAAATATCTGCTTAAATTAAATAAAATTTTAAATTAAATTAAATAAAATAAAATTTTGAATTAAATTAAATAAAATAAAATTTTAAATTAAATTAAATAAAATAAAATTTTAAATTAAATTAAATAAAATAAAATTTTAAATTAAATTAAATAAAATTTTAAATTAAATTAAATAAAATAAAATTTTAAATTAAATTAAATAAAATTTTAAATTAAATTAAATTAAATTAAATTTTAAATTAAATTAAATAAAATTTTAAATTAAATTAAATAAAATTTTAAATTAAATTAAATTAAATTAAATTGAATTGAATTGAATTGAATTGAATTGAATTGAATTGAATTGAATTGAATTGAATTGAATTGAATTGAATTGAATTGAATTGAATTGAATTGAATTGAATTGAATTGAATTGAATTGAATTGAATTGAATTGAATTGAATTGAATTGAATCGAATCGAATTGAATTGAATTTTATTGAATTAAATTACATTAATTTTTTTTAATATTGCCACCAATGAAGATGTGCGTTAAAATTTTACAATCAAACAAATTTTTTAACCATTACTGTTTATTAGTGTTTATTTACGACTATTAGACATTAAAAAAAGTGAAAATATAGGAAAAAGAAAGATAAGATGTGAGAAAAAAGATATGGAAAACGAGAAAAAAAACGTAGAAAGACAGAAACAACAAAAAGTTGTTATTTATATGGTGTTTTGAAAAGCAAGTGTTTGACAAGGTTTTAAAAAACTGAAAAAAATAACCTGAGAAAAAGTGAATTGGAGTCATTTTCTGTTCCGTCAACAAAATTTTGGAAATGCACGAAAAAAGCCTAACAACATTTTGTCAAAGAATTTTTAAATTTTTGCTTTACTTGTGGATTATTATTATTTTTATAAAGTAATTTATATTGCGCCCATTACTAAAAAAATAGTGGCGCATTACAATCATGTATAGTTTACGAGTATAGAACAAAAAGAGTTAAATAAAAATAATAAATGTAGCAAGATATAAAAAACGTTGGATTAAAAGTTAGGAAAAAGCAGTATTGAAGAGGTATGTTTTTAGTTTTTTTTCTGAAGGAGAGAGGATCCGCTGTTTCGCGAATCTCTGTCGGAAGAGCGTTCCATGCCGCGGGACCAGAGTAGGAAAAGGCCCGTTCACCGAGTTTTGTGTGAAGAAGAGGTATGATGAATGTTGATGAGTTGGCCGATCACAGGCCAGAACGTGAGGCATTGCCGCCACCGACTTGACGTCGTCAGTAGAATATTGAGGACATTTTTCATATTAGATTGAGTTCATTATAATGGAGAATTTGAATTGTATTCGCCATTTTATTGGCAACCAGTGTAATTGATACATGCTCGTCGTAACGTGGTCACGTGCGCCAAGCTGGGAGATTAACCGCACAGCAGTATTCTGTACACGCTGTAGCGGTTCAAGTGAACTTTGTGGTAATCCAGTCAGCAGCGAATTACAGTAATCCAGTCAGCAGCGAATTACAGTAATCCAGCTTAGAGATAACTAATGCCAGAACTAGCTTTACTGTAACCTCCGCTCCAACATGCCGACGAATCTGTCAAAAACGGCGCAGGTGGTAGAAGCAAAAAGCTGACACGTTGGCGATAAGCTGCTTCATTGTTAATATAGAGTCCAGTCGGACACCCAGGTCACGCACAACCGCTGACGGCTTAGCCGATTCCAATCCGGCTCGTAATGTGCAGTTTCGACTTCTGAGTTTGGCCAGGCTATCCCGCAACCCAAGCCAGATGACCTCTGTTTTTTATGTATTTAGCTGCAAGCGACGAGATGCACACCAGTTCATTATCTCCGCGACGCAGTCGGATATACGCTTTCTAACGGCGTATATTTCTTCAATTGGGCAGTGGGTGAACAGCTGGGTGACGTCAGCGTATAAATGGGATTTGATGTTGTAATTCGCCAGTAGCTCGGTGATATCCTCCGTATATGCTGTAAACACCAGAGGTCCCAGGACTGATCCCTAGGGCACACCACAGTCAACTGCGAAACTGGAGGTCTGACTGTCAGCATAAACGAATGACTGCGCACGGTCACTCAGATAAGACCGAAACCAACTGAGCGCAGCATCGGTTAAAGAGAAACGGCTGGCAAGTACAGACAGAAGTATTGAGTGGTCTACTGTGTCGAACGCTGCACTCAGGTTCAAAAACACGAGCACAGAAACCCGCCCACCATTGATGGCACAAACTAAACTGTTTTGAACGGAAAAAGAGCCGTTTCCGTAGAATGAAATGGACGGTAGGCAGATTGTTGCGTCGGTAGAAGGTTTGAAGTTCACATGTGAAACATGACACGGTTGGCGACAACTCTCTCAATAACTTTCGACAGGTATGACAGGTTGGAGATGGGCCGGTAAGAACTGGCAGAGTCTGGGTCTAGGTTTGATTTTTTGAGGTGCGGTAGAACTCGAGCCTGCTTGAGGAAGAAAAAAAACACCCGTTTGCATTGACAAATTGCATGATTGTTGTGGCTATATGTGGAATGATTTTTGAGCAGCAAGGAGGAAATCGGATCCAAAGAGCAAGACTTTGTTGGGGTCGTCCTGATTAACTTCTCGATTTCCGGCACCGTACATGCCTCGAAACGACTGAGAGGAAGTACAAGACGTGACGAGATGTCCGGCCAAGTAGCGGACGTGGTTGATGCACGTATAGTAGCGATCTTGGCGTTGAAGAACGTTGAAAATCGCTCACTGACAGCTTTGACAATTTCTGGTGAGGTGGCTGTAGCACGGTGTTTACTACCCGCCATAAAGCCCGAGTCGTACATAATCCAGTGGACCACATAGCCAAACTGGCCTGATGGCGGATGTACTCTTACGTGGAGGTTACGAAGTGATTTGCTGCCACCGCCATTCCCGGACTCTCGGTTTCCAATAATGACTGATACTCCTTTAGGATGAATAGTGTTGATAGACAATGGCGAGAGAACCGGCGGGTTTATTTCGGAAGGCATTTCAATACGGAGGTGCCGCAGATGACGTGGCAGCCACAGTTTTAGCTTGAAGATTTGTTTCGAGTTGAACATTGTATAGTATGTCCTTTGGGTCGTAGTGATCAAAGGAAATCACTTAAGTAGCTTCTATGGTGTGACATATTACTGTATAAGTTATTCAAAGAAGTGTATCATAAAATGATTACAATCATCCACTATGGTTTAAAAAGTTTCAGCTTTCAGCAAAAACCCAATGAGCTCCAGCAGAAAAAACAACAAGTTATTTATAGTAGGGTACAGGCTCATTACTTATTCACTCGAAACGTGGAAACTTGTCCTGTAAAAAAATCACAAGTTATTCAGTAATGTAGTAAACAGACTTAGGCGAACTGACAAGTAGTTTTACTAAAATAGTTTAAAACCGACCCCCTATGTTGCTGGCTATAACTATACCGGAGAATTGACAGTTTATACGTATATATATATATATATATATATATATATATATATATATATATATATATATATATATATATATATATATATATATATATATGGTATTCTAGCCTCATAAATATTAAGAAACACCCACATTCCATAAGCAGTCAATGACCAACTTTGAAAAACGTTGTTTCAGGAAAATGTTTTGAAAATATATAAATAAACCTTTTCCTCTTCTTTATTCATCGACTTTTTTAGAAGAAAAATGAAATGTTTTTTGGCAGAGCCCCCACACCATAGCCACACCATAACCCCGCACTGCTGACAATTCAGTTCTTATGTCCAACTGACGTAAGAATGCAAATGCTGATGGAACAAGTTGAAAGTCCTCTAGCAATTCGTCGCGGACATTTCGTTGCAGAAAAACGGACAATTTGATGCGGACAATTCGTCGCAAACAATTTGTTGCAGAAAAACGGACAATTGTTAAATAATAATTACTACATTTATTTTATCTTGTTTGTTCTTCATAATAATACCAAAAATAATAATTCCGAGAAAAGCTAAATATTCTTATGACAGATCTTTAGGCAGCCTGTCTCTGCATAATTTACTCCTCACACCCCCTCCTCTTCGGTGCGTACGTAATATATGAATGGCCTTTTAATTATTAGCAAGTGTTGAATGATTAGAATATTTTAATAATAAATCTACCTGTTATGTGAAAAAGATAGTAATTTAGCACAAACACATGTTTGCAAAAATTAATTTATTCATCTAGTAAAAAAAAAGTTATGGCTGAATCTCCGCAAATAATCATTTGAGGAACGATTTTCACAATCCATCACAGCAGTAAGCAATCTCGATAATTTTTTTTCCTCAGAGGATTACTTTTGCCTGCAAGCATACGCTCAACTTTCATTTAGTTGATGTTTTGTTCTTTTTGTAGTTGTACTACTAACTTCAATAGTGTTGAACGTGCAATTTTAACAGCCCGTGCAAATGCATGTGCCATCTTTCAACTGCGTTGTTAGTACAAGGAATGTCATAACGGACAGCTTGATAGTAGTTCCAGATATCATATAAAAAAGAGCACATCTCAGTTTATTGGCTTTAAGTGCAATTTGTTTAGGTTTGGTTTGCGACGAATTTTCCTGCGACGAATTGTCCGCTCCGAATTGTCCGGTTTTCTGCGACAAATTGTCCTGCGACGAATTGTCCTAGAACCTCTAAAAGTGCAAAATTCCAATATAAGAATTTTAAATATTGAAGAAACGTACACTAAGTTGGACCAAAAAGATAGTTACTTCAATTGCCAGTTTTATTCGAAGTTCTTTACATGTAATATCAAGAGCACCTGTGTAACCATTTCCAGAACGCATGCCTTTCCAAGTTTAGTTCACAACCTGACATTCGATTTTGTAACGATGTATTTTTTAACTGCCTCCGACCTACGAATTAGAGCTGCCTTGAGGCGCTGGCTTAGGTTGCCAAAGGATACGCCTGTCCAGCGGCAGATCTAAAGAAAGGCCCCCACTTTTAGAATTTTAACAAAAAAAAATTGAACCTTAATTTTTTACTTAACTTGCATCATTATTCTGTTTGTCTGTATCCTGAGAATTTATCTTAACTAAATTTACCTCTTGGCCATCAATAGTTTTGATAATTGGCAGATATTTAAGAATGCTGGGCCTTTTTCAAACTATTTCAATGCAAAATATAATTCAAATAATATTTCAAAAAAACATTTAGACCTCCAATAGCAGGTCCAGAAAAAAAATTGAAGATGACACATTTTTTTAATAATTTTAGACGGCTTAACAACACGTTTTTAAAACAGTAATCATTTGTAATATGAATGAAGACTGTACGTTCAGTAAACATTCGTCCCCCTGACGTAGTTTTAGCCTCCCAAAAATGGAAATAAAGTTTCAAAATTGGTCAAAGAAGTGTAATGTTGAAGATTCAGAGGTTTTAACGGGTTTTTAATGGATAGGCGATCCCCTTGACGGTGAAGTGGGCCCCGTGCCTGTGGTGTTTGAGTAGGCCCCTGAAGTTGCAGGTTATTAGTTTTTATTGAAAGAAAAAATAAAAAAAGGGTTTCGAAAATTTTTGAAAACAAGTTACCTCCAAGGTTTTGCTGAAATGACGTCTTTGCTTAAATAATTGTGGATAATCAATGTATTACAGAGCAACAGTTATAATGTACAGGTCCAATAGGTGTAAAGCAATCTTCAGTTAATAATTGTTTTATTCAATAATCTGCTGTGATGATCTAACAGTCAGAAAAATGTTAAGATGTACAAACGGACATTGCAATTTTATTAGTTTTACAAATTGATTGAACAAAATTTGAATGAACTATAGAATAAAATTAGTTAAAACTTTAATTTATTTTTTAAAAATTACATCAATTTCTACTTTTATTTTAAAAAAAGCGGTGATTGATTTTAAAAAGTAAAAAATTATTACAAAAAACTTCGTTTTTTGCAAACTTTTATTTAGGTTACAATCTCTGTTTGTGTGTATGTGTTTGTGTATATGTGTGTTTCTTTCTCTGTTCGCAAATCTTGCAAGCAAAATTTAACCAGTTTTTTGACTAGCTAGGAAGCTGAAACCTTTAGCATAGCTTTATATTGGATGACAATACATGATTCAATTAAAAAAAACTTTATTTGAACATCTTTCGTATTTCTTATTCGAGTGTATTTGAAATCAAAATTTGTGTTGAAAAGCTCGTTTTTCATTTACTTGTTCCATATTGATTCGAAAGTTTTTTTATATTTTCAATCTTCACATATTTCACATATCAAGTATTTAAAAGACTATGGTCAATGTCTTCTATTTTATAGACTTATTTTCATTAAAAAATTGCAAACAATTAGTAGCCGCCTAATTACAAAAGTAGTTTATGGTTTACTTAATTTTAGCTTTTAAGTGTTTGATGAGCTAACTCCACAGTATGATGAAAAAAAAGGTTGTGTTGATATTGCTTCAGAGAAAAAAAATTACAGAAAAAAAGTGAAAGAGAAAAAAAGAAAATAAAGGGGAAAATGAGAAATTCTGAAGACGTGGAAATAAAATCGAATATGTTCAAAAATCACTGTCTAAAACAACTGAAAATCTTTATAAATCTTATTCAATAAATTGAATACGTACGTACAATTAGATCTTTGGAAGTTCAAACCGCAGTTTTGATTAAAAAATGTTAAATTTAATATGTTCATTAAATAATTAAATAAAACAAATTGTAAAATTGTTTGTAAATTAAAAATGCAAAATATGTGACTTGCCAGTTCTTATTTTGAATATAGCCATCTACCGCCACCTTTCCATCACCAGCTTTGTGAGCTTCTCCCTTATTAGTGTTCTCATCCCCGTCCCATTCCTCAATCACGCGTCCGTCCACTTGTTGCAGAACGGCAACAACAACGAGAAACGACCAATTCACCAAACGTTTTCCTTTCATTACGCCGATGACAGAAAACGCGTTAAAACGTTCTCATCTTTATACCTTCAACATTCTCATGCCCACACAAGAAATTCATCGTCTATGAACTTTGAATCCAATTCTTAAGTAAAATTGCATAAAACAAGTTTTCAGTGAAAAATTTGTTGGCAGCTGTAAAAAATTTTTCCATTCATTGTTCTATTAGCACTCTCTGATCGTTGCTGAGTAATGATAATGAAACAGAATGATAAATGATAGAGCTTGTTCACTCTTCAACAATTTTTCAATAAGAATGTACTAAATAGCTAACATTTGTTTATAGCAGCAATTTGTTGGTTTGTCTATCAATCGTGAATTATACAACTTTAGTTAACAGACTATTACAAATCTTGCTATTTGTTACATAACAAAACAGTTTGTTATTTTTTGTTAATTTTTTGTTGTTTCACAAAAAGTGTTGCAGAAAATAAATAACTAAAAAATATAACCAGCTAACTGAACGACCATTCAGTTGGAACACATAAAAATTTAACAAGCGTGTAAGTATCACTAGGAGCTACATATTTCTGCAGTTTAATTATGTTGTTTATGTGTAAATAAATCTTTATTTTCAATCTGGCTGAGATCTCACTTCACGGATGAACCATTTTGCTGTTCAGTATCAATTTCAACTTTCTGCTATCATTAAACATATCATTAAGCATCAATTAAGCATTATCATTTTCAGCACCGCACTCGCACACTCACATAAATAAGCAAGTGTTCTAGAAACATGGCTTACGACATCTAAAAGATTATTTGTAGATTTCTTTCTAGTCGATGGCTTGTAACATATTCGTTATTAACGTTACATACAAGTGTTTTTACCAATGCTTTTATTAACTCGTCGTCTCTGTTTCTCTGTCTGTCTGTTTCTCTGTCTGTCTGTTTCTCTGTTTGTCTGTTTCTCTGTCTGTCTGTTTCTCTGTCTGTTTCAAATCTTGCAATCAATTTTTGAGTCACTTCCTAATGATAGATTTTTTTCAAATTTTGCATACATGCTCAAGATAGAAGACAATGCAATATTCAATTATTAGTTTTACAATAAGTCAATTAATTTAGTTAATTTTCTTGAGGGTTTTATCGAGGGGTTTCTTGGGGGTTTTCTTGAGGGTTTTCTTGAGGGTTTTCTTGACCACAAAACGCTAACCGACTGGCAGACTATTTTACCAAGTTAACACGAACCACACTCACTGACCGCGATTCTCAAGCGTGTACGAAATGTTCATGAAAATAGTTGAGATATTTAAATTCAATGCTTTTTGATGATATTTTTATTATTATTACCAATGCTTTTATTAACTCGTCGTCTCTGTTTCTCTGTCTGTCTGTTTGTTTCTCTGTCTGTCTGTTTGTTTCTCTGTCTGTTTCAAATCTTGCAATCAATTTTTGAGTCACTTCCTGATGATAGATTTTTTTCAAATTTTGCATACATGCTCAAAATAGAAGACAATGCAATATTCAATTATTAGTTTTACAATAAGTCAATTAATTTAGATAATTTTAATTAATTTCGATATTTCGATATAATTAAGATATTTCGACTTTAATATAAAATAAAAGAGTAATATAAGAAAAAATTGATTGCAAAATTTGTGTTTTAATTACATATAAGAGCATTGGTTTTAAAAATTCGTTTTTAATTTACTTGTTATAAACTTTTTTTACAAACTTGTATTTAGGTTACGATCTCTGTTTGTGTGTGTTTGTATATGTGTGTGTGTGTCTTTCTCTGTACGCAAATCTTGCAAGTAAAATTTAACCAGCTTTTTAACTAGCTAGAAATCTAAAACTTTCAGTATAGCTTTATATTGAATGACATGATTCAATAAAAAAAACTTAATTTGAACATCTTTTGTATTTCTAAATCGAGTGTATTTGAAATCAAAGTTTGTGTTAAAAAACTCGTTTTTCCTTTACTTGTTTCTATTCGATTAGTGCGTTTGTATTATTTAAATTATAAATGTTTTTTTTAATTCTTTATTTTTAATTCCCCGTGTTTGCTTGCTTGAGCCATACGTTGGGACCCTAAAGCCCCCAAAAAATTAACATCCCGTTGTCATAATTTAGTTTAAATTTACTGGGTATATTTATCGCCGCGGGCTTTACAATCTATTAAATATTCAGATTGACTGGGCAAATAATAAGTAGATTATAGAATAAATCAAATTTTTGTTTTTCTAAAAAAAGCGATATTTAATTTTTAAAGTTTATAATAAAATATTTGTTTATTCCATATTGATTCGAAAATAACTTATATTTTTTATCCTTTCAATCAAGTTGAAATTTGGTGGGCTTATTTGTTGCTGCGGTCTTTACTTTCTATTAAACTTTCCAAAAAATTTTAAAATTACAAATCTTATGCAAAGAAACAAACTTAAAATTTTTGGTTTATTTAAAGAAAACGACATTTCATTTTCAAATTAAAAAATTGTTAATGAAAAATTTGTATAATCCATATCGATTTGAAAGTTTCTTAAATTTTTAATCCTCACATACTTTACATATTAAGCATTTAGAAGACTGTGGTCAATGTTTTTCATATTTTATAGACTTACTATGAACAAAAAATATTTTGCAAAACATTTTTAGTTGGCGAATTGCAAAATTACAAAGGATTTTTAATAAAAAAATATTTTTTACGATTTTTTTGTTTCGTATGTACAATAATTATCAAATTGTTTCGAAAAAGATTATTAAGCTCTGCCTTTTTAGTAAGATAGTTTATGTGTTTTTATTTATTTGAACATTGTGTATTTGTTAATGTGTGTGAGTGTTTACGCACATATTTCTATTTGTATGTTACGTGTTCGCCCGTTTATGTGTGTACATAGGCTCGCGTACCATCTTCTATTGATATTTTGTATGCTGCATGCTCCTGTGCATACTTCCATCGGTAGGAAAGACTGGGGCTGTATGTTGCAAGGGTTGTATTAGAGATGGAAATCGAACCCTAATTTAAAAGTTCGGGTTCGGTTCGGTTTGGCAGTGGCTATAGTTCGGGTTCGGTTCGTATCGCTAGTGGTTACAGTTCGGGTTCGGTTCGGTTTGGTTAGGTAGTTGTTAAAGTTTGGGTTCGGTTCGGGATAGCTATGGCTCAAAGTAGATTCGCATTAAAAAAAGTCAAAGTTTAATAATTCATAACATTTAAAAAAAATTAAAGTTCCATATTGTATTTTAAAAAACTACATTTCTAATGTTTCTGTACTCATTCGAGCTCTCCGCTCACTCAGAGTCATGTTGCTGACACTAATCACCAATCGTACTTTTCCTTATGTAACAAACGCTTCCAGCTCTTGCTTGCTCCATTTAGAACCGTTTGCTAACTTATTAGTATTTGCCATATTATTTAAGTTGTTCTATATAATAAATACAACAAACAACAAAATAAGTAATTCAAGCAACACGACCACACGGTGTAATAAGCTACGCAAAAAAAAAGTAAACATAACAACAAAGATGTGCATAAGCTTCCATAAGACAAACAATAACAACGATATTAAATACAGAAAATAACGATTTTTTTTCAAGAATATTTCAAAGTCATAATTTAAATTTAAAAATATAAGTTCGATGAATTTAGCATGGGTTCGTTCGGGTTCGGTTCGTTCCGAGCAAAAGATAGTTCGGGTTCGGTTCGGTAAAAAGTAGCGTTCGAGTTCGGTGTGTTCGGTTTGGGTTCGGTTCGATTCCCATCTCTAGGTTGTATGTTACAGGGACTGTATGTTACAAGGGTTGTATTTTACAGGGGTTGTATGTTACCGGGACTGTAACAATTTTGATATCTCTGTTAAGAATAACATATATTTAATATTTTTTTAGCAAATATAATTTTACTTTGTCATGAAAAAACATTTTCGTGTTGTTAATTATAATTTTTATCGCGTTTTTTTTGCATACAGTTTCAATCTTCTTAAAACATCCAGATAAGTATAAGCATTTAACTTAAACTAACAAAAAATAATACTCCATTAACAATCTAAAAAAATTCAAAGTAATTTTTTTCCTTTATTTTGCTGCCTAGTTTTATAATTCTTTGTGAAATAGTGCAAGGCATGTCGGGATTGTTTGTTACACATTGTCACAAGTAACCCTGTTTCTATATGAGCCCACTGATTTCGTGTTTCACAAATTAAATTAGAGTTATCTTTTGGAAGTCTTTTTGATTTTAAAGTTATAATATTTGAGTTTATTTCAATCATTCAAATTTTGTTATTCGTTGAATCAACTACTTTTTTGAGTTTATTCTTATTATGCATTTCCCTTTTTTTTATTTAGGCAATATGAAAATTAACGGAAATAAAACTGACAGGCTATTTTGACTTATACACTAGTCAAGAATGCTCTTTAGCAGAAAAAAATAACAAACCTATTATTTCAAAAACATTAAACCTGGAGATACGAACAAAACTTAATAAAGATGCAAATTCGGCAAGAGAAAAATGCAAGACCAACAATTCAGCAAGAAAAAAAAACTTAAACTAAGCAAAGCTAAAGAAAACGTCAAAATCTGTTGCGGGCTGAAACAAAACTGCATGTATGGTTTGCGCTTAATTCGTGTGTTCTTAACTTATATTTATTTGATAAAATTTTAGCCTGCGATTGCTAACGACAATGATTCCTTGTTTTGTGATTTAATTTTTTTAAAAGTGTTTAATTAAGTTGTTTGAAAGTACGGGTTGAAATAATAGCAAACGTTAGTTTAAAAACATACCTAAAAAGTTATTTTTTAAAAATGAGCATTTGCAAATTGCAAAAGGTAATTGGGAGGTGGTGATACCGCTGCTCAATGTTTCTTTTTTTCCAAAAATGCCCCCCCCCCCCGTCAGAAATTACTGGCTATGCGCCTGGTCATGGATTTAATTAGTTATTTGATAAAATTTGCATTATTTTAAGCACAATTCTAGCAAGAGCCAAACAATAAATCAGCGGATTTAGTTTGAATAGTTTTATCCAATCAGAGCAATCTCTCTATTTCTCTCTCTCTCTCTCTGTCTCTCTCTCTTCTCTATTCTTAGTTTCTCTCCCTTATATTTTTTTTTCTATATCGCTCTTTCTCTTTCTCTCTCTCTCTGTCGTCGTCCTTTCTCTCCTTTTATCATTGTTTTCTTTCTCACTTCCATTTTTTCCGTTTTTCTTACTGTCACTTTTTTCTCAAAGTTGCAACATCGTCAATTTCATGGCGATTCTGAAGACTAAAACACATTTTATTGAAATATTACAAAACATAGCCTTCGATTAATTTTGCGTATTAGAATTATTTATAAAAGTTCTAAATTCCCTATTTTTTCATGTAACATTCCTATTTAAAAGATAACAACATATTTTGTCGAAACATTCTCAACATTTTCTGGATGGGACATACGAAAGCATACATAGTTCATTCGGGGTTTCTTAACTGAATTTTTTTCATTTGTTTTTCAATTTTATCTAAACGTATAAGAAGTAAGAAGGAAATTTTTCTTCCCAAATTTTAACATTTTTCAAAACCAACATATAGATATTTTGTGTAAAGTGGAAATTTGAGCATTTTCAAAAATATTTTATTTGAGAGAAAATAATTTAATTATTGAAATAAAGTTTTATTTTTGTTTAAAATTATATTATAGTTTGATGTCTTTTCAATGAGCCATCGATGAAGAAAATGTACTTGCATGTGATTGAACTGTTAAAATAGAAACAAATTATTAAATTATGATTTTAAATTATCAAAATAAAACATGCACCTAAAATAAATAAATAAATAGAACAAATATTCTTACCTGGTATTGGATCAATCCAGTGTTCTTTGAACCAGTTTATAAGCGAAGAAAGATTTCTAAACACTGTCTGTCTGTATTTAATACCATCTTGAGTGACCGTGACGTATTCGTGAAAAACTTTCGTTTTAGGAAGATAGGAGAGGAGAAAACTACCCGCATTTCGTTTGCTTACCGTTAACAAATACGGTATTCTGAAATAAAAATTAATTAGTTAAAATTTTAAAAAGTCTAGAACTAAGATAATTGATAAAAAAACTATATGTTGAACTATATGTTGAACTATATACTGAACTATATGTTAAACTATATACTGAACTATATGTTAAACTATATGTTAAACTATATGTTAAACTATATGTTAAACTATATGTTAAACTATATGTTAAACTATATGTTAAACTATATGTTAAACTATATGTTAAACTATATTTTAAACTATATGTTAAACTATATGTTAAACTATATGTTAAACTATATGTTAAACTATATGTTAAACTATATGTTAAACTATATGTTAAACTATATGTTAAACTATATGTTAAACTATATGTTAAACTATATGTTAAACTATATGTTAAACTATATGTTAAACTATATGTTAAACTATATGTTAAACTATATGTTAAACTATATGTTAAACTATATGTTAAACTATATGTTAAACTATATGTTAAACTATATGTTAAACTATATGTTAAACTATATGTTAAACTATATGTTAAACTATATGTTAAACTGTAGGTTAAACTATATGTTAAACTATACGTTAAACTGTATGCTGAACTATGTTAAAAATAAAAGATAAAGACTCGGATCAGATTATAATCTGACGTTGATGTTATACCGACGAATCGATTTCAAGACCACTACGATTCAGGCAGCCGTATTCGCCTCAATCGATTTGTTTATCTCCAGTGAAACCACCAGCACTCATTTGACTACCACAGGAGAATGAAAGGCTGAGTTGACCTGAGCATTCAGATTAACTGAATTCAGAGTAAACTTTTTGCTCAAGGAAGTTACGCGATGTGGGATTTTACGTACCCGGGAGTTGAACCCAGGACCCAAAGCTCAAAAGTCAGAGACTTTTACCGCTGTCCCATCGAGCATCTTAAACTGTTAAACTATACGTTGAAATTTATGTTAAACTATATGTTGAACTAGCCTGTTGGGATGAACTTTCTTCTCTTCTAATAATGCATTATCAATAAATTCTTTGTTATCTAAATTAGGCATGCTCAGTTCTTTGAAGTATTTGTGGTTCATTACATCCCTGGCGTATGAAGCCATCGGCTGGACAAATCTTGCAATGATTTCATCGAAGTCTTCAAACAACTGAAATAAGGTTAAATTGCGGTTTTTAAACGTTATTTAAATATTAGTTCTATGTGTCAATTAGTCTGAAAAATTGACTGATTTAAAGCTGAAAATAACCTCATTCCCAATGTAAAGACTCTTTCCAAGAGAATACATGTTAGCTTTGTTTTCTTCTTTTACTTGAATGTGTTGGACGACACCATCATAAACTTTCCATGCCAAAGATAAAAGATCTTCTCCCTGAAATAACAATTCAATGTTGTGAATAATTCTACAATGAAATTTAGAATTGCATAATATTATCAATTATTACAATAAGGATTACAGACCTTACTACTTGGCCTAATGATTACGTCTCCCAGTTCGAGCTCCTGCATTAAATGCTCACACGTTGCATAGTCGACGTTTTTGAAAGCAGGATGTGTTAGATTTCTTGGAGTAAACACTGGAAAAAGTTTAAAGAAATTAGCATTTTTTATATTTATAAAAAATAAAAAAAACTTTGAAAAAACTAAATAATTCTAAACTAACATGACTGAACTTTCTGAATTTCCTTGTTAGTATTTTTTTCTTTAATATCATTTTCAGTCTCGTAGTCGTAGAAAGCATCCATTTTAGGTCTGGAAAATTTTTTTTTATATAATTAAAAAATGTTTTCAGATTTGCTTATTTTAGACAATTATAAATAATAATTAACCATGCTATTTTTGCAAATAATATATATATATATAGAGAGAGAGAGAGAAAGAGAGGTAGATTTAAAGAGAGAGACAAAGATAGGGTAATTTAAAAAAGAACGGGAACGGGATAGCGAGCGGGAACAGAAAAGCGAGCGGGAACGAGAAAGCGAGCCGGAACAGGAGAGCTAGCGAAAAAGGGAAAACAAGCGAGAACCTCTAAAAACTCAGGGCAACGCCGGGTAATTCCGCTTGTTGTACATAAAAACGTTTTAGAATTATGGTATAATCTAACAACTGACTTTCTCCACTTGTAACTATTATCTTCGATATCTGAAGGCTTGCTGGTCAGCTCAACGTTGAACCTTTCCGGTGTGATTTTAACTATTCTGCTGTTCATTACTGAATTTACCTGGACAAAATAAATTGTTATTTATCTATGTAAGCATGTGAAAGTAAAAAAAATCTCGCTGGCTTACTTTAACAACATCTTCTACTTTAGTAACAAAGCCATCAATGAGAGATCTCTTTGGAATGAACCCAATGACCCCGTTGTCCAGTATTGTTCTAACTCCAACTGCATCACTGTTTTGAAACTTTTGGTAGGCATAACCAATAACTTTACAGCAAATTAGCTGTCCTATAAATTAAAAAAAAACTTTCTTTTCGGCTCACAATGATTTTTTTAAATAAAAAATCATACCAATATAAAATGTTTCCGGAGTTTCTTTTGTAAGCAAATTGAATATCTCGACTTCATTAGGACTTCTGTAAGGAGTTCTTAGATCTTTGAAACTGTGAGTTAGTTCCGTTTTTATATCGTACAATGTAATAGTCTTGTCACCGTATCCCTGAAAACGAATAAAATTATAGTTTAATTTGATCTGCTAAGAAATAATATAAAATAAAAATTCAATATGTATTCAATTAACAAACCTGCTCTTTTAAATTAGCAGCATATGCGTCAAGATCAAGATCTTTCAAATTTTCTGGGCGCTCAAAAATTTCTTTAACTGCGTCAGTTGCATTTTCGTCTTCATATTCTAAGGCGTCAATGGCCATTTTGCGTGCCCATTCGTAAGATTCGGGATGAATTCTTGTGGTGTCGAGATCATCAGAAAGCTCTCCATCGCTTTAAAAACATTAAAAAAATTATTATAAAATTAAAATAAGAAATAAAATAACAATAAACTACATACCTTTTTATTTTAATGAATCCCGCACAGTTGAAATATATTTTTGACACCATTTTGAAGTTTTTCAGTGTGGACAGTTGCGCGCGGTTCTCCAGCAAAACATTATTACGCTTCAGTGCCTAAAACAATTTTTCACATAATGTTTAATATAAAAAGTTACTGTTATTTATTAAATTTATACATTTTGCAAAAAAAATAACTTACTTTTATTAAGCTGAAAGCTTTCCTGGGCCCAAGACCAGAAACAAACTGAATTACATTGGACGTGTGAGGATGGGCAATACACCTGTTTATATCGACACCCACTTCGCATACTCTGTTAATAAATTCTGTGTACAGATGTTTCAAAAGCATTTCTTTAGGGACAAGATGCTGCAGAAGAAAAAAATACAAAAAATGTAGTTGATGTATGGAAATTCGTACGAATTACACAACTACCATATTCATATTAAAAAAAAACACAAAACAGCATTATGGTTATATCCACACAATTATTCTACAACGTTGTGCAAAAACCAATCATGTACATAAACAAAGCAAATGTAAAAAATATGCTTGTATTTATTTTACTTCCTAATTGAGATACATCACCAACCTGCATTGGATGAAACTTTATAGATAAAATATCATCATTTGAATTGCACAGCTGAGAAAATTCGCTAAGTGGATCTTGCAATCGTCGGGCTATGGAAACGGCCTGTCTCTGTCTTAAAGTAAAATCTTTCATATTTTTCTGCAAGAAAAAAATAAAGCGACATTATTTTTCTCTGTAATTTGTACGATAATTTAACTTAACATAACAACACATAAGCACAACTTACTTCTGCTTGTTTCACAGAAGCGTAAACAACAGAAAGTTCATTATCAACAAGTTCAACAGTTATTTTTTTAATTTGCTCATTGCGTTCGAGATCTGAAACTATGTGTTTGAGATCGTCAACCAGCATAAGAACTTCTTTTGATTCGCCACCTACAGCTATCACGTTAGGCCTCTTGGATAATATCAGCTCTCTCAACAGACTTAAATCATTTTCCTGTTATTAAAAGAAATTATGTTAGATTTTTCATTCTGATTTTACAAAGGCCATTAAAAATATAAACAAGTTTAACCTTTAATCCTTTGTCTTCTTTCCTCCAACTGTTCCTTCGTTTGCATAAATGTTGCAATCGTAGGAAGTCAGTGACCTCTCCCGAACCATCAACCACTGCACAAAAAGACGCCTCTTCTTCTTGTGCAGAATAAGCCAATCCCAATATTTTTACTCCGTCTGAATTGCAAGCATCTTCATCGTATTCGTCGTCCAATTGGTCAACATCTTCATAAGGCGCAATTTTCAACCAATCGTAAAGTTTTCGACAACAAGTACTGATGACAAAGGCATTGGCTTCTTCAATAAGTTTGTTTTTAATTTCTTTGATCATGTAAGGATATAAATAACCCGTGAATGCTTGATCGATTATCATCGCTCTTTGTTTGTTCCATTCTTGAGCGATGCTGCTGTACTCATCCTACAAAAAAATTTATAATGTGTTTTTAATTTATACTTTAGCTAGTAGCATATTTTTCAACCAAACAAACTCACTTTTGTAAATAATTGCTTGACTTCGTCAAGGTACACATCTTTTTCATCTGTTTTATCTTTGATGTCAATCTCAACATTCAACAGTCCTTCCATCTCCGCCTAGAAGATTTTACCATTAAATTGTCAAGAAATAAAACAAAAATTTTCAAAAACCTTAAACACAAAATGCAATTTCAAAAACCTCGTGTATTTTTAAAAACTGATCGTCAATCAGATCTTTAATCGGCTTGTTCTTCAAACGTCTAAAGAAGTAACAGCTGTGACTTTCATCGATGACCTAAAATAAATACAAAATTTATTAATAAAACTATTTTGAATTGTTCTTGTTTTAAATAATACAGAGTAAAAAAATTAAGTTGCAGCACTTACGCTTTTTCCTTTTGCGGTTGGTTGGACGTTGAGTTTGCCTTTTTCGTAAATCACTTGTCTGAGGCATGATCTCACTGTTGGATCGTGTGCAATCTGCATTGCAGCGATGTTTCGAACTCCCCTTAGCACGCTTTCAACTGTACTGAATCTCCTTCAATTACGATATATTGATGTGGTTTAACTAAAAAAAAAACAATCATTCAAAATGGGATATTGATTTATAACACAAACCCTTTGACGAATTCTTGAGCTACTTCTTGCGCTCCAATTGCATTTTCAGTCACTTCGTGTCTTTGATAGTTGTCTTTGAGATTCTCAGCAAACTGTTCGGTTTTGAGTCCAATATTTTCAGCCATTTTATCTAAAAGTTGTAATTTTGTTAAAATAATTTTTCTAGCTAAAATGTAGGTCCACAAAATTAGTGTGATTAGAAAGAATGTCATATGAAACTTACAGAGTCCAGCTTGAATGGCATGATCATATTCAGCTTTTTCACGAGATGTCTGAAAGCCGTAATTCACCATAATTTTGTCTTTAAGGTTGTTTTCTTCCACTAAAGTTTTCTTTAGTTTAATTTTCATTGTACGGACAACTTTGGAATAGTGAAGATCATAGAAATCTCGCATGTCTTTTAACTGTTCAAATGTTTCTACATCTTTCAGTCTGTAAGTGAAAAATTGTTATTTTAAATATTTGGAAATTATACAAGATATGTTTAAAAAAAAATTGCTGTAGACGAAATTTCTGAAGTCGATCTTAGATCAAAGTTACTTTGAACTTTTACTGGGCTAAAGTTCTGCTGAAATACTTTAACGTTCCAAACACATTTGTTGTTGCCAGCCAGTATTCAATGTTCTAAAGCACAGTTTTAAACAAAAGATGTGCGCTGTTTTACCCAGTATCTGATATCGGAGAGGTTCAAAACTTCATCCATTATAAATTACAAACCTTTCGATATCGTCTTTCGTAAGAGGTCTGATCAGGAAAGTTTCAGTTATTTCTTCGCTACTTTGAAACACTTGCAATTGCTTGAACAGCGTGAACAAGTTTTCTTTTTTGCTTTTGAAATGCATCCACTAATTTAAAAAAAAAAGTTGAGTGTTCAAACCAAATTAAATAGAAACTTTTAATAATCGATTAAATGTTTAAATCTGTAAATGTTCATACTTTTTCGTCCCAGTCATAAATTTTCCAGAGATCTGCAATGCTCAACTCTGGCTGCACTAATTCCTTCCTGTAGAAAGCTATGAAAGGCACCTATAACAGAAACAACGAGGATGTTAATGGTTTTTTTTTTGGAACGGTGGTGTTATTGAAAATCATAAGTGAAATAATCGGATCAACTCACTTCAAAATTTTCATTTCGCATTAAATTCAATGCTGCTCCAATTTTTTCAATAACTGTTTCAAAATTGCTGTGATCTGATTTTGTTGTGATGCCCCAATGATTTTGTCTAAAATTAGATAAAAAACATTTTAAAACGAGTATTGCAAGTTGCAGGTATAATACTAAAATATTGGCTCAAAGTGTCTGTAAAAAATAGACTTGTAACACGTTGCTGTATATTTACCTTGATATTGAAGAAGTATTAAAAGCATTTTTGTATATCCAATACGATTCATCTTCGAGTTCTCCTTCGGTGGTCGGGCAAACATTCTTCGTTCTTACTTGGAACCTCTCAGGCACGTCTGTGGTTATAATTTCATGATCACGGTTGGTTAAATAGGACTGTTCTAGTTCTCCTGGTTCGAGTTGTTTTGGTTTTTCTCGAGTTCTACTTTCGCTTTCCTCTTCTTCATCGTTTTCCATTTCTTCCTACGAAGGTTCATCAAAACAAATAAGCATTATTTTAAAACAACAATCTATTAAAATCTTTAAATTTGAATTATTATACTGTTACTAAATTAAATTGAACTATTACAAACCTCAATATTTTCGACATCATCTTCTTCATTGTTTATGACGTCACCAAATTCAAAATCACCGCCGAAAACCTCGTACGCCTCTTGCATTTGCCTGTCGCTAAATAATTGAATTGTTCAAAATTTAAACTCATTCACAATAAATATTTAATAATATTTGATACAAAAAATACCCATTTCTGTTTGTCAGTAATTTATGTCTTTTGTTACTTTTACTTCCAGTACAATCATCATCATCATCATCAGCTATGAAATCATCTTCTTCATTTTCATCTAAAACAATCATTCACATTTTTACAATCTATTGAAAAAATCTTTTCTTGGTTTTAGATAAATTAATGCTTGCCTACAAAAACATATACAATAAGCAAGAAAGAATATTTGGAACTATCTACTGATATGCCATTTTATATTTGCTTCAATTATTTTTTTTTTTGCACTTCATACATTCATTATCTTTTAAATAAAGCAATCAAATAGAGAATGCCTTATTCCTCAAAAGCACGTCCGACTTTAAATCAAATTTCCTTACCTAAATCTTCTTCTGATTCCATGACTTGGTCATTTACATCTTCAACCCTAGTATGTGTAAATGAACTTTTATCTGATCTGTCATCATCGTTGTCACTATCTCCGCCATTCCGTCTCCACTCCGGAAAAGGTTCGCTTTTCTTTTTGGAGCTGTTCAAGACTCCTTCCTCATCGTCATCGGATTCAATAACACGCTTTCGTTTTCGCTTTTAGTATAAAAAATTGATATAAAATTTAAATAAAATTGATTTATTTTAATACTGTTTTATTACAATTTTAATACTGTTTTAATACTATTTTAATACTGTTTTAATACTATTTTAATACTGTTTTAATTCTAGCATTTCAATTGTTTCAAAGTGAAGTTCAAATCACTTAACACATGAAACAACCAGAATTGTCAATTTCAAGCCTTAACTTTATTATAAAAACATTTCTCAATGCAAACCCGAGCTATTTTTGTGTTTGTATTTTCTTCTATCAAATCCAGATCCTCTTCATCGAGTTCGTAGTCTTTTTCAGAACGGCGTTTTCTTTTTTTGTGACTTTTTTTCACTTCAACATCAGACTCTTCTTCTTCAATTGGATTGTCATCAATCAAATCTTCAACAACTTCGTCTGAAAAATTTACACAGCGAAATGTTAGTGCTTTCATTTTGCTAATCAATTTCACGCCGCAGTTAAAATACATTGACTCTATAAATTAGTGTGTTTGTTTGTTTGCTTATTACATTCAACCCGCTGGAGCAATCTATACAAAATTTATGATGAAGTTGGTCCTCATAAGGGATAAGGTCTAAAAAAGGTTTCGACCCCGTACGCCAACCACAAGAAGACCCTGAAGTTGGGTCAAAAGTATGATCAAGAGTAACAAATAATAATAAACTGATATCTTACTTTAATTTGTTTATTAAATTCATGCTTTCATTAGTTTTATTAAATTGTTATACAAATAAGATTATATAGTTTTGGAATATATGCTAGAACTTTAACCAATGTGAGAGAGAGAGAGAAGAAAAAGAAAACGCAAAATAAAGAAACAGGGGATGAAAATCCTCTAAAAACCCAACGCCGGCAACTCTGCTAGTATACACATTATATAGGTTTTTACTTTAGAAGAAACGAAATGACAATGACTTGCATACTAATGGTTACCATCAAAATAATTCATTTTTTAATATCCTTGAATATTAACCTTCATTTTCTTCTTCATCTTCTTCGTCATCATCATCATCATTATAAACAACAACATCATCATTATCATCACCAACAACTTCAGGCTTGCCATCTTTTCTTTTATTTACCAGTTTATTATTTTTGTTCAAAGGCGTCTTCTTATTCATGTTTGATTTCAAAGCTTCTGCGACACAAAAAAATGATTAAAGATTTATATAAAATAATTGCTGAATAGAGATGTCATAAATAATATTTACAACAACCATTTACAACTTCACATAACAAAGAAAACAAAATAAATAAAATTTGATGAAATCTATGATATATTGTTTTTAATCAATGTGTATATATATGTATATATATATATATATATATATATATATATATATATATATATATATATATATATATATATATATATATATATATATACTTCTTGTGTGTGCAAAGCTAAAAAAATAAGGCAATCCGAACATGAGACATGATACAATACTTATAAAAAATACAACTAAGAACTTTTAGTTTTATAAAATATGACTTACTGTCAAACTTTGAAGTGTGTAATAAAAATTAGAAATTAGAAATTTGTATTGAAACAATTATTTTAATTATTAACTCTGAAAAACCTTCGATAAATTTACACATTGACAAAAAAATAATTATTTCTGAACATAGATATATTTATTCGGGAAACTATCATTTAATTATATATATATAACGAACTAAAATTTTTGAATCTAAATAAATAAATATTTGTACTGTTTAATTATTTTGGACCTCTGGGACTTATACATAAACAACTTGTTACAGTCGCTAGAAGGCAGCAATTAATTTGATTTGATTAATTTTAATTGATATAAGGCCTAATTCCTGTTGGAAACATTTAATTCATGTATTGTCATCCAGAATAAAGCTTTCCTGAAAGTTTTAGAGCTCTAGGTGATCGAAAAGTGGGTGATTTTTTTTTCTAAAATTTGACTATCACAGACAAACAAACAAAGAGACGAGTGAATTTAAATAAAAGCATTTAAAAAAGCCAATAAATTAGTGCATAGAAACATAAAATTTTCAGCTTTTTTGCAGCCAAACAACTGGCAATCGAAATGTATGAGCCCAGCGCCACTGAAAAAATGCTTGTTTTGTACTTTGGTACTCTAGTTTATTTGTGGACTTACAACAGAAACCATCTTCTTTACACCATCATCATTGTATCTCAAACCGTTTTTCTTTTAATTTAGAAAAACTCCAAACCATGCTTTAATTCAAGCTCCCTCCATAATGAACCGTAGAGACGTAGAAGAAACTATAACAAACATGGAGTGGGTGTAAGTTACATCGATGGGATTGCAACCGTTCCAGGTCCGTCTATACTAATTTGAATTTAACAGAAACTAGACCAAGCCACTTATTAATAACTAGCTGTACCTGGCCACTCATTGCTGTGGCCTAGTTTGATTATAGGAAAAAGGTTGAGAAAGTGAGCAATTCTAATTTTGAATTTCACAATGCTTATGTGCATGCAATAGAATACTGCACGGCCAAAATTTAAGCCCGGCTCGTTCAATTTGGGCTAGGTCTGATTTTACAGGTCTAAAATTGCAATACTTGGCAAAAACATCTCGACTCGACTCGGCCCGTTCCGGCCCCGCTTGACTTTAGGTCAGGCCCGTTTGAAAACCTTAAAAATTGCTGTTTAACTGGTAAGTGCCAACCAATGCGATGGATGGATCAAAATATAAAAAATTTGCGGAATATAATTAGAATTCAAAATGGTGGTCTTTCTTCTTTTTGGGTTTAGAATTAAATCGCAAGCATTCATAACGCTTGGTGTATTTTTAAGAAGTATTTAAAGAACGAATGTTACACTTACGTTGAAGTATTGTTAAGCAATCTTTGGGAAAATACTACCGAATGATTTGCATGAAGATCAGTTAGTAGTTATATAGAAAATGATGCCTAGTATGACGGCGAAAATCATTTTATTGGAAAATCAACAGATGGCAGCCCCGCAACTACGGGAGGGCGAGGGGGCAAAGTCCCTCTAGAAGATATTTCGCCCCCCCCCCAGGAAAATTTTAAGATATGTAGTTTTTTGAGATTTATAAACCTGTTAACCGTTACACAAGTAAATAGTTCGATAAAACAGCGTATTTCGCCCCCCCCCCTCCAATTCTAAGATATGTACTTACTTTTTCAAACTTTATAAACCTGTTAACCGTTATACAAGTTCATAACTGGATAAGGCAGCAAATTTCGCCCCCCTCCTGAAAAATTCTAAGACAGGTAATGTTTTGAACTTTATAAGCCTTTAAACTGTTATAAAAGTTCATAACTGGATCAGGCAGTGGATTTCGCCCCCCCCCCCCCCAAATTCTATGATATGTACCTACTTTTTTAAACCTGTTAACCGTTATACAATCTGTAAACAAAGACAAAAGCCGAATTATAAAACCACTGCAGATGCCAAGAAGATGGGACCATCAAGTTATCAACATTACGATTTAATTACAGCATGCATTTTAGAAATAACTAAAAATCGACTGTCGAGTAAAATAAATTTATTATTTATCATATAGCAGTTTTGTAAAATAAATTTATTATTTATCATATAGCAGTTTTGTAAAATAAATTTAATACCCATCATATAGCAGTTTTGTAAAATAAATTTAATACCCATCATATAGCAGTTTTGTAAAATAAATTTAATACCCATCATATAGCAGTTTTGTAAAATAAATTTAATACCCATCATATAGCAGTTTTGCAAAATAAATTTAATGCCCATCATATAGCAGTTTTGTAAAATAAATTTAAAACCCATCATAAAGCAGTTGTTGTAAGCGACAGGCATGTTCAGATGCCTGTGTAAAAAAACTTTTAAACTAGTTAGAAATAAACAAAACTGACCTGTTCACTGTTCATTTGTTCAACCACTTCTACAAATCATAAACACACTTTCGATGGACGTCGTCCCAAATTTGTCGCTTAGCCATGGTTGATAAAGTTTGATTTTGTTCTCATAAGATGTGTTGTTAAACTACTTTATTTATGATGATTTTGAGAAAGAATTTGAAGCAGTTTATCATCATATTTTATTCGGCGATTCTAGATACTTCATTTTTTCATCATCTATTCTAGGCTATATCGATCGTTTTCGGAATTCGTTTCTATTCATTTTGCTTGGTTCCTATTTTCAAGAGTGCTGTGTAAACTATAGCATATTATCAGAAATTATAGACACTTTCCCGTTCATTCGAAACAAGGCAAAGTCATTAAAGTAACTAATATAACCTTTTATTAGAATCAGTGCTTTTAAAAACAAGTTGAAAAAAGGCATAGATTTCAAATGTTGATATGAAAACATACAAACGAGTTTTGTAAACGGAAAAATTCAAACATTTGTGCAATTAATTAGGTGTTTGTGTCCCGGTCAGCTAAACAATATATTGAATTATGCACGTGTTTATCAAACCAAATCATGTAGAAAACGTGTAAAGAGAAAAATAACACGAAATCACATTTAGTAAACTCGATGAATTTTAAGTGTAAATTACGATTGCACAGCATTAGTAATAACCGGAAATAATTCGTAAAAATATCAAAAAATGATGAAAATACACATGTGAACTAGTTTTCAAATTGCAGCTCGATAAAACATTTATCACAAGATTTGTCGTCTAACATACTAACATGTTCACGATACCTGATAGAACCAATCATGAGCAGTTGATTAAATATCCCAAACCGCCTATCGAAAAATAACTTTGTAAAAAAGCACAATAAGGCATTGAAAAGTTAATCGAATTGTAGCAGAAAAATTTGTAAAATAAATAAATAAATGTGAAACTTCAGAAATTGCAAAACTCGATGACAAATTAGCTAGAAATGGCTGAAAAAGCGAACTGATGCAAACATAACTGAAGACAACCAATCAGAAGCGAGCAAGCAGATCAACAGGTCCAGCAGTTATAAAGTAAAAGAGGATGAATAATCCAGGGCAAGTTTGGTCACCATCTTGTCTTTGTCATCATCATCTTCTTCTTCTTCTTCTTCTTCTTCGTCATCATCCTTCGGATCTTTCTTGTTCTTTGGCGACCACATGGGACAGAGCAGAGAGCCAGATTTCTTTTTCTTCTTCTTTGCAGAGCTCGTTTCGGTAGTTTCCTCTGTTGGAGAAGAAGAAGTGCTGTCAAGCATTGCCCCTGATTCCTCGACGTTGGGAACCGGCAGAACGTACGGAAAAGATGCATAGGCTGCGTTCATCTTTATAATTCCTTTCTTAGGAGAAGGGTCGCCAATATTTCTACTTGTTTCTCCAACGCTGGAAGCTGGCAGGACACCCGGAGAGGATGCCGCAGCAATCCCTGCGTCTTCTTCCATCTGTGACGGTGGTGAACCTTCGGGGACAGTCATGGTCAGTCCTTCAGTCGAACTTTCTTCTTCGCTCAGAGGAACATCATTCAACTTTATTTCAACCTTTATTGAATATGTTAAGCAATCAAATTGGAAAAATAACAAATGAGGTTGCTTTCAAAATAAAATCAATATTTTCTATGAAACCAAAAACAATAAAAGTAAATAGAATAAATTTGATTAATTTCTTACGGCAGCTGAGAGGTCAAGGCTACTACTGTTAAACGGACACACATTTGCAGTCTCTTCAAACATCACCTTTTTCTCCTTAAGTGAATTTTAAAAACAAAATTAAAAGACTGTGATTTTTAACAAAAATGCAGTTATTGTACTAGAATTTGAAGTGGCTTAAACTTTGAAGCTAGGAAATTTAACCTTATTCTAAACTTAAACCAGGTTTCCTAAATTACCCTTAGTTGAGAAATTTTACATTTTGACCAGATTCTCAACTGGAAAAAAATATATTTTTATTAAGCAAGTTACAGTAAGAATTAAAAAACCCAAAAAACATATGTAATTCCTTAAAAAACCTATTTGCTTTCCTAAATTTCTAGCATTATTTTTCTCTTTATTATATGTTCATATTCCAAAATGTGGAATATGGTATTCAGAAAAACGTGATATATCATCATACAATGCTGTAAACAAATTTTAAAATTTGGATATTCAAACTCCATGCATAAATTAAACATACAAATGTTTTACAGAAGTCTTGCAATAACTTCTGAAAAAGAGTCTCAAAATTCATATCAGTTAAACAACAAGCTTACAAAACTCTTAATTGATTTGCAAACTTCAGGATACTCACAGAACTCTTGTAATAAATGTACGTAGTAATCTCACAATAGTGTTTTAGTAAATTTACAAAAACGTTGGTGGAAGCTTATAGTAGTTTTGCAGTAAAATAACATGAGTCTTGCAGCAAAATGATATTAGTTTTGCCGTAAACTTGCATTTTAACAACTAAAAACTTACAAAATAAAGTTAAACATGTTTTAACAAGCCCAAAGCAAATTTCCAGAACGCGCAGTAAAAAATACAGGCCAAAGCATTGTATTTAAGTTATAAAAGTTTTATAACAGGCTCACCTGAATTGGTGGAGCCAGGTTTTCTAAACCCCCGGTATGAGCTTGTGACCTCTTCAGTCCAGTTGAACCACTTCTACCTCTGCTGCCACTTCTACTTCTGCTGCCACTTCTACTTCTGCTTCTCTTTCTACCGAAACATCCTGTAGTCTCGCTGTCAGAATTTTCGTCCTCCCTTAATCAATGTGAGAAATAACCATTTTAACTTTAATAAATGTTTGCTATTTTGTGACAACAAAGTATAGATATGAAGATATTACATACTTAAGAAGTCAAATGTGAGCATATGCTAATTAAAAATTATATTCAAAACCCAAAATAAGCAACGCACTTTGTGCAGCCGTAATATTTAGAACTCAGCGTTCATTGGAGATTTAACGTGGTCACAACTTCCAACCCAGACTAATAAATACAAATTACATAACACTTATTTCATAGAAATAACTGGCAAAACACCTTATGTTTCAAAAATGTTAAACATTTTGCAAGTATAAAACGCTAACTTCTTCTGCGGAGACTTCTTTGGAGACTTCTTTGGAGTCTTCTCCTGCTTTTCGTCTGGTGTCCACATTTCTACTACAACCGAGTTTTAACTTTTAAAAGTTACAAGAGTTTTAAGCCGCTGGATAAAAAGACCGAAGTAAAAACACTTGAGCTGTCTCTCGCTGCTGCCTGCTAACTCAATGCGGTTCTAGAACTGGATACCTGGATAGCTAGCTACCTACGCTCAACGGCTATAATGACGTCGCGCCACCTGTGCCAGTGTGCCAAGGAGAGCGCGCTTTAAAAACTCAAATAAGTAGTTGCTGAAAATATAAAATTGACTTTTTCTTTGCTTTTCTCATTTTCAATAAGAATAAAAATTGTAGTTAATTTAGTTAATCGACATCTGGCATTTTTAATAATAAAAAAGCATGGCTTTCTGATGGACAGCGGAAGGAAAATCTTTTTTTAATATAATAAAATGCTATTTTTAGCAACATTAAAAACGCGAGCCAAAATACTGACATGAATTAATTGAATACAAATCAAACATAAGAGTTTATTGATCTAAGTTACTCCGGAGATGCAAAGGCAACTCCACATAGGTACCTACGGATTAAGATAGAATGGGACCGATTAGGACCATTAGAAAGGTTTGAGTTATCCCATTTTTGAGGGCCCGAAAGAAACCAATGCTCACGAGTAGGAGAAAACGGAATGGAAGTAGAAATTCAAAAGATATGATTGAAGGACATTTAAAATATAGTAATAATAGTAATAATAATCGACATAAAATTTTATAATAAATATAATATTTCATGATTAAAAAATGTCATAACCATATTTTTCATACAAGATTTAGCTTAGTTAAGTTATAGGTGGTAGGTATCCGGCACTAAATGCATGTAAATGTGATCCCTACAAAATTTTGTACAGAACGGTTTATAATGAATGCTCTTTCTATTTGGGTTTTATAATGAATGCCCTTTCTATTTGGGTTTTAAATTGATCAGCAGTCAGGATAGTAGGATAGTTTAATATTAAAAATTTTAAGACCTGAAAAGTAATTTAAGGTTTTAATCATAAATATACAGCTGTTAGTGAAACAAATTCAGGCAAGGAATGTGCTAAATAAAAAAAAGTTAACACATATTTTTGCACACAAGCAAGTTAATCATAATCGTGTCTAATGACCAATGACCGATCCGGATAAAGGCTTGACGATTGGAAGGGCCTTCTAATCAGAAAAAAAATTTCGGGCGCAAGAACACGTTGAAATTGTGCATTTAATTTCAGTCATGCATCATTCTTCACTCTCTTAAGCAAAAAAAGAACAATCCGTTCATGTTAGCGACGGGCGATGTCAAATAAAATCTGAACGCTTTGTCGACGTTGGAAATTCATGAGATATTCGGTGTTTCCGTATGCTTTTCAAACAAGCTGGAAATAAACAGTTTTTGTAGGATATTGCATTTAAATCATTTTGGAAAATGTACAGTATGGCTGGCGAGAAATGCATCACCAACATTCCACAATTTTGCAGCCCGCCCAAATGTAAAACTAATTCCAACAGCCTACATGTTCTGAAGGAAATTGTGAAAGGAATCGAGACCAACGGTTATTATATAGGTTTCTAGCCAATAGCCTTAGTTTTTTTAAGTTTAGGTAGAGTGTGGCATTTAAAACGTGGGCCCCTAGTTGACATATGCTTTAATCCGGCCTTGTTAATACCTAGTGCATTGCAGACTGGGACTTGCTTATTAATATACCTAGTGCATTGCAAAATGGGACTTGCTTGTTAATACCTAGTGCATTGCAAAATGGGACTTGTTTGAATCTGCTTGTTAAGCGGTTGATGAAGTCATTTGAAAAAGTTTCAGAATGAATCATTCTTGTACAAATAAATACAACTGTCATTTAGCGACACATCTTATCAAGACTAGAGTCTTAGTCAAAAGCAAGAATATTAGCAGTTATTGAACTCGTGAACTTATTTTACAGAACACCCAGGCTAGTCAGCTATTTACAGACATCAGCCCTATTCAACCCACAACGGATGCTGGTGAAGCCGGGGGATTCAGACCTCCGACTTTCAGGTCTACGGGCAAATGCCTCACCGCTATACAACCAGCACCACATGTTTACGTAATTTTGAATAATGTTGTTGGAGGGCTTGCCATTCATTTCAGTGCAGCGAAACCGATTTTTCTTCGGAACTACCAAACAATGTCAGAAGAGGAATTCAACTGTTACGAGTGAAAAAGTACCTTTTCGAATGACATCAGCAGTCAAAACCTTAAGCAGGCAAGGAATCGCAAAACAAAGGTTGAAAATGTCAATTTTGGAAGAATAACAGGTAGTTGCACTGGAACTGTTGAATGCTTTAGCCGAAGACAGGTTAGAAAGTATAATTCCCAACTTGAGTGTCAGTTTGTGGATGTTCCTTACAGCCCCAGCAAACTAAACCTCATCAAAAATCATTTCAGGTCCACCATGGGCTGGGATAAGCTGAACAACCAGACTGTTCTTAGTATTGAGCATGGCAGCGCAAATTAAATTCACTGTGTATCTCACGGAATCTCCGAAACATGCAAGGCTAAGGCTACATAGGTACATACAAGCAGTTAATCTCCTTAGTTAGACTACTGACTAAAACTGTCTCTGAAACATTTTACACTGTTACTAAAGCCTAGAAAGTTTTTTGCTCATAAAACGTTAAATAATGTGCCGATTTTTACAAATAAGATACAAAACTTTTCTTAAATAAGGACTATTTTGGGTAAAAATTTCATAAAACATTAAATAATGTGCCGATTTTTACAAATAAGATACAAAACTTCTCTTCAATAAGGACTATTTTGGATAAAAATTTCAAAGCAATTGGTTTAGAACATTCGGAGATTACTGGGAAGACACAAAATTTTTTTTCATAATAGACCTTTATACCAGGTGAAGTATTTTATGCAATTAATGGAGCTTCAGATTTAAACTAGATGGAACTTATTCAAAATCAGGCTTTCAATAATGCAGAGGGAAGGAATCAAACATATCTCACGGAAAAGAATTTCCAAATGGTGGGCACAAACGCATTTTTTTCGTTATCAGCCCATCGAGTTCTATAACAATGCATAAGCCTATCAGTCGATTTTGTGGAAATTATTTTTTCACAAACTTAGAATAAATTAACAAACTCCATATCATTCAAGATATGCTGATTTGAAGAAGCTCTTTCTGATACGAACAAAAAAGAATTTTAAAAGACCACAACTTGGTCAACGGACTGCCATGGAAAACAAATTATTTCCGACTTCAAGTAAACATTAACAAGGAACAGATTAGTCTTAACAAGCTTCAAATGCAACAAACTAAATCACGAAACAAATAAAAAAAATTTTGTTTAATAAAAGTAAAGAATTATCTGTTTGCAGCTTCAAGACAACTTAAGATTAGTGCTGTGTTGTCTTCTGTTTCTTTTCTTCTAGTCATTCATCATCCTCCTCGTCGTCATCATCAGCAGGCTTCTTCTTTCTCTTCACAGAAACCAAACTACCTCCAATGAGACCATTAGCAGCAGAGAATAAGTTGATTGGAGTGTTTCCATCCGTAATCAATGTCGATTTCAATCCGAGTGCTTGCAACATCCTCAACTGGAAGTGGAAATAATAAGAAATCAATAAAATTAAAACATGATGAATTTATCTCCATGCTCATTTAGCTGTATATATGCTGAAGTCCAGATGTGAGACTCAATATTCAGAAACATTATTTTATAATATATAAAATAAAGTAGAGCTGCTAGTCGATTAAAATTGTCCACAATAATTCTTTGGAATTATTCACATATATATACTATAAGGAATTTAAAAAAAAAATATTAGGTAAAATTGTAAGTTTTAAAATTAAAATTATTATTATGTTCAGTGTGTGCAATTATGCAAAATCAATTTTTTGTCACCAGCTTATTAGTTAAACAAATGTGGCTATAATGTCAGCAGATAGTGAAGCAAGGTTGTTTTTTGTTCACATGGGACAGTTATACTGGTGCTGGGGAAGCCAAAAACTATTTGTATATTTTGCAAAAGTAGCCAATGTTCATTTTTTTTCACCATTCCATAATAAACTCAGTCTGCAGTTCAATTTTATGTTGTTCAAAAGAAGAACCCAACGAAGATCATGACTGAAGAAATTCATCATCAAAATCAGTGAGGAAAAAAATATAATACAAGTCTATGGTTTTTTTCTCTTGTTTTATATAGCAGCTGGCCAGACAGTTGAGATGAACAATCACTACAAGCAATACCTTGGTATGTTTATAAAAAACAAATTACACCAATATTTTTTATTACTATGGTGCTATGAATACCAATATTGGAAATGCAATAATAGAACACTTTTGCACATTTCAATGTTCATATTCAAGAGCAATTAATATTTGTTATTAATAAAGTTAACTACATTATTTTTTTCAATCAGAGATAAATAAAATTTTAGTGTTAATTCAATGAATGAATCGTGATTAATGTGCAGTTATAGTATTATTAACTTATCAGTCGATTATACAAATAAATAAAATATTAAAAAAAAAATATTTTAAAACCAAATCAACCTGAAGATCGGGTCCAGCAGTTGCCATGGCGAGCAAGGTTGGTGCACCGATGGCCTCGACCATTTCTTTGAATTTTGTGCTTTCAATCTGCGACAAATCTTTTTGTTTTTCAATCTCAAGGTCATTTTGATCTCTCAGGTATTTCAGTTCACCTGTACGAGCTTCTTCCAATCGGTTCCTCTCAGTTGACTAGAAAATAACACAGAGATTATTATTGCATGTAAAATAATAATAATGGTAACAAAATATATCAATAAATATTATGCAATAAGCTAATACAATTGTTATATAGGAACAAATAAACCAACGATAAACTTAGAAGCTTTAGAAACAATCAGTGATGTAATCAATAGAAAGTACGAAATGATAAAAACCCATTCAATTTCTTGTGCTTGTGTTTTGTACTTGGCAAGTTCAACAGCTGCCTCAGCCTCAATTCTGAGAGTCCAAGCTCTGCTTGCTGCTTCTGCTTTCGCCTGCCCGGTGCTTTCAACTGCAGCACTTTCTGCTTGTAATTCAAGAAGCTCTTTGCGAGATTTCTCTGCTTCTGCTTCATCACTGATCTTCTGTCTCTCTAACTTACCCTTCGCCTCCTGCTCCAATCTCTCTGCTTCGTGCCTGAGTGATGATGATGATCATATTATAAAGACAATGGTTATATTTGTATTAACAATATTAAATAATAATTTGAAGTAATCATCAATGTCATCAACTTAAAAATGGCTAACAAAACTAACGAAACCGACTACAAATTAAAAAGATTTAAAAACATAATTCTCACAACTGGATATGTATGGACTGGATATAATCTACTGTATGAATCAATGACTTTCTTTAAAACATAGCAGAAATGCACTAATAAGGAACAAACTAATTTCTGTTAAATTGTATATGTTGATTAATCAATTATAAATAACCTTAACATAATTAATTGTAGCATAGTAATATGTTTTGCTAAAAAAAATCGATATCCAAAACACCAAACAACAATGGATTAGTTATACCTGGCCGCAGCTTCTTGTGAGTTAGTTGTGATTTCGATTGCAAGTTGCACGGATTTTTGGAGAGCATCTCGTGTTCTCTGATCAACCGGTTCGACGGATTGAATGTCAACGCTTGTAATAACAAGATTGTTCTGCTTGAACTTGAACCCGTCCTTGATCTTTTTGTTCTCGTCAATGCCAAATACGGAAGCACGAATTATTCTGGCTGAGTTCTAATATTTAAAAAAGTATATTTTTCAGTAAGACAGCTAGCTCTCAGCACAAATATGATATCAAATTTTTGTTTAAAGTGCTGTTGATATATATAAAATTGTTTAAATTCTCAAACACAAATTCTTGCATTTGCCATCCAACTGTTCAATTACAAGAATAATTTACATAAAGCACATTTCCATCACTATTCAACTATATGGCAAGCAATATATCTTTTTTTAATAAATTGAAAAAAAGAAATCATAGAAATTGAAAAAAATTAAAAATTTAAAGTAACACTGTTATCATCTATAATGAATCCAAATGTTTGAAAAACTTTGAAGAATCTTACCTTATGAAAGTCATCAAACTGAACACTGGCAACAGATCCTCTGATCCTTGATGCAATAGCCTTGCAAGCATCACCAACAAAATCGGGAACACTGAACAACTTGGCAGCTTCAGCTTCATTCTTAGATATCAACTCAAAATGCCTGAAAAAAAATAACTACAATTGTAATACTGAATAACCACAATTATAACATTAAATAACCACAATTATAACATTAAATAACCACGGTTGTAACATTAAATAACCACAATTATAACATTAAATAACCACAATTGTAATATTATTAAATAACCACAATTGTAATATTAAATAACCACAATTGTAATATTAAATAACCACAATTGTAACAACATTACAATAAGTGATTTATACCAATTATAGGAAAGTTGAAGCTGAAGCCTTGCATGGTCAGCTGTTTCTACGACGATGACGTCGGTCATGAAATCTGGACCGAGAAGAAGACAGAGAGTCCTGATCTGATTCGGCTTCTTTGGTTTTCCTCCTGACAAACTCATCTGGGTAAACTGTTCCTCAGGACACAACATCACAAGTTCCGGCCCAAAAACAACCCTAGATGGTTTAATTAATAATGTTCAACAATAAAAACTGTAACTAACTTTAATGTCATCATCACGTGCATGTGTGGGCGTGATGTGAGTGTTGATACAACATGTGTGGGGATACAATATACACATATGTAGATAAGATGCTTATTTATTCAAATTGTAGTACTGTGATTGTAAGATATGTCGTTTTTTCTGTAAATCGTTGCGTTTCTTATAAGATCATAAATATAATAAATAGAATAATAACATACAAATACTCTTTCCCTCACTTATATATAGGGCTGTGCCGGTATACCGGCCGGTTTTTGACAATACCGGAAATACCGGTTCCATCGGTATGAAGGGTGCCGGTATTGAACAATCGGCATTCAGCACATCACGCTTGAAAGACAAAAAAGTGAAACACCTACAGCAGCAAGATGGGCAGTGCAATTTACCTGTATGCACAATGTTTAATTACGGATAACGATTCTTAGGAATAACATAGCACTAACGTAGGTAGTCGCACACAAATTTCAAAACTAAAACATCTACCACGCTAAACGCTGAACACATGATGTAAACAGCAAACGTAAAACTTGCGCCTAAAGGCCTTAACGTAACACGGTTCTTGAAGCCGCATGGTATAGTATATAAATAACATGGTGATAAAAGTTTATGATGGTCCCAGTGCTAATAATGAAAAACTGATTCCTTTTATTAAATCAAAACTAGGTTTCCAGGAACCTGTAGAGTGTTAAATAAACAAAATGCTCAATACATAACGAACTTTCCCAGGGAAAATCATTTTCAACTTTAAAGGACCCACAGAATGTTAAACAAACAAATAAATTACACTAGGCTTATATGTTTGTATCAGATCGAAATTTTGACATATATTATATGAAGATTAAAAACAGTTATATTAATTAATTAAAATGTTGAAATTCCTGATTCCTGGTACTGTACATTAACACACACACACAAACAAACGTTTTTAATCTTTTTTTACAGGACCATCTTTGTCTGAAAATTAATAAATAAGAAACAAGCATTCATTCAAACTGACCGACCACGGACGGTAACACAAACGCACTTTCAAACACTATTTTTAGCCGTTTTCAGGTTTTCGACATTATACCAGTACCGGTAGTACCGGTTTTTGGTCCGGAAATACCGGTAAAAAAAACTAATACCGGCACAGCCCTATTTATATATAATTAAATTTATTTCTATTATATATGCATGTATAACTAATTTAAAATTATATGTTGAGGCACACTTATCATCAGCCTATAATCAGTATTTATTTTTATTTCATCCAACTCACCGAGCCTTCTTCTCTTTGTAATCATAAATTTGAACAGCAGCATTGTGAGGCACTCTGAAAGTGATGACCTTCGATTTATCTCTCGGCTTCTTTCCGCTTCCCTTGCCACCGATGTCTCCCCTGTCTGCAAGTGGATCTTTTTCCTGACTGAGAAGATTCTCGACAGTAGCAGAAAGCTCCTTTTCAAAAAGTTCTTCTTCTTGATTCAGCATGTACGTCTCGCCGATAATGGCTCGGACCTGCAAGGAAAACAGATTCGTAGAAATTAATAAATAAATAAAGAAAATTAAAGTAATAAATAAAATAAACTCAATAATCGTTAATTAATTATTATGATCTTGAAATGTCGGAAAACTTTAATAAACAATGAAAAAACCGATCGTGACTCGTATTCCGATCAGATAAAACCATAAAAAGCACCTTTCCAGTTTTTTGATTCCGAACATAAATTCCTTCGTTTTCATCGAGTGGAATGGCAGTTCGTTTTGTAAGAACTTCAATTTCAGTGGACGGGATGTATTCAACTGGTCCTCGGATCATCCACTTGTCACCTGGCCTTCTCACTGTCGCCTTCCCACTTTCATCCTTCATCAATCAAACACCAGTAAGATTTACAAATAATCACGCTGGCTGTCATCAGTTATCAGTATAGATGAAAAACCCTTCTAGCATTCAGTGACATTTAGAAAATCCTTTTTAAACTCAAATGCATTTAAATTATGATCAATTTTTTATGACATCTTTGATTTGTTTATTTCAACAAAACACAGCTTAGAAATAAATATGCAAAGGCTGACAATTGATACAAATTTGATACATTTTGTGAATTATCATCTGTGCAACATCTAGAATTTAGTTGAAAATCATATCAGCCAGTTACTAAGCAGATATATTGTTAATTAATTAAATGGGTCTAAAAAATAATGTTTAAAATAAATATTATTCTTAAATAAAATGAATATTAAATCAGAAGAATTTATTTAAAAATATTATCTCACCTTATCAGAAAACTCCTCATTTGCTCGCAGTATAAGACCCTCATTCTCTCCAAGGACAAATACATTTTGAATTCCTTTCTCCAACTGCTCTCCAGGTTGAAGAAAGAATGACTTATCACCCTTAACCAGCTTCTTCTTACCCAGTTGTGGCACGCCCTTGTCATCTACTGGGTCGAGGATAACACAGTATTGTCTGTTGTTTAGTGTTGTTATGTTTGTTATTCCCACAACCTGGTATCAAAACAATAGTATAGTATTACTTATTTGGTAACAAACCATAACTACAAATATACATGGATCCATTTAGTTAAATCTATTAAAACTTTTAAAAGTCAACATAAAATTATCTTCTTATTGATTTCCTAAATATATAGAAAATTATTAATAAATAAACATATTAATAAACTTTTTCCAAGTTTCCTCATTGAATGATCTCCTATAATCTTCCATCTTATATTTGCAATATTTTTTAGATCAGAAATCTTGATTTAATTGAATGAAAACATTAAAATGATTAAACACCTCTTCATAAACATTGGGAATATGAGTTTCACTCTCGGTAGATTTGATCAGCCATTCATCTCCGTTCTTTCTGAGGACACCAAAGTCATCCTTGAACGTTCCAAGTGCCCTTACGTGGAGAGCTTTCTGTAAGAAACCAACATTTAATTATCAATTTTACAGCAATACAAATATCTCAACTAAACAATACAGCATCAAAGCACAACAAACGTCAATATATTAGCTGTTTTTTATCGACCTCTCTTTATTTAAGTATAAACTACAGAATTTTAATTAAAAAAACAACCTGTCTTCAATTACTGAAAACGATTTAAATCCGAATACTGATGAAATCTTTGTAAACAACTTTATGAGTTACTGTCGTTTTAAACTTATTTTTAAAATTTTGAATTTAAATGAAAATAATAAAAAAAATATAATTGACAGTGGTTAAAGTAGGCCAGTATACACCTAAGCAAGATTTCTAATTAATATATTTGTTTATAGGTAGAAAGAAAAACTATAAGTGATATAATGCTTTATTGACATTTTTGTCTCAATCTGGTCAGTACCAATTTATAATATTTTAAAGTCAGTAGTAATTATAATGTTTTAAAGTCAGTACTAATTTATAATGTTTCAAAGTCAGCACTAATTTTAAATGTTTCAAAGTCAGTACTAATTTTAAATATTTCAAAGTCAGTACTAATTTTAAATGTTTCAAAGTGCAATTTATATCACATGTTTATTGCTTCAAGAATGAGACAATTCAAAATAAAGTTAATTGAAATACTTAACAAAACTTCTGCAACAACAAGTGAGTTTCTATTCAATGCAACCTTGTTAGTTTCAATCCATAATTTAAAACTCTTACATTGCAACAATACTTATAAAACCGTATTTGTATTTCTGACAAGCTAATGGACTCACAAAACTTACGAGAAATATAAATAGAACATAAAGAAATAATTTAACAAATTGAAAACACGATTTAATAAAATATACTAAAGAGTACAAAATAAATTATAAACATAAAACAGTGGGGCACAATTGTTGGAGTGCAAAAGAAAACGACTTTTTAGAAAATTTTATAAAAGCGTGTTTTCAATTTTTTAAATTATACTATATTAATTTATTAATATTAATATTATTAAATTGTTAACTTATTTTAAAACTTAATAGTATTGACTGGCTATCAAAAAGGTATCCTGTCATATATTGATTGTAATGAAAACTTTTGTCAGTGAAGTATATCCGTATACCTATTAGAAGTTTAAATAATAATGAAAAATAACATGGGATAAGTTTGATTGAAATTCTAAAGCATTTGGTTTTTTAAATAAAGAATTAAATAAACAAAACTAACAATAAATTGAAAACTAAGAAAAATTAAGCATGAAGACGATTCAGAAAGTGTTAGAAATGTATTATAAATTTGATAAATGCAAAGTTTTAAAATCTTTCCTGTCAGTGAAATTGTATATTAACATGAAGTTTCAACAATTTCTCACAAAATAAAAAACTGAAAAAATTTCTTTATTTACGAACTTTGTCATTGAGAACGTAAGCATTTACAATCTTCACAACTTCCTCATAAGCACCAGGTAAATATGCCCCAGTTTTCTTCACCAACCACTCCTCACCAGTAACCCTCGGGTGTCCCTCCCTATCGATACATTCTTTTCTCGCCCTCAACTTAATGGCTTGATTTGGAAGAACAATAGTGGCCTGGATAGCTTCATCTACAACTGCTTCCTTTCTGGGTATATATGTACCTAAGAAAACATTCTATATATATATTTAACTTTTAAAATGAAACACGAGCTCATGCTTTCTTCTGTTTCAGAATTGGGACACCAGATGATCAATAACTTGAGTATTACTTTTTTTATCCCAACTGTTGCAATAAATGTTTATTATGCAGGCCATGCTTTGTAAATGAGTTGAATAATTTGTTATATACATAGAAAATATTTTAATTGAGACAAATATTCTGGTATGTTATAGCCAAATGTACATTATATCCAAATACGTTTTAGCCAGGGTAATTTAACATTGGGGGAGACGGGGCAAATGCACGGGACAAAAGTCTCAGAACAGTATTTCCAATTGTACGTTATATCCAGGGTAAGTTATAGAAGAAATTTACTGTATATTAAAACTCAAACATGTTCTCTTGTTTAGTATAAGCTTCAAAATAAGAAAACAAAAATTTTGAAAATAAAACACACCTGGCCCTTCAAACAGCCACTCATCACCAGCAGTTCTCTTGTCACCATTTTCATCCTCAAAGTCCAGGATGGCTCTGAGGCGAAGTGCTGTGTTAGCTACAACAATCTTCAGTTCTGTGACTGGTTGTTTTAAAACTTCACCTGGCCAGAGAGGAAATGGATCTTGTGCCAACCTAACCTCAAGATCTGCATAGCACAACTTTGGTTGACCAGTCGTGTCGAATACGACGTTACTGTCATCGTCTCGAACAACAGGGTTCTCAATTATGCAGTAAAATCTTGGGGGAATGATTATCATTCGCTCTGGACCCAACAAAACTCTGAAAAATAAACAAACCATATTTTTAAAATAATATTTAGTAGATAGTTCAAATCAATTTGTATCAATGATATAACAATTTTGACACTTAAGAATTTTAACCTAATACAGATTTTTTATGATATGTATGGGTTAACATGTGAGTGGAATCCAACTCTGAGCCTTCGCATTCACGCTCAGGCAAAACCTCTACCATCAAAAACTAACTCACTCTTGTCTTAGCAGAGGCAGGTCAAAAGTCCGGCCCGTGGGCCAATGGCTAATGATAGAAGTTTAAGAGCAAAGTGAATCTTCCATCAGAAAGATCAGGTGTCTTGGAGAAACATAAGTTTTTTGAATTAACAAAAGGACCGATAATCTGCCGCTACCGATCACATACCGATAATCGGTGCACCTCTAATATATATAAAACTCTTGTATATGCTTTATGATTTATGCCTGTCTAAATGGAAGCATTTAGGAGCAAAGTGAATGTTCCATCAGAAAGATGTGGTTTGTGGGAGTAACAGAAGCTTATCAGAATTTAAAAAGGTTCACTATTAACTGAGATAAATGGATTTGAATTACCAAACCAAAAAACCCGAACATCGGGTCACCCCACTACTTACTTATGATAAAAAAATTACTGAACATTCTCACCTTTCATTATCTTGCCTGATGTATGTCTTAGGACCGATTTCAAGTCTGGTGACATTGGTAGTGTGATCCAAGACATGGAGATAAAAGTTGGGTGGAACCCTTATTACGGATTCCCCTTGAGAACCTTTCCCGGCCATTTTTATGTTCCTGTCAAAATAAACGAGTACACATTATTTTTAAGTTTTGCTTCAGAAGTCGTAAAGTCTTAGATTCGTAGATGCGCACTCTTTTCACGACAGCTTCAAACCACCAGAAGAAATGGTTAAATTAAACTTAAATAAAAATTAATTTGAAGATTTCAACAAAAAATAAAAAAAGGTACCTACCAGACGGACTCAATAGCGGAAAATTTAGCTAATCACTATGATACCTCAAACCTAAAATAAAATGAGATCACCAGCTATGTTTCTTTTTTAGGGGTATGTTAATATCGTCTGCGCATGTCTATTATAACACCGACGAGTAACTAAGGTAGAAGCTTGCAGGTTATTGTGCAATATTTCTGCACTGGTTCCCTGTTTGAATTATATTTTTTCCCAAGATTTTTCTTTTTGAAAGAATATTAAGAAAAATTAAATTTTTTTCTACATCCACAAAATTAAATTTTTTTCTACATCCACATTATAAAACCTTTTCCTTTCAGCATAGGCTAGCAAGCAATAGAGAAGAAGTTTTATTTATTTCAATAGCAACTTTTCCCCAGGCCCTGTCCCAGTTCAAAATGATCTTCTCTACAACCATTGGTATTGGTCCATAGATATAGTAATATATCTGTGTTTTAGCCTCTTCTCTTTTTTTGTCTAATATTGATTGCTGCAACTTGCTCTATTATGGTCTTACTGACATTGACGGAGCAACAGTGGGAGCTAGAGGAAACTCAACAACTCAAGCTACCATTTTGAGTTTATTGAGTTTATCATTGTTTATTGGGCATACAAAAACACATTAAAGAAACACATAAAAATTGAAATAAAAGCATGCAACAAAAAATGAATGAGTAGTGCCCAAAAGGAACATCCGAAGAGATGAATCTCGCTTGAGGATGACCAGTGCAGATGAAACATTTACGAATAATAATAATACAGGTACATACAATACAATAAATTTAGAATGGTAAAATAACTGAAATAAATTACTAAGATGAACAAAATAACAAAATTTAACATTTAATAATATACAATATACGTTCGAATCTGAGATGATAGAATATATTATAATTTTAATAAGTGAGATTTAAGACGAGATTTAAATAATGAAAAGGACTCAGAGGACTGTATTGAAATAGGGATGACTGAATATGTACGCGGACCTAAACATTTAATAGAAAAGGTTTTTAGTCTTGTGTTTGCAAATTCTGGACGGAAAAGATTAGATGATCGCAAAAAATGGGTATGAATATCGGACGACTTTAAGAAGAAATCATGAAAGGATTGAGGTAGAGTAGAATTAGAATATTTATAAATAAAAGAACCAATTTGAAACAGATTGACTTGATAAATGTTTAAAAGCTTATGTTCAGTAAATTTTGACTTACAAGAAGAAAGAGGATGTAAAAAAAAAATAATACGGATGAGTCGTTTGAGCAAAATGTGTAAAGAAAGAAGACGAGTTGGGTAATTAGAAGCCCAAACAATATTGCAGTAAGAAATATAGGGAAAGACAAATGCATAATACAACATAATACAAGTTTTTGTGTCTATAAAACGACGTAATCTATACATAATTCCAATATACTTAGAAACTTTAGATTTAACATGCTTAATGTGATCAGTCCATGTTAAATGTTGATCAAGAAACACACCTAAAAATCTATATGAGGTGACACGGGTAATAGAAACACCAGAAATGCTGAGACATGACTTTGTAATAATAGATTTACTCTTTGGATGAAATATGATATAGTTGGTTTTTTTTACATTTAAAGAAAGCTTATTGGCACAAAACCAATCATAAATACATATGAGACCATTATTAACGCTGTCAAATAAAATGTTCAAATTGTCACCAGAAGCAAACAGACTAGTGTCATCAGCAAATAAAGAAAAACTGAACAGGTTAGAAATTAAAGGTAAGTCATTGATATATATAATAAATAGGAGTGGACCCAATATAGAGCCCTGTGGTACGCCACAGTTGATGGGTAAAGATTGTGATAACACATTGTTGTAGCAGACATATTGTGATCGGTTCTTCATGTAATCCCGAAACCAGTCAAGAGGAACTCCCCGGACTCCATAGTACTCAAGCTTCTTCAATAATATTTCATGATTTACAGTGTCAAATGCTTTTGCAAGGTCTAGGAATAGGCCAATGCCAAAGTTTCCTTGATCTAGAGCTTCAGCGATTTTGGATTGAAGAACAACTAGTGGCATGTATGTGGAGTGGTTTTTTCTAAATCCATATTGGTATGGTGAAAAGAGAGAAAACTTTAATAGGTAACTGTATAATCTTGTGTGCATAACTTTTTCAAAGAATTTGGAAAAATAAGATAATATTGAAATGGGCCGATAATTTGTTACATTATTTTTTTCACCGGATTTATGAAGTGGAACAACTTTAGCAATTTTCAATTGGTCAGGAAATATTCCAAATGTTAGGGAACTATTGATCAGAGATGTTAGAGGAGAGACAATTAGTTGGATAGATTGACTTGCTATTAGAGGATCAATACCATCTGGACCACAACTTCTAGATGTTTTTAAACTTTTTGCAATTTTGAGGATTTCAGTTGATGTTACATTACCAAATGATTTCCGGTTTAGCGCTGTAATAGCGTTTCAGTCTGAACGAAATTGAATTCTGTTTGTTTTTTGTTTCTCGCGGAGACTATGAGTTTTTTTTTTACTATTCTCTTTTCTTAACTTTTCTTTTTGTTATAATACATTCTAGGGATTTCTGTTAGGCTTCTCTCAGTCCTTGTCTTTTACTCTGCCAACCCGCACTGTTCGACGTGGGCAGGGGCGCAACTAGGTGGCAGGGGGCAAAAGCCCCCCCCAGGCCAAATCGGAGAGCCTACCATTTTTCCAAATATGATGAGTTATTCTTTGGGTAGGGGTGGGGGTGCTACATTTATTATCAATCTACTATATGCCTATATATTTATATGTTTATATATTTTGACAACCCTGCCTTGGCTGCTCTTGATGCTTTGCAGAATGGCACAATGACTCACGAGCTTTCGGGATTCTGCAACCTTCATGGAAAGGATGCTGAAACTGGGAAAAGACAGCTCAAATTCACAGCAACAAGTTTACGTGCGGATCAGTCTGATCCCAATCATATGCGTAGGAGACGGGGGCCGGGGGGGAAATGATCCCCAAATTTTTTTGTCAGTTTTTCGGGCAAGCGGAGGCTTTTCAACGTTGATAAAATAACGTATTTGCTGCTTTTCGCAAAGAATAAATTATTAAACTCTTATTCTCGTAGATGGAATCAAATGAAAGTGACTCAGCAGAGCTTATGAATTGAAATCACACACCGTGACATGCCAATTTTTCGGGCAAGCGAATGTCTCTCAACCTTGAAAAAATAACGCATTTGCTGAATAAAATAAAAGTGACTATGCGTAGCTTATGAAATTAAATTACACAACTTGACATGCGGAATTTTTCGGGCAAGCGAATGCCTCTCAACCTTGAAAAATAACACATTAAGGAATGCATTTCAAACAGCCATTTAACTTTTAGGGAGGCACAAAAGCCTCGGACAAAGAAGCCATCTCAGTGACTGCAGGCACTGGTGGGCGAAAGAAATGGTGGTGATCAACAGTTTCACCCTGAGCAAGACTATTACCATGTTTCAGCTTGTTACTCAAGTAAGATATGGGGACTACTGAACTGAAATCACGTTTCGAAAAAAATGATCAAGATGTTCTCTGCGCACTAGGAGATGCTGTTCTCAGAACATATCCAGAACAAAAGAGCTATAAAATTGTTTCTGGACACTACGGCATTGACGTGGATCTTTTTGAGAAAGATTTCAAAAAATTTGAGTCTGCTGCAGATCTTGTCCTAACTATGTGGCGTAACCTGAATAGTGTTCTTCCAGTGTTCTGGAAGGTAGCAAACATGCTTGCTGTAATTCCCGCAACTTCATGTTTTGCACAACGATCTTTCAGTGGACTCCGGAGGATGAAAACATACCTTCGTAGTACCATGGGACAAGAGAAACTCAATAATCTTGCAACATTGAACTTGTTGCTACAAATTCAGTACTTCAACTGCAGATGAACCAAATAATAGACAATTTTGGCAACCGAAAGAACAGAAACTCATTTTTTAAATCAAAATTTCATATTGCCTTAGCCTTTTTACAATATTAATAAAAATTTTCTAAACTTGTTATAATAAATGTGTAATTTTGGCTTCTAAAGTGTGAAATTATTGATACATGCCACTAAGAAATGGTCATGTCATTTATTTATTATGTTGTCAACACGAGTTAAATAACTCCTTGCCGAATTATAAAAAAAAGAAACCACCCGAACAGAAAAAAAGCACAACACGACCCCACAAACGAACCGGAAACAAAGCAGAATGTCAACACCACCAATGAATCAATTCAAAAGTAATCAGAAAACATATCTAACCCCAGCATGACATAACATGCAAACAAAAAACATTGTGTCAATTAAACAGAAAACCAAATCATTTACAAGCATAATATTCCTTGTTGAATCTGATCCTCTCAATTTTGGTGCATTCTCCATTACCAAATTCTTAATTGTCTGATTTGCAAACTTTATCAAAACAGGCCTGGGTTTTTGCAGCTCACTTTTACTTCCAAGTGTGTACACATCGCTAATATCTTTTTCTAGCTTTATTAACTGATGTCTTCCAACAGTTTCAGCACATTCTCTTTATATTTGGTTCTGGAATTATTATCATTCTCTGGCATGTTATATATTACAATGTTATTTACTCTTCTCTGTCTGTCTGCAGCTATATTTATTTTTGTACCTGTATCTTCTACAGATTGCTGGATACTTTTGACATTTGATGTCAATACTTCAACCCTGTCCTTAAACAATTCTGACCACTTTCTATTTGTTGCTCTGGACTCTTCTAGTTTATCTATTGAATCTTTGCTAAAACTTTCTAGCTCAAGCAGTATTTTTTCATTTTTTGTACTTCTTTCTAGATGTGTCTTCACCTCGCCCATGACTTCAGCGAACGTTCGTTTCTCCTCCAGTTTCATTAAATCTTTCAACCTTTCCTCATTACACTTCACACAGCTTTCACATAGCCGCAACCCTTGCAATATCGCTTGACAGATCTTTAGTTCTTCCTCCAGGCATACCAACTGTTAAAACTATTTAAGAAATCTATTCGACAAAGACAAAACACAACTTTTCCAGTTCACAAAGATTGAAACTTGAACGAATAACTTATATATAAGTTATATATACGTTATGGACAATTATAATGTAATGTATGCACACTTAAAATATAATAAAAAATATAACGTAATAAATTAAAGTAAAATGACCAGTAGAACGAAATTATAATTGAATAGGTAAATTAAATAATTAAACTTTTAAAAATCACAACTGAATTTTGAAAAGAATAATGGCGATTGAAATCAAAAGGTGTTACTACGCGCTTGAATTGTACGGGCTTTGCTGATTGGTTTAGTTGGTTTCTTCTGAGCTTTCTGATTTGATTTGCTGAATGCGGTTATGACGTCTGCTTTGGAGCAGAATTGTCGTTGAAGATACAGTAGAAGAATTTTGATTGTTTAATTTGTATTTATTTGTTAAAAATCATTAGCATTGAATTTCTTCTTTTCATTTTTTCTTTATTTTAAATTTCATGAGTTTTTCAAGTTTAATTACTAATTTTATTGGACTGGAGATATTAAGTAGAGAATATTAACGTTGAGATGAAATAGTTCTTGAGACTTTTCAGATCGTATAATTTTGAAGTTTCTGACTTAATTAGCTTTTTTTAAATGTAAAACTTTAGCAATTTACTGCATAAATTGTCATACATAGAATTATCGTTAAAATTTTTGATAATTTCGAACCAATTCTATAGTATGACCAAGCTGAGAATTTGTAGCGTCAACGTTTCAAGAATTCAAAATGTTGATGATGATCTCGCTTAAATTTGGTGATCCTGCCAAAAGATTCAACCTATCTGTGGTCAGATTGTTTGATCAGAGATGTGATTTTTTTCTTTTTCCAGGTATTTCTTTTGAAGAGACTCACCAATAAATCGGTGGCAGGCAAACAACAAACAACTTTTAATTTTTAACAAAATTTAATAATTAAATTAACTTAAAAGAAGCAGAAGATTATTTTCAATTTAATTATTTTAGAATTTCAATTAATTGGAGTTTTTAAATTAGTTTTTCATCTATAATTCAACGGAGCGCAAAGTCCACAACTGGCAAACAAAAAAAGACTAAAAAAAAAAATGATTGCAAATTACTCGTCCCCCACCTCATCAAACTCCCCTACGCCTATGATCCAATGCATGTATCGAACTGTAAGCTCTCTTTTGTGCCACAAGCATTCAGCCCGAGTTCCATTATTTTCTCGATGTTACTCTGACTCTGCCAGTTACGTCATCAGATGCAGAAAGAGCATTTTCTAAGCTTCGCCTTATTAAAAGTCATCTCAGGACGACTATGTCTGCCTGTCGTTTGCAAGGTCTACTGAGAATATCGCGAAAAAAACAACCACTGCCGATTTTCACATACCGATCGAAAAATTACTTTGTAACTGCCAACACATCAAAATGTAATTTAGACTACAACATTTTTAAATTGTTTAAGACTGTTTAGGATCTCATATATCATTAATAAATTATTAAAGATACCAAAAAAAGACAGCAGACTGGACTGAATATAGCAAAAAAAATTATTATTTTATTATTGGGAATTTTAATATTCCTATTAATAAAACTTAAGACTCTTTTGTCTCTCAATTTATTGATATCTTGTCTACTTTTCTTTTAACTTCTTTCAGCATTGTATCTCTCCGACTCATTATCGGGGCAACACATTGGTTCTTATTATTTTTCTTTTCTTCTCTAATATAGGTAATCTTTTATCTGTAAAACTTCACTCTACTGATCACTACTTTATTTCTTTTAATTTACCTCTTTCTCAACCCTTAACTAATTTTTCTTCTGTTACTAAACGGTGTTGGTCTAGATTTGATAAAACTCAAATTTTAAATCTATTTCTCACCGCTGGGTTTTCTTCTTCTTTCACTGACGTCCATTCTTTTATGGACAATCTCAATTTGACGATTTCATCCATATTGAATATTTTGGTTACTTTTAAGACGTCTAGGTTTCGACTCTTTTCTAAAAAAGCTTCTTGGTTTGCTCGTGATTGTGTTCTCTCTAATAATCAATCAGCACAGCACGTAAAACCGAGCGAGCTTATTGTTCTAATCTCTCTAAAACAGGGGTTCTTAACCGGTGGGGTGCACCCCCCAAAGGGGATGCCGTTCTAGCATATGGGATGCAAAGAATAAAAGTTTAAAAATACAATTTGTAAATTTTAAAAGTATTTTATATAACTTTAATTTTTGCTGAGAATAATTAGAAAATTTTAAAAGTTTTTAATTTCGGCAAAGCTCGTATTTTTAAATCCTTTATTTCAACTTCACCGTGTTTGCTTGCTTGCTTGCTTGAACCATAAGTTGGGACTCTTTACCACTAAAAAAACAACTTCCCGTTGTCCAATCGAGCTGAAATTTGGTGGGTTTCTTTGTTGCTGTCGACTTTACATTCTATTAAATTAAATTCCTGTGGAGATGCAAATTCAAAATTGGACAGGGGGTATTTTTAGAAAAAAAAGACTTACACTTGTAGTAAGCCGCACACGGTTGTTACAGGTGAGCGCTCCTTAGCTCGCTTAGCTCGCGCTAGCTAGTGGCAACCTTTGCACCTTTTCACCTTTGCGACTTCTTCTTCTTCGTTGTTCTCGTCGTTCTCGTTGTCCGCCATATTTACGAGTTAAGCCTAGAGTTCGAACCTTGTTTTATTTCCTTTCAACATTGTCGGCTCCTACAGAATTGTTTATTTTAGTTGTTGGTTCTGTTTAATAAAATATATATATATATATATATATATATATATATATATATATATATATATATATTATAAGGAAACATAGCGTTGATATGTTTTTACGAGCCACATATATCAGAAACTTGGATGGCTTACAATCCACCACGAAATAACGCAAATATAAATGTCTCAACTTCAGACTCGAACCCACGAGTATATATAAACTAGTGGAGTACCCGGCGTTGCCCGGGGCTTTTAGAGGTTTTTCTATCTCGCTCCCGTTTCTTTCTCCCGGTTGCTTTCCCACTCTCGGTCGCTTTCCCGCTTCCGATTGTTTTTCCGTTCTCAGTCGCTTTCCCGTTCCCGATTTCTATCCCGCTCTCGATCGCTCTCCCGCTTGCTCTCCACTTCCCGGTCGCTTTCCCGCTCGTTCTTTCGCTCACGGTCGCTTTTCCGTTCCCGCCTGCTTTCCCGTTCCCGTTCCCGCTTATTCTCTAGTTCCTGTTTCCGCTCGCCCTCCCGATCCGGCTCCGCTCATTTTGTGACCGATTTTAATTTTTTTTTCAGAATAAAACCTTTTTCCATTGACTCTCAAGGTTGTGTGAAAATGTCATTACGATCGGATGAATGGCGTGGCAATGCATAAGTTACATAAACACACAGAGACAGTCATATATATATATATATATATATATATATATATATATATATATATATATATATATATATATATATATATATATATATATATATATATATATATATGTATATATATATAAATTTATATCTAAGTTAAAAACATTTTCAACATCTGTTTCCCTCATTATTAGCATACCTTTAACAAATAACTTTTTTATTCATTACATTTAGTGCCGAATTATTCTCTTGATGCACAGCATGGTATAAGTCAAAAATTAAAAGAGAAATAGTAGTTTGAAATATTAAATTTTTCATAGTAGTTAATTTTGGTTTGAATTTATTACATAGCAAAATGTATTAGTTATTTCGATATGTTAATTAATTGATTTTTTTTCTTTATTAACCTTTCTGTACTTCAGGAATGAAACGATGAAACTCTTTTAAAACACGCCCGTATGTTGCTTTTGTCTTGTTTGTAAGCAGACAGTATCTTACGTTGGTCAAAAAATGGAACTAGAAAATACAGTTGAAATATTGTTTATAATTGAACGGTAAAATAGGTTCTAATAAGCTCTAAGGCTTTCTAAAAGCAAGTGTTTTTGGTCCGTCAACCGTCGGGTCAAAGAGGGCTAACCTGAGCACTTAAACAATTTTTTCTTTTTTTTCTTGTCTTTGTTTTCCATTTTCAACATGAGCTTTTTTTGTTTTTCGAGACCCTGAAATTTCTCCTGGACCGCATCCTTAAACTTAATGTGATTTGAAATTAATCTCGACCTACTTATCCTTACCAAAACCGTTTACAGACGTTGTCGTCACCTCCTCCGAAACACAGATTGCAAAATTTGACGACAGACAGACAGAGAAGTCAAGTTAAGTAAAAGTGTGTAATAGCTTCGTTGGTCTATTTTACTTGTGTTCTTTTGGTCCTGGTATTCAAACTTATAATTGAAAGAAGAATTTTTCTTCTAATCACCTTTTTTACACACTTTTACTTAAATTGACTTTTCTGTCTGTCTGTCTGTCTGTCAAAGTTTGCAATCGATTTTAAACTAACTTCCCGATGAGCTAGAGACTTAAAAATTTAAAAATCCCTCCAAACTTATTAACAATGCATTCTATCAAGTTTTCGGATCGATTAGACAGAATTTAATTAAATAATTATTTGTGATATTTTTGTTGAACTATTTATTGTCTATGCTAATATGCTCGTTGTTTATGTAGTAAAAATATAAGTGTGTTTTTAAAAAAAATGTACACACAAAAGCATAACTGCAAAACATTCAAAAAATTTTATTTAGTACCGTTCAACAAAAAATCCTTAGAAAATCAAGTTAATGAGCTTTTTCAATGCTTCTTTTTGTCATCCACACAAGTATCCAAAGAATGAGGTACTTTAGCTGCTTTTGATGGCAGCCTAAAAAATGATGATTTTTGCTTCACCTATCCATCTTCTGGAACAAATGCAGATTTAGGCACTCTACCCGTCTGTGCACATTTCCTTCCTCCTTTACATATCTTGCGTCTGGCTACTGAAATTGGCTGAACATTAACGGCAGTACATTTCTTACTGAAGCCAAGTGGTCCTTTAAAACAGAAGTGCAGTAAAGACAGTTCAGTGTGCACAGTTTTAAAATTTCTCTGCAATGACAAGATTGCTTTTTATATTCAGCTGTGTTATTGTCATAATGCAGCATTATGATGTCTATGGTTGATTGCAAAATTTTTCGACATTCTTCTTTCACCTCTGAAACATGATCATCATCTGTACAATTTCCTTGTTTTTCTGTTGCAGTACAATCTAATACATCTGTACTACTACTGCTGCTAGTAAAAACCTCAACCAGCAGATATTTATGTTTGGATGGGGCGGTTAGGGTCAGATTATCAAACCAACCATCCGAAACATTTTTGTCACCAGTTACAGTTAAATATTAAGAAAGTGTAATCTATAACAGAATTTGTTAGCCACTTGCCAAGCTGCAAGGAAAAAAATCTTCAACAAATAGTTTTTAATTATTTTTTACTTATAACCATCCATTTGTTTAAATTATATTTTAAATAATAATTATTATTTAAAACTGTAGAGTTAGAAAAAATGATAAGCTCTCGTGTTTTTTTCTTGGTCGTTGGTTGGCATCTTTGGACTGGAAAAGAATTGACTGTCGCAAGAGAATTGAAATATGTTCCATTTTTTCGGTTCCGTTTGTCCCAGGTGCTGACTGCCAATAAGTTATCATCTGCCAATCAACAAAAGTCAACAAAACCAAAATGACATTTGATAACCATAAAAAAATGTTTTTTTGTATATATAAGCAAATTTAATGAAGTTTTTTATTGTGTTTAAATTTTTAATTTACAAAAGTTTTTCATATAAATTCAAAGGATTTGAAAATTAAAGAGTGCAATAATTAGTTATTAAAGAATTTCAGTATAAGCCACATTTCTTGTGAATTGACGGCCATCGTTGAGAAGTGGTCCTTGCTTCTGAGATTTTTTTAAAATCTCATTATATAATATTTTTTGATTGCAGCGCCACTTCTTTTGATTTCTAGGACTGAGAGTGTATATAGGTACAATTACATAATAACTTTTATTACACGCCTGCGCGCAATAAATTCTTAAGTGCACATCGATATCGTCTGTACGACTAATTACGTAAACGTGACAGAATCAGTGAGTGAGTGACGTGGGCTACAATAATATAGATGGGTGTAGTAACTTTTCCAGTTTTTTCCCGTTAAGCACGTTGTGTTTGACGTATCGAAAAGAATTTTCGACAAGGCTTAACCTAATAATAGATTTAATAAAGTGTGCCATACTTAAAAAATCAATTTTATTGCTGAACCTTTTTCCACCCGGATTTGTGAAAACTGTCCAAAATGGCAGATAGGCAACATATTTTCTTAGTACAAGTTCTCCGTAACGTTGGTTGAAAAGCACATTCAGAGAAGACGTGTTTAAAATATTAGACCGCCGCAAATATTCAACTTTTGCGAATATTTTTGAAAAAACGGACTGTTTCTGTATAGACTGTTGGATTTCTTACAACCTGTAAAAAATGTAAAGTTAGTGTTTAAGCCAAACTAGATTTCAACAAATAATTAATAGTTAATAATTTTAAAGTAAATGTTCTAAGACTAGACTTACAGTCATCGTCGTAGTTTGAAATATCAGCTGCTTTAGCGGCTTCTGCTTCCTCATCCGGTTCTTCACCAGCAAACATGGCCAGAGCTGAACATACGTCAGCCGTCCTGTACTGTGAGAACAACACACACATAAACGCATTCATACAGGCATCAAACTTTAGAAAAGATTTGAAATTAATCAGCCGACACATGCAAAGTATGAAAAATTCTAACATTACTGTCTGAAGTGTGGCATCTAGGATCATTGGCAACAATTTTCATAAAATGTGCGCAACAAAGCTTTACCAAAATTAAATCCTTTGGTAAAACATCATTCAAAAGGCCTTACCGTGCAGTATAGCACTACAATATTGAAGAATCGGTCTAATGCCTTAAACAGAAAGATTGTACCTTGGTAGATATTTTTACGAATAGCAGGTCCATACGTCTTGCAAAAAGAAGGCAACCCAATTATTGTTGCTGTAATAGGCTCTATAACAAAAAATTCCAGATCAGCAGTTTCCTCAGTTGTCTTTACCGATAATGTAACTCTCCCTACCGGCTGAAACTTGCTGTTGCCAAATGCCGTAAGAACTGTTTGTTTTCAGAATTTTTGTTTTGTGAGGTAGTTGCTCAAATATTGACCTACAAATAACATTTTCCTCGACACCTGAGTCCAGTTTGCAAGTACTCCAAAATTTGCTACCCATCCTGATATAAAATTCTGTATTACTGTATCTGTGGAAGTGTCAATTAAAGGAATGGCTACCGGCCATCTGGTAAAGCGATCCACACATGTAAGAATGTGCATGCAACCATTAGATGAAGGAAGTGGTCCTACCAGGTCAATGTGGACGTGTTGAAAACGGCTTTTCGGAAGCGGAAACTTAGTCAGTGCTGTGTATTTTGTTTTTTTGGCATGACAGACATTCTCGGGACCACGTTCTGACGTCTCTATCCATGTTTGGCCATACAAATCTTTGTCGAACCAATCTAGATGTGGCTCTTGCGCCTGGATGGGATAGAGAATGAAGGTTCAAAAATATTTTGTGTCGGAGTTGTTCTGGAACAACTGGTCTTGATTCTCCTAGTGACGTGTCCACAAAAATATATCCTCGGCCTGAGGGGACAGGAACTTTCTCGATCTGTAGAGAGGTATGTTGTAATTGTAGATTGAGATCATCTGCTTGTAAGTCGGCAATCTCTTGTAAATCGACAACCGTTATCGCGTTGGCCTCGGTACGAGAAAGCGCATCTGCAACTACATTGTCTGTTCCTTTGATGCGTTTTATCTCAGCAGAGAACTGTGAGATGTAGTCTAACTGCCTGGCTTCTCTCGGTGAGTGGCGACTCGAGTTGGTCCTGAGAGCGAAGGTGAGTGGCTTGTGATCCGTGAAGATGGTAAACTGACGACCTTCAAGGAAGTGTTGAAAGTGCTTGATGGCTTGATAGATCGCAAGCAACTCTCGGCCAAAAGTGCTGTACCTCGTCTGGGCTGGATGAAATTTCTGCGAGAAAAACGCAATAGGTTGACGCTTACCATCCCGTACTTGCTCGAAAACTGCTCCTCCTGCTATGTCTGAAGCATCTGTCAGAAGTTGTAGTTCACTTCTGTCATCTATGAAACCCAAGCGTGTGGCATTCTGAAGAGCTTCTTTTGTTTGATGAAAGGCTTGAGTTTGAGCATCGGTCAAACAAAGGGATTTCGGAGATGGTTTCTGTCGGAGTACATCTGTTAACGGTGCCAGTAAACCCGAACAATGGGGAATGAAACGCCTGTAGAAATTAACCATTCCTATAAACCGTTGGAGTTGGTTGATACTTTCCGGTTGCTTGTACTCCACGATTGCCTGGATCCTGTTGGGAAGAGGTCTGATTCCGTCTTGATCGAGGTGGTGTCCAAGGAAGTTGGTGGATGGTACGGCAAACTCACACTTGTCGACGTTGATTGTGAGATGAAATTTGCTGAATCTGCTAAATACTTCCTCGAGATGAAGAAGATGCTTTTGTAGGGAGGTACTGGCGATTAAAACATCATCTATGTACATAAAAGCATAAGTCAAACTTCTGAGGACTTCGTCCATAAAACGTTGGAAGGTTTGAGCAGCGTTCCTTAGTCCAAAAGGAAGACGTACGAATTCGTACAATCCGAAAGGTGTTGTAAAAGCGGTTTTCTGGATGTCTTCCTCTGCAATTGGAATATGGTGAAAGGCTCTCACCAAATCGATTCTCGAGAATATCTTGCAATTGATGAGGTTGCTGGAAAAATCGTGCAGGTGAGGAACTGGATATCTATCGGGAATTGTGTCGCTGTTCAATGCACGGTAGTCGCCGCATGGCCTCCAATCTCCAGATGCCTTTGGTACCAAATGCAGAGGCGAAGACCACGGACTTGATGAGGGTCTTATTATACCTAGTTGGATCATGTGGTCAAATTCCGCTTTAGCGAGCTTTAACTTCTCCGGTGGCAGACGGCGTGGCCTTGAAAATATTGGAGGTCCCTTGGTGACGATACTGTGCCTTGTCTTGTGTTGCACTTCCTCGTTGAAATTTGATGGTCCGCTGATGGTTGGGTATCTTTCTAGAAGTCTTGCTACTGCCTCAACAGAAGATCTTGCAACCCGAATCTGAGTCGGCACTGACTTGGAGATTGACCCGATGACAGTCAAGGATGTTGTCTTGTCCACCAAGCGTTGACTGGACATGTCCACAACCAGATTGAAATGAAACAGAAAATCCGCTCCAATGATGGGTTTCTGGACCTCGGCTACGAGAAAAACCCAGGGGTATTGCCTGCGTAAACCGAGGTTAACCATCAGGGATTTCTGCCCATAAGTTTTTATGATGGAGTTGTTGGCTGCATGAAGAGTGAATGATGATGGAGTGAGAGAATGCTTGGCTGGTGGAGGAATGACGCTAACTTCTGCACCAGTGTCGATGAGGAACGTGAGGCTGTTGAATGCGTCTTTGATAAATAATAGGCGATTCACGTTTTGTTGGCCGTGGACAGATGTCGCCCCTACTGTCCGGCCCTGTCTTTTAAATGAGAGAAAGTGCATGGTGGTGTGCATCTTCGTGCTTTCTCTCCAAACGTCTGATGGTACCAGCACATGCCTGGTTTTGTACCGGAACTGCAAGAACGGGGTCGCAATGATGACGGTTGTCGACTCCCTGATCGGCTCCTACCTAATTGGTTGGCTTCTAGAGCAGAGATGATAGTTGTGAGCTGTTGCAGCATAGCGTAGATGCCTGTGTGTGATGGTTTTATGATAAAATTCTCTCGGAAAACTCACGAAATACGCAAGAGAACCACAACATAAACTATTGCGCAGTCGACAGAAACGGTTTATAGCGTAATAAAAAATAAAGTTATTTGCAAGAAAAACGTAACAATCACAAGCCAAAATATTAATCACGCAGTCAGATTAACATTATTTACAGAAAAAATTACAGTTTATTTAAGTCCGAGTAGTTTTTCCGAGAAAGATAAAACTGGATAGTTTTCAATTAAAGAAACATAAAGTTTCAGCAAAGAATTTGCCACCTGGTTTGAAACTACGGAACTCAAATTTACTTAAATAAGTTATTTTTTTTTTAAATATTTTATAAAAACTCGCACAAATAATTTCTTTTACATTTTATTTCACTTCACTTCACTTTTAGTCAGTTTTTTGTTTATGAGAATAATTGTTTTACTACTACCTGACGCTTTTCTGGTGTTAACTTCTTTTTTAATTTTAAGAAATAAATTAGATCTGTCAATTGCTAATTTATTTTTCTTTCCAATTATAATAATTTTACAATAGAGAAATAATTAAAAACCGAAAATAATTTCTGCCGCTATTCTCCATGATTACCCAATAAAGATTTATTTGAAATCACGAGACGAAACAAACGATGTACACGATGTCCACTCTAGTGGAAAAAGAAAGAATAAACAAAGAGCAACATGAACATAAGACTAGAATAGATCAAATAATATTACATTAATAAATGATAAAATAACACTTATAATATAATAATAATTAATAATATATTATACTAATATAATAATATATAAAGACCTACAATGTTCTGGTCTTCGCCAGCATTTTGTCCATATAATTGAACCGACAATTGGGTTCCACGACAAAACGTTCACAGACAAAATGTTCAACGACAAAATGTTCCCGACAAAACGTTCACGACACAACGTTCACGACAAAAATGAACACCGACAAAACGTTCACAGACAAAATGTTCAATGACAAAATGTTCAACGACAAAATGTTCACGACAAAACGTTCACGACACAACGTTCACGACAAAATGCTCACACTGAAAAATAAAAATTTTGTTTTATTATGTCAAGATCGCTTGCAAACTAATTATTAAGTCATTTTTAGTGATGTGTCTATTCACCATTTTATTTACAAAGTATATGTGCATGACAGCGTGAACATTTTGTCGTTGAACATTTTGTCTGTGAACATTTTGTCTGTGAACATTTTGTCGTGAACATTTTGTCGTGAACGTTGTGTCGTGAACATTTTGTCTGTGAACATTTTGTCGTGAACATTTTGTCGTGAACGTTGTGTCGTGAACGTTTTGTCGTGAACGTTTTGTCGTGAACGTTTTGTCGGGAACATTTTGTCGGGAACATTTTGTCGTTGAACATTTTGTCTGTGAACGTTTTGTCGTGACACCCGACAATTGTAATACATTTCTATTATTTCTTTGTTTGGCTCGTTTTTTCACGTCTCCTCGAAGACTTCCATTTGTTTAAATTTACCCTCCCTGAAAGCATCCGAAATATATAATCTAAGAGTTTCTTGGTGGAAACTACAGCCGGAGGGATTCTTGCCACTTGCTGCGGTTGCTGCAAAAGCCAGGGACGTAAATTGGGGGGGGGGGCAGGGGGGGCATTTGCCCCCCCCTGATTTTCAAATTTTGAATTTTTTTACCTAGAGTTTACTATATATTTATTAAATTTTAACTTTGGCGTGTATAGACAATTCGCCCCCCCTTGATTTCCAAAATTAAAATTTCTTTTTTACTTAGAGTTTACTATATAATATGTTAATTTTAACTTTACTTAACCTCGTGATAATTCAATGCGTATTGGAATTCTTTTTGCGTGTGTAGACAATTTTATATCTTAGCTCGATGCAGTGGCGTAGAAATGGGGGGGCGGACGGGGCAAATGCCCCAGGCGGCACTCAGGAGGGGGCGGCAAAATTGAGGTCATGAAATAAAAGTGTTTTTTTTTTTAAAAAAAAGGTCGGGTCACCTTATTCCTCAGAAGCTGGAGAAAAATTTTCAATATTTAGAACTGCTATGGACAGGCATATGATAATGTGCATAATGAAGTGCAGCGTCGTTTACTACACCTAGGCAAAAACGCCTGCTTCACCCAGTGCAATAATCACAGCTTGAATTTAGCAGGTGTCCACTCTGCCTGCCTTACTGCAAACGCTTCTACCTTCTTTGGCACGGTTGAAAGAGTGTTTGTCTTCTTTACAGCATCTACTCACAGATGGGACATCTTGAAGAATAATGTTACAGTAGCTGTTAAGCGTCTTTCCGATACTCGATGGAGTGCAAGATATGATGGTGTTGAATAGTAAATTAGAAAAGAGGCTCGGAGCGTAGAGGAACTCCGTGATGGCCAGTCAGAGAACTTGGAGACATGCAGTCGCTTTTGTCTTTTCTGGCCCAAGAGAGAGAGATTTTGTTGTTTTAGAGGCTCATGCTGAAGCTGTTGCGTTTTGTGATTAATTTGATATTTCCATAGAAAGACGAATAAGGAAGAAGAAACGCTTGCCTGGATAAGAGACAGCAGATATAGGATTGACTATGCAACAGGAAATGCGGATGGAACACCTTGAAGTGATGGATCGACTCACAGCCAAAATTTCCAGACGTACGCAAGAGCTCCGCAATCTTAACATTAACTTTGGCTTTCTGAAAGCAGCTATCTTCTAGACGTAAATAATGATTCTGCCATGAAGGAGAATGTTCAACTCCGCCTCGCTATATGCGAGCCAGTCCCAAGCCTGGATAAAGGAGGAGGGACAGTTGAAAAGATCAAATATGATCTACGACAGGAAGTACTTAGGTGCTTTCTACACAGCCATTTCAGTCTTAAAACACCTAGTGTAAAGGACTATAAACTATTATAAAAAAAAAAAAAAAAAAAAAAAGGAGAATGTTAATTGTGTGACAAATACCTATACAGATGTGAATAGGACTGACTTGCTTCAAGAAATAAAACGATTTCGAAGACATGCACAGAGCTTTTCCGACATAACGGAAGAAGACGTTTCACAGTTCGGATCTTTGGAGATGCTGCAGTGGATTGTGAGGTGTACTGTTATTGAATGTTTACCAAATCATACTATTCTTCTTCGCATTTTCCTTACGAATGGTGTCTCCGTGGCAAGTAGCGAACGCAGCTTCTCTAAGCTAAAGCTTATAAAAACCGTGACTCAGAAGCGACTTACAAATTTGGCTATTTTTTCCATAGAAAAGGAAGCTGCTGGAAAACTCGATGCTGATGAAATCTTGAAAGATTTTGCAGCCATTAAGGCAAGAAAGATGTGATGCTGTATACTCTTTCATTGCGTTCCTGTATACTATTCATGCTTACAATACTATGTACTTTGGTTTAATAACTTCTATTTGGTCAGTTCTTAACCAATAAAAGAAGATTCCTTGATTCATATAAAATATTAGAGGAAATTAGACAATTCGCGTGAAAATGTGTGAACATTGCTTGAAATGTTGCTAAACTTAAAAACGGAGTTACACCTAATTGGTGCTAATGCACAAGCAGAATAGTTTCGGTAAAGATGCCGAGAAAATTCTTAAAAATTAGAGTCGGCATTTTCCTCCTTCGCCCCTAGTGAAATAATAGGTTACTACGCCACTGGCTCGATGCTAGATTTACCAATAACTGCAGAGTAATAATTTGTGTATCAGTGATGGTCCAAAGATTAGCTGTTTTCTGTGCCAAAATACAATCAGCGAACTCGTGGAATTTTACCCTATTAGTGGTATTGATACAATGTTGATTCCCTCACAGCTGTCTACATCAAAGTTATTATTTATTACACAAAAATAAAACAAAATTATACCCACCCGATTTTGGACATCTTTTTTACAAACTTTTATTTAGGTTACAATCTTTGTTTGTTTGTGTGTGTGTGTCTTTCTCTGTACGCAAATCTTGCAAGTGAAATTTAACCAGCATTTTGACTAGCTAGGAAGTTGAAACTTTCAGCATAGCTTTATATTTGATGAAAATACATGATTCAATTAAAAAAAAACTTTGAACATCTTTTGCATTTCTAAATTGAATGTATTTGAAATCAACGTTTGTGTTGAAAAACTCGTTTTTCCTTTACTTGTTTCACTAATCCTGTACTTGCCCCTGCAATATGATTAAATCATTCATCCCCGTTATACCCAGTGGCGCGTGAGGGATTCACTTCAGAATTTTTTTTATATTCTTTTCCAAAAAGCTGATAACCGGTAAGGGGTAGTCGTAAGTATTTTTCAAAAAAATTTTCAAAGACTTTCAATTTCTCTTCCCAAAAAAGCTACGGTCGTTTTCCAAGAACAAGGTATTATACCCAAAAAAATTTCAATTGATACCGTGATGGGGGATGCATTTCCCCATCCTTCTCTGCTTGTACCTAGGTAATGTGTGTGTGAGAGCATTCGTTTATCACATCCAAGCCACAGGAGCAATTTTAACAACATTTGGCATGCAGGTAACTTCATTGATGAGAATATTTTGAAAAATTACAAAAAAATCTGTTATTTCTTTGACGTTTCATTGGCAAAAACGAGAAAAAACTAAGCACAAAAAACCCGGACAACACCTGGTAACCCTGTCAGTAAGCTATATAATGGCGGGAAAATTTTGCCCCCCCCTGGAAAATGCTGAATTTACGTCCCTGGCAAAAGCAATGGCAAAAGAACTACAGTCGTTTCCTCCTATATGCTGTTGAACGTGGTGGAGCTTAAAAGTAAGTACTGTGGTTGTGATTGTGAAGTTTTTACAGCAGTAACTTATTACTCTCAGGTCTTTTTGAGTGAGTTTCATATTCAGCCTGTCAAAAACGTCCACTTCTTTTACATCACAAGACCTAATGAGATCAAATAATAACGGTCATTTGAAAATAAATTTAAAAAACTCTAAGAACATACATATTGCTTATAGTAATCAAATGATTATTTCCTTGATGGACTATTTGTATTAACTTTATGTTTGGTGTAGGCCCTTCTCTTAACACGCTTATATCTTTTAAGTATTTCACATCAATGAGCCCACTTATTTTGTGATACTGTCTGCTTAGTATGTAGATGGCAGTAACTATTTAACTTTGATTTTATTTCTTTTTTATTTTATTTTGATTTTGGGTTTTTTCTTTTTTTTATTTTACTTCTGGTTTATTTCATTTCTGTTTTAATTAACTCTAGTTTAATTTATTTCCTCGTTTGATGTTCAAGTTATGAACTTTTACTTAGGAACCCCCTCCCCCGAACTTTACACCTACGAAACACAGTAAGTCTTTTTTCAAAACATTATTAATGTCATAAATATTTTCTAAGAAAAATTACATAAAAATTCTAAACATGGTTAATAGAAATCAATAATTCACGATTTGACTAAATAATTTTTGCAAATAAAAGTTGCTTAACAATAATTTTTAGTAGACAGCTGGCTTAAACTACAAAATTTAGATAAACAAACTTTTCATCAGTAAACATAAAACAAAATCGAGAAAAGATCTTCAACCTGATAATCGGGTAAATCTAATCAGCGAACTATTCATGCAAAGTGTTTTATGTTTAGTTTTTCCATATTACATATTTTAAATTATCTTCCTAAAATAGTTAATAAAACGGTATAAATGCTCCTGTTTCTGTTCGTAGATATACGCACGACTCACAATGACTCTGACATATACATATTTAAAAACAACAAGGCACAAGTTGTTGTTATACAAAAAATCGGGACTATATTTATCGGGACTACATTTATTAACATACATTCAGCAATTTATCTTACATATAAACAATAAATACATCTCCAGGGCAAAAAATAACGCACCGAACAAGCGTGCTTAAACATTAACAGCAAATAAACGAAATAATTTATCAAACAATCAATTTGTTGTAAATAGTAAAAAAAACTGAAAGAAGTGCACGAAGTGCACGAAGAAAGATGTGAAATAAAAAACCAAAAATAAGAAGATCTTTGACGATGGTTACGATAATGATAAAGTTGAAGTAACAATAAAAAAGAGTGGCGATGATGATGAAGCTGTCTGTAATCGGTACCGATCAATGGGGCTGGTTGATGAGTTTAGCTTGATGAACAAGAGCGTCTTCTGGTTTGTTCCTTATAAAGAACCCACACTGTGAAATATCAAAATTACCGATACCGTAGTAATTGTCATGATGATCGTCAATATTGTTAGTTATATACATATATATAGAATAAGTATATCGGAGATGAGCAGGTTTTGAGTGAGATGCCAAGATGGCCTCCGAAAAACGATTTAGAGTCTTTTTGGTCCATGAATATTCATTATTTGTATTAATCAACTTTTGGTACGACAGCGGAGACTAAACTCCGGTTTGTAAGAAACAGAAACGTCGATTTCTTATAGCTAAAAGTAGTTGATATGAGCTTTATTTAAATTTAACGCGATATCCGACATAAAAAATATACAATTCTAATTTACCGATAACATAGGCGACGTTAAATAGACATATATAGACCATCGAACTAGAGACTACGTAAATAAAATTCAATGTCAACTGAAGTTTTATAAAAAAAAAAATTGTTAATTTTTATAAAGTTAAAAATTTATTTTGTACATAAAAAATTCTTTTTTTTTCTATTAAAAAATATTTGATTAAGTTACTATACGGTTGTAACTCTCAGTTCTTCGTTTCGGATCTCCGGTCTACTAGGCTGCCTAGCTAAAAGCCTTCCTAAACAACAGGCGGGCCGATATACTTATACTTATTCTATATATATATATGGTTATATAACGTTAATTTAAATTAAATAAACCTTCCATAGTAGAAATATAAGAAGTAGCAGAAGAAGAACTCCAGCACATATGGAAAGTATAATAATCCAAAGATCCACTTCATGTGGTTTGTTTAAATCTTGATCTGGAAGAACTATCGTTATCGTCTGCAATTGAAAATTTAAATGTTAACGATTTCACGGACTAGAAATGATAATCTTAGTAGTGATGATGATGATGATGATGATGATGATGATGATGATGATGATGATGATGATGATGACGACGACGACGACGATGATGATGATGACGACGACGACAGTGATGATGATGATCAACATCATGATGATGATGATGATCTAGAATATGATGATGATCAAGATCATGATGATGATGATGATCAAGATCATGATGATGATGATGATGATCTAGATTATGATGATGATCTAGATTATGATGATGATAACGACAGTGATGATGATGACTATAGGTTTAATGACAGTGATGATAATGATTGTCTAAAGACAATAAATAACCAGCCTTCGCTCTGTCATTTTTAGTGTTTTTTCGACGAACGTTGAGAGAAGAGTCAACTTTGATATGTGCACTCGAAAATATTCTCACTTTGTCCACGTTCATGAAATCCTACGAATAACATTTAAATCACTTTGTTGTGTTAATTTTCAGTTCAGTTAAAAAAAACTGAAAACAAATTTGTTTCAATATTATTTTTTCTACAAAGTCAATCTAAAAACCACGGGCAACGCCGGGTACCCCGCTAGTATTATCATAAATTATTTAACATACTTGAAGAAACGTGCTGTTCCACAATCTTGCAATGAATTTCACAACAGCACTTTGACCTGGTTCAAGATTTTCGATGACACAAGAAATGTTTGCACATTTGGCTGTCCCTGACTTGCAGTCCTTGATGATGATGGTGATGGTGGTGGTAGCAGTGGCGATGGTGGTGATGATGACGGTGATGATAGTGATGATGACGACGATGATGATGATGATGATGATGATGATGATGATGATGATGATGATGATGATGATGATGATGATGATGATGATGATGATGGGGATACTGTTGGTGACGACAACAACGACGATGTTATAGCAATGAAAAAAATGACAACAGCAAAATAACAACTGTAATGTTTCTTTATTGGTAATGTCGTTGTATTATCATTGTTAGTAATTTTGTTGTTATCGTTGTTACTAAATTATGCAATAAAACCGCAAACACACAATAATATGATTATAACGAGTTTAACACATAAATACAAACCAATTCAGCAACTTTATCCATTCTTCCTTCTCTGAATGGCTTCTTCAAATAATCATCCAATCTCCTCTTCTGTCGATATAATTTGTTTTCAACTCCTTCTTTACTCTTTTGAAACATAAAAATTGTAGTCATTAATTTTTATAAAGACTAAAATTTTGAATTCACACACACACATATATATATATATATATATATATATATATATATATATATATATATATATATATATATATATATATATATATATATATATATATATATATATATATATATATATATATATATATATATATATATATATATATATATATATATATATATATATATATATATATATATATTAACCCTGCTTGTAAGTATCCTGAGTGGATTAACAACACGTGATTCATTTACATTGCAAATGATTTGTCCTTCTGTCTGAAATGAAAATCATTAAAAACTTGAGTAATTCAAATCTATATATATATATATATATATATATATATATATATATATATATATATATATATATATATATATATATATATATATATATATATATATATATATATATATATATATATATATATATATATATATATATATATATATATATATATATATGTCTGTGTGTTTATGTTTCCTTTATGCATTGTTACATCATTCATCCGATCGTAATGAAATTTTCAAAAACCCCGCCTCGCAAATTGCAAGCCAGACCCAAGCTTGGATAAATGAGGGAACAGTTAAAAGAATCAAATTATGATTCATGACAGGAAGTACTTATATGTTTCCTAAATAGAGCCATTTCAGTATTTGTACATTTGGTGTAAAGGTTTATAGACTATTATAAAAGAAATGAAATTTTCACACAACATTGAATATCAATAGAGTTTTTGTGAAAAAATTGAGATCGGTCACAAAACGAGCGGGAGTTGAAACTGGAGAGCAAGCGGAAGGTATAGAATGAGCGGGAACAGAAACGGAAAAACAAACGGGAACGGAAAAGCGAGTGGAAGTGAGAAGAAGCGGGAGAGCGAACGAGAGCGGGAAAGCAAGCGGGGAAGGAAAAGGGGCAAGAGAGAAAAACAATTAAAAACCTCTAAAAATCTTGGGCAACACTGGGTAACCCTGCTGGTTGTTTAATAAAAAAAAAGTCATGTCCTTATTTGACCCAAATGTCACAGGTTTGATCCCAGTTAGAAAACATAGTTGAGGCGAATAAACTTTCCACTTAATTTTGGACTATTATTAATTAACAATATCAGTTATTCTGAAAATTTTTTAATAAAATAAGTTTTTTAACTTCACCACCGGTCTTGTTGCTTAATGTCTTTAAGACAAATTCTGAAAGTGAAAATTAACAAACTCCCCGTCACTTCATCAAACTGAAACTAGGATTATAGACTTGCTCCTTTTTACAGTGTATTTTGTAGAATTTTTGAAATTTTCTTAAAGAAAATTACTTTTAAATTTAAACAATTATTTTATCTATGTTTTTTAACAAATCCAAAACATAGAAATTTGCAAATAATTTTTTTGCGTTTGTATATAATAAAGCAACCTATCAAAGTAACCAAGATTTTTTTCCCATTTTTAGTCGTGCGTTAAGGTGAAATATGTTTCGTTTAGGGTCGTAAAAACTATTTATATTTAGAATTCAAAAAGGTTCCAGAGATTAGCCAGATTGGTTCCTTTTGTATCGCACCTAGTGACGCCCACATAAATATAAATCATTTAAGCCTCGGAAGCTTCCGGAAATTCGTTTACTCTCGTTATATAGTTGTAACCCCGCTGATTGAGAGAATGTAACGAGATAAAACCATTATAAGTTGGCACCGAAAATAATATAAGTAAGCCATCTTTAATGTGAGAACTTACTTGTACATCCATGAGATATAACAAATGTTTGCCTTCTATCATGTTTGTTTCATTAAGTTCACTTGGCCAAAAAACATTAAGTGATATTTTTCTAACAAGACCTCCTTCCAAATTCTTCACCTAAACGAAAAAATTTACTTTAAAAATACAAATAAAGTCAATTAAATATATAAAAAAAACATCGAAAAATTGAATTAAAAAATGAATTAAAAATTTACATAAAATCAGTTATATAACCAAACAATGAATTTTCTCAACGTCTTAGCAGCTAGCTGGCTTTGTTTTGTACCGAATTTACAAAGCGTATATTTGAAACTGTCAAAGTATCATCTAAGACTCAAACTTATTGCATAATACCATTCATGTTCCTTTGATTCAGTACTTACATTAGTGAATGAAAACCAGGACCTAAAAAAACGTGTCCCCAGGCACGGATGTGCTTACCATTTCAAAATCCTGGCTTCCTAAATTATTACAAACTTTTTACAAACTTTTATTTAGGTTACAATCTCTGTTTGTGTGTGTCTTTCTCTGTACGCAAATCTTGCAAGTAAAATTTAGCCAGCTTTTTGACTAGCTAGGAAGCTGAAACTTTCAGCATAGCTTTATATTGGATGACAATACATGATTCAATTTAAAAAAAAATAGAAAAAAGGTTTGTGTTGAAAAACTCGTTTTTTCCTTTACTTGTGAATCCGTGGTTTTGGTAAAATGAGCATGTATCTCCAGCTACTCCCCTGTCATCAGCTTTTTTTTAAAAGTTAAGCTTTATTAGAATACATATTTTATAGTTTCGTCTCCTCCCCAAGGGAAAATAATTCAGTTGAAAGTGCAATATTCAACTATTTTAAATGAAAAGATTAGGTATCAAGTATTGCAGGAAATTTATTTGTTTAAAATTTTTTATCTGATGGTGATATATTCTATAAAAAAAATAGAAATTTTTAGTCATAGTCACGATTACCTAAACGTTCTTTTAATTGACGCTAGCGCATTCTATTGAATAATTTGGAATTAAACAAAATCCTTAAAAATGATTTTTCAACTCGTTACAAAATAAATATTGAAAGCGCTTCCGAAATAATTGAATATTGTTGTTGTAGGTGGCTAAAGTCTATGCTGAATGTTTCAAAGTAATAAGGAATATAAAAGTTGGTAAAAAATCAATTCAAAAATTTGACCACAGAGGAAAAGAGAGACAGAGAAGTCAAGTTAAATAAAAGTGTGTAAAAAACCAATAGCACTAACGCCGAGAAAAAACGTATCCATCTACTGCTCTATCGACCAGTCAAGAACCGTAACACTGACGTTAACAATAAACAACTCAAAAACAAACGATTACTTTTGCCTCAATAACAAACTACATTAAACAGCAAGGTAACAAACCTCATAACTGTGAATAACCTCCGAGCCAATCTCTTCATCAAATTTCATGGCCCCCTCCCCTTTCACAACGCCTCCAAAATACAACTCACTTGGAGAAGAAACTCTATAATAGTTCGAACTAAATTTTAAGAATTAAAATGAAAATTTAACAAAAATATGAAAAATAATTACAAGAATAAAACAAAAATAGCGCTTAAAAATTGTAACAAGTAATTTTAAAACTCATTATTGATTGTGCAAGAATAATAAACAAATTCCAAATTCAACTGACCCTCGGACTTGTAGTTCTGCTTCAACGATTATTTTGAGATGAAGTACATCTGTATCGTCGACGCTGTTTGTCTCCAAGCTCGTCCTGTCATTTATTTCTTCACACTTATTGATTTATAATAATTTTCAATATGCCATGATTTAGGTTAAATCAATAAAATTTAAATTGGAAAAAACATACATACATATATGTATATATATATATATATATATATATATATATATATATATATATATATATATATATATATATATATATATATATATATATATATATATATATATATATATATATATATATATATATATATATATATATATATATATATATATATATATATATATATATATATATATATATATATATATATATATATATATAATGCACGTTATAAAAAACGATGTATAAACAAGAAACAGTTGTTACGATCGCAAACAGGCATGAAAGCTTTCATCAGGTAACAGCTGTGAAAAAAATTGGTGCTAAGCTGATGAAAATGTTGATGATGGTGATGACGATGGTGGATATATGAAGCATGATAAAAAATGGCTAACAAGATATTACAGCATTTTTGTTTAAAATATATTCGGAGTTTTATTGTTAAAATTTCAATGAAAAAAAGACGAACGTGTTAACAGCGAGTGTGATGTTGACGTTTTGCATAGAAGGATCAAGACCAGACGGGTCGAGTCTCATTCCAAAATTTGAGACATTTCCACCAGGCATGGGATTTCCGATCAAACACGTGACAATATTTGAAACATATTCACACGAGTACTTCTTTCCCTGATTTGAAAATTAATAAAAAAAATAAGTTAAGTAGTTTATATTCGGTAAATTAAAAATTAAACTATACCAGGGACGTCTTGATAAAAAAACTTAAACAAATGAACCGTAGAAAACTTCGTTTTTTTAAATCCTTTATAATTATTTCTTTGTTTATTATTTTTTCTTTTTTAGGTGAATATCTCAAAATTAATTTTGTTTCTTAACGAGTCTATAAACCAATTTTTAAATCGATTGGATGACGGGAAATAGGCTTGTGCTCAATCAGACAGACAGACAAAGATTTAAAAAAACACATTTTGATAAAAACTCTTACATTTTGTTAAGTAAATCCATCATACACTACATCAATCCATCAACCATGCACCACATCAACCATTCACCACATCAACCATTCACCACATCAACCATTCACCACATCAACCATTCACCACATCAACCATTCACCACATCAACCATTCACCACATCAACCATTCACCACATCAACCATTCACCACATCAACCATTCACCACATCCACAATTCATCATGCAGCAACTTCCAAGAAACAAGCAATTGTTTTCACAATTTTAGTAACACTGACTACTACTACTTCCACTTATACTGCTAAGGTCAGGCTACCCTAACGATTAATTCTACTCCCCACATCTTAACATCAACCATCAGAGCAATATCAACGAACCTTTTCATCAGTTCCTTTGAATTTAATAAGCGGTGGAAGAGTTACAAAGAGCATGGCTTCGTGAGCTTCTTCTTCATCGTTTTGTATGTGAACTTCAAGAAACAGGTCCTTGTTACGTCCAACAGATACGATGGACTGACCATGAGAGGTCCTGAAGAATTTTTTTATCATAAAAACTTTTAATTAAACAAAGCAAATTTTGGCAAAATAATAATTATTTTGAAGATTTGTGGTTATGTATTTTTTTTTAGAAAAAAGACTTATGCGCCATTTTTCATTTTTCATTTAATTCCTGTACAATAAATAGATTAAATAGCAACAATAAGTTTAATGAGGCTGGTCACAACATTCAAGCAATCGACTTTTCTAACTACATTAAAACATTTTATCGTTTTTTCATGGATTGGAAAGCAATTAGCAAATTATTTAAATTTAAAATAGATGCTTAACTCTTTGATTGATGATTATGACATAGTTTAAATTAGAAATTTATATTCAAAACAACTTATGGCTGAAGCAGTTAGCTAAACAGTTAAGGTGCCTGACGTGCTACTCTGTCCGAAGGTCGACCCCAATCAATTATCAGTCTTTCTTGAGCCACTAAGCTATGTAACGACTATGTGGTTTGAAAAAGTAATCAAGTTTGGTACTATACTCCATTTTAAGCAAGATATGCGGACCCGCAAAAGTCGAATTCACTACCGTTGTCAGAGACGATGACGTGTCATCATCATCATCACCATCGTCGTCGTCGTCGCCGCCGCCGCCGCCAACGCCATCACCACCACCACTATCATCATCATCATCACCATTGTCATTACCGTCGTCATCATTATTGATAATATTATTGTTAGGGTCATCACAACTGATTACAGAACAGCTGACCCCAGGACAACTGATCCCATGGACAAATAATCCAAAACCGAATAATCATGTGGACAACTGACCCAAAGACAACTCATCCCATATTTATTTATTTACCTAAATTAAAAAATTGTTTGGTTGTCCTAGCCGTAATCTTCTATACCCGTCAAGCAAGTTACAAAACGCAGTCTTCAGAGAACACAACCCACCAGCGCATAGCGTCCCTTTTTAGGGACATTTTTTTCAAAATTGAATAATAAAATAACTTCTGCGCTGTTTAAAATTTAATTTTATAAATGTATGTTTAGAAATATTTTATCTTTATTTGATGATAGTAAGTCAATATAATATGAAAACATTTACTACAGTCTTCTAAATACCGAATATGTGAAGTATGTGAAGATTGGAAATTTATGAAACTTCCGAATCAGTATGGAATAAACAAATTTGTTATTAAAAATTTGAAAATTAAATGTCGCTTTTTATATAAACTAAAAATTAAAAGTTGGCATCTTTAAATAAAAATTGTAAATTTAATTTTTTAAGGTTTTAATTGATTTTAATCTATAACTAGCGCGGTTGCACGGCGTTGCCCGGGATTTTTAGAGCTTTTTATATAGTTTATCATTCTCGCTTTATTTCTCTCTCTCTCACTCCCGTTTCCATCCCCGCTTGCTCTCCTGCGCTCCTTCTCGCTCTCCCGCCTCCTCTCCCTTTCTTGTTCGCTCTTCTGCTTCCGTCGCTTTCCCGTTCCCTTTCTTTCTTCATCTCCCTCCTATCTTTTTTTGCTCATAAAACCTAAAATAAATTTTGGTAAATGTTGCTTGAAACCTTCTTTAAACTTTGTTACGTAAACTAAATTTAAATTTGTTTACGCAATAACCTTTGATGTTCGTACATAGGGATTTTTGGCCTAGGAGATTTTTTGCTCTTAAAAAATGAACCGATTTAAAAAAAATAAAACCTCTTCCTTAATGAGTATACCATGTTGTGTCAAAATGTCATAGCATTTGGTCCAGCCGTTCTCGAGTTTAGCGCTTAGCAAAACATTTAGAGACTTATTTTACACGCTTTTATTTACCTCACAATGTACTCAGTTATATTTTTTCAATCAATCTGTTAATTTGTTAGAATGTAAATTCACTAAATTTCATATTAGTTGGATAACGGGAAGTTGGTTTTTTTAAGTGGTATAGGGTCCCAACGTATGGCCCAAGCAAGCAAGCAAGCAAACACTCTATTCAAGATTTCAGGTAACTACGATCAACGAGCTGCAGACAATTAATAATCTTGGTACGTGCGCCTATTTTATCAATCGATGATTAAGATTTTTTTATCAGTTATTTTGTTTAATAACGCATTTACTCCACATTTTTTCGTTTTGAAATGAAAAAAACTCTATTACAAGATTCAATTTTTTCTTAAATTTGTCCATTAATGTCTTTGAGTTGTCTTGGCATTGGTTGTCCATCGGATCAGTTGTCCGTGTAATCAGTAGCCTTAGGATTAATTCTCATGGGATCAGTAGGAACTTACTCATCATTATTGAGGCATAATAATTATTTATTGTTTAAATTATTGTTTCAACTGACCTATTCTGCCTGCGTATTTAAAAAATTTAAACACATTTTGATTACACATCACTGAAAACGAACCTGTACAAACAAGTGACATAAAAAATTTTAAATTGCTAAATTAATTTCATCCAATTAGAACTAACTTTTCCAACTTCAACGTTCCTTTAACTTTTAAATTGCTGATGCAATGAATCTCGTTTACGCAGTTCTTCTTGAAATGAACCTAAATTCGAAGAGTACTATTTGTTTGACATCAACATGACATAAATACGTTTTATGTAAAATCAAGACATTAATAAACAACACTGCCATCAAGAATAACAAAAACAACAATATCAAATAACACTTAAGGTGGTTTTACTTGCTGTGTTGATATTTCAATCATTACTATCATCAAAACAGTAAAGAACTATCTACACTGACAACGCAACCTTATTATTAACACTGAAAGTCCTGCACTACCACCAACAAGCAAAGTAAAACATTGAAGCATAATAAAAATAAACCTTACTAACCATATGATTGAGAGTCGAATTTCCGTGATTGAGTATGGGATGTCTGTTGATGAAATCAATGCGACCACCGGGAATTAAAATGGGGTGTTCTATTTTATCCAGTTGGTAGCTCAACTTGAAGACGATGGGGTTCAACAAATCTTTGTTGTTTTCCTGGTGCATAAAATTGTTTGATTAATTCATAATATTTATAACCTTTTATTTAAATAATTTCAATTTTAGGCAGTTTTGAATAAATTATTAACCAAAAACAAGGTCTTTATAACACAGTGTCAGTACCATCAGTAATTACTGACACTGTGTTATAAAGACATTGTCATTGGTTAATAATTTATTCAAAACCGCTTAAAATTGAAATACGTCATGAAATAAACTTCTTGGAATGTTTGAAATTAATTGATTCGCTAAAATAAATATAACTTTATAGTTTAAAAAACGGACTGCTTCAACTTCACAGCTGTCTGCGAAATAAGGAGTTGTTGATAACCAAACGTCTTAAATGCACTTGAGTTGGAAGAAAAAAAAACTCTAATACACAACACAAAGAAGTAATGATATAGTACAAGATACAAACTATGATATAGTGCACGATACAAGTCATGAATGAAATATTACACACTAGTGGGGTGCACGGCGTTACCCGGGGTTTTAGAGGTTTTTCTAATGCTTGTCTTTCTCGATCCCGTTTCCTTCCCTGCTTGCCTTCCCGTTCCCGGTCGCTTTCCCGTTCCAGGTCGCTTCCCCGCTCCCGGTCGCTTTCTCTTCACCGCTTGCTCTTTTAATCTCGGTCGCTTTCCCGCTTTCGCTTGCTCTTTTAATCTCGGTCACTTTGCCGCTTTCGCTAGCTTTCCCGTTCCCGGTCGCTTTCCCTTTCCAGCTCGCTCTTTCGCTCTCAGTTGCTTTTCCGTTCCCGTTTCAGCATATGTGTATATGTATATATATAGTTCCCGCTTACTCTACCGCTCCGCTCCGCTCCGCTCATTTTGTGGCCGATTTCAATTTTTTTCACTAAAACCTTCCTCCATTGACTCTCAAGCTTGTGTAAAAATTTCATTACGATCGGATGAATGGTGTAGCAACGTATAAGTTATTTACACACACATAATCTTATATATAAATATATATATATATATATATATATATATATATATATATATATATATATATATATATATATATATATATATATATATATATATATATATATATATATATATAGATGATACAAATTATGATATAGTGCATGATACAAGTCATGATATCGTGAATGACATATTGTATAGTACATGACATTTAGTTATAACAAGTGAACCGTAAAAAACTTAATTTATTAAACATCCTTTATATATTTGAGATAGAAAGATACCAATGTAATGCAAATATTATATATATATATATATATATATATATATATATATATATATATCTATATATATATATATATATATATATATATACACTAGCGGGGGCACCCGGCGTTGCCCGGGGTTTTTAAAGGTTTTTCTAATGATTGTCTCTCTCGGTCCCGTTTCCTTCTCCGCTTTCCCGTTCCCGTCGCGTTCCCTGTCGCTTTTCCGCTACCGGTCGATTTCCCGCTCTCGGTCGTTTTCCAGCTCCCGGTCGCTCTCCCGCTCCCGGTTGCTTTCCCATTCTCGGTCGCTTTCCTTTTCCCGCTCTATCTTTCGCTCTCAGTTGGCTTCCCTTTCCCGTTTTCGTTCATTTATGTATGTAACCGGCACAAAACTTCAAAATACTAATTTTTACATTTGTAGCACTTACAGTTTGTGAGTAGCAGTTATTTTGAAATCAAATAACCCTTATTTCCACCCCACACTTGAAGTCCTGGAAACCAAATTTTCAAAAAATGCTAAAACACGTATTTCATTATTTTTGGAGTAGAAACTAAATATTAATTTTTACTTCTGTAGCATTAACAGTTTTTGAGTAGCAGCTACTTTAAAAACCAAATAACCCAAAAAATGATGAAACACGTATATCTTTTTTTTTTGAGTAGATACTAAGTATTAATTTTTACATCTGTGGCAATTACAGTTGTTGAGTAGCAGTTACTTTAAAAACCAAATAACCCTATTTTCCACCCCACATTTGAAGTCCTGAAAACCAAATTTTCAAAAAAGTGTGAAACCCGTATATCATTATTTTTAGAGTAGAAACTAAGTACTAATTTTACTTTTGTAGCATTTACAGTTTTTGAGTAGCAGTTACTTTAAAAACCAAGTAACCCTATTTTCCACCCCATATTTGAAGTCCTGGAAACCAAATTTTCAAAAAAATGGTAAAACAGGTATATCATTATTTCTGGAGTAGAAACCAAATACTAATTTTTACTCCTGTAGCATCTAGAAACTAAATACTAATTTTTATTTTGGAGCATTAACAGTTTTTAAGTAGAAGCTACTTTAAAAACCAAATAACCCAATTTTCCAACCCACATTTGAGGTCCGGGAAACCAAATTTGTAAAAAATGGTTCAAGCAGACAAAAAGGCGAAATTTATATAAAGAATAAAAAGTAAACAATGAGCATAGAAATTATTATAACGAAATTAAAGACATGTCAAAAATTCAAATACGAAAATCTGAACTAGAGCCTTGAAAGAAACCTTAGTCAAATATATAGCTAAAAACTTTAAAAAATTGTGCGAAAGCTCAAGAATTATAACACTACAAATACCACCCTCGTTATATTAAGATGATGATGACGACGAGACGACGACAATAGCATAACCCAACAAACCAATGTCACAATACCACAAAACATTATAACATCGCAACAAAATAATGTCACGATGCAGCAAAACAATGGCACAATGCAGTAAAACAATGGCACAATGCAGTAAAACAATGGCACAATGCATCATTTTATTTAAAAATAACAAAGTCAAACCATTTACATTAACCAATCCTCGTTAAAGAACCGGTGGATTGAATTTTCTCTTTACAACTGCGTGTATCTTTTTATCAGTATAATTTTTAAAAACATCTAGAATAAGGCTGAGCTCAACTCAGCTCATGAGGCTGCCAACAACTATTAAACTTTTGAAACAGATACATATAAGCTGAAAAATAAAACCGATATTGAAAAACAACACATCATAAACAGGCAAACAAAACAAAACAAAGCGATAATAATTATAAAACAAAAGAACGACAGTAACCACATTAGTTGGCATTTTAGTATAATCAGTTAGTTATGGTCTGCTATATATGCTTAACAGAGGCGTAGCAACCCACATTTTGGGGGGGGGGGCCTGAGTACTTGCAAGTGGGGACCCGTAAAAGTTAATACATATATTTTCTCCAGACATTTTTTTCACTTTTATTATAATAATTCAACCTATGTACACCAACCACAAAAACTTACATAAACAAATCCTGAATAATTATTTCGTGAATCAATAAAGTTGAATATTACGGGATTTCATGGCAAATCTTTTTTACAATTAAGAGTTGGCTAGACGAAAATAAGACTCTGAAAACTGCCTTATAAATTTTTTACTTTTGAAGTTTGCGTGGGGGGCGCGACGGTGTGTGGGAGGACCTCCCGTGACTACGCCACTGATACTTAAGCGTCAAGCAAGTACAAATTTGTTCAATTTCTCTATTTTTTCTTGTTTATTTACTTTCTCTCTCTTTTCTCTCTTTTCTCTCTTTCTCTCTCTCTCTCTCTCTTTCTCTCTCTCTCTCTCTCTCTCTCTCTCTCTCTCTCTCTCTCTCTCTCTCTCTCTCTTCTCTCTCTCTCTCTCTCTCTCTCTCTCTGTCTCTACTTCTCTCGTACTTTTTGCATACACACACACACACACACACACACACACACACACATACTCACACACACACACACACACATGCTGGTATCGGTCTGCACTAGGATTCGGCTTACAATTTTACCCAAATATTAAATTCTGGTAAATAAATAATCAATAAATTTAATTTATTCAAATCTATATATATATATATATATATATATATATATATATATATATATATATATATATATATATATATATATATATATATATATATATATATATATATATATATATATTAAAGCTCGCATGCGATTAAAAAAATAAAATCTGTCATAAAATGAGCGGAGCGGGAACGGAAAAGAAAGCGGGAACTGTAAAACAACCAAAAGCGAAAGAGCGTGCGGGAAAGGGAAAGCGACGGGAACGGGAGAGCAGGCGGGAGTGGAAAAGCGACCGGGAACGGGAACGTAACCGGGAATGGGAAATCGACCGTGAACGGGAAAGCGACCGGGAACGGGAAAGCGACCGGAAACGGGAAAGCGACCGGGAACGGGAAAGCGACCGGGTGCGGAAGAGCAAGCAGGGAAGGAAACGGGGGCGAGAGAAAAACGATAAAAGAAAACCTCTAAAAACGCCGGGCAACGCCGTGTACCCCGCTAGTGATTACTATTGTTTTTAATTGCTTAAATAATGACCGTCAAAAAAAGCCAGATTATTTCTTCGCGTGCACTTTGCACACCACACACACACAAACATACACACACACACACACACATGCTGGTATCAGTCTGTACTTGAGGATTCAGCTTACAATTTCACTCGAATATTAAACTCTGTTAAATAAATAAACAATAAATTTAAATTATTCAAATGATTATTATTTTTTAATTGCTTAAATAATGACTGTCAAATAAAGGCAGATTATCTCTTCGCAAGCACACAAACGAAAAAACTGTTGGCTAGATTGAAAACTCCACTCGTAAATATCTATAAAAATAATTTTCTAATTTGTTTTCTTGGTGTTAGTTCGGTCATGGATGGAAGGAAATATTTTACTTGACTGAAAGATTGTTTTGATGGGTCGAGTTGGCTTGTGAACTTGTGAGAGACGATGAAAAGGAATGAAAGCGGTTGGCCGATCTTGTGAAAAATTTATTAAAAAGAAAAAATGCCGAAAGTTTTTGTTTTTCATGATTTAATAATAAAAATGTTTGATTCTCACTTAACCCGCACATTTTTGGTTTTAAACTTGCATGGGCGGAAAATACCTTAATTCAGCAACAATACAATGAAAAGCGATGTTTATGAGGTAATCTTCTATAGTACATATTAACGAGCGAATGTCAAGTTCTTTTGCTAGAGTTATTTGCTTTGGGATCCATTGAGAACAAAAGCCCAGCAAATAGTAGATTGAAAATATAAATTACCATTTGTAATAAAAAGGATAAACTAACATTAAGAAAAACTTGCGTTTCATAGCACTCGGGTTTATTTTCTTTCGGAATTGGAACAGATTCTTGGAAACGTGACTTTGATTCAGCTCCTTTGAATTGAATACGCGAGCCGATGGTCTCTGATTCAAGTTCAATCACGAACTCGATTCTACGATTTCCCCATGTCCTGAGAAGAACAATGAGTTTTATTTTGAATTCAACGTCCTTATTACTGCTGTACAAATGATATCTTTCCTTATTACTTATTACTGCTGTATAAATGATATCTTTCCTGTAAAACGTTCGCCACTCTGAAATTTATTGGAGTAATTATATTATACTTTCGTTAAAATTTTTTATCTCTAACATTAAGAGCAAGAATTTCCTACAAAAAGAATAAAAAAATGTTTTTGAAATGGTAGTAGGGAATGAACTCATGAAATCGGCAGCATCTTTCTGAACGAGTGGTTGCAATTGCAAACCATAAAACGTAAAAGTTATCAATACAGACACACAAATGAAAATTTCTACTTGCTGTAATAAAACAATATAAAAACCAAACTACCTTTCCACGAACTCCTATACGTTATGGATCATTTCTAAGCACTGAAAGTTAAAGTGAAACCACAAAGCCTAGTAAAACATTTTATCACTGTGTCGACTGTTATAGTCGCTCGATCTCAGCTTTGACACCACTGAGTTTAAAAAAACAGTAACCATTGTAAGTATTTTTCTTAAGGGTCCTCCCTCTTTTCTTGCCCCAGTAACAGCACCCTCACTCACTAGAACCATGCACGCATCTGTTCACCTGATTCACTGGTACATAGTAGTACATACACACCACAACCAATTACCCAAATAGATCAAAACAATTTAAAGAATAAATAAATTTTTAATTACATATTTTTTCTATTGGATTTCAATGTGAAGCAGACTTTGAGATGGAAACAAGGACGACCATGGCACTGTTTACTTTTCATATCAATACGTGAAGGATCGGTTGATACGCTTGCTTGGACGTCTATAACAGGACGTGATCTGACAATGAAATTATGATTATTCTCTTAATTTTTATTTAAATTGATTTTGTTCGATTGTGAAGATACCTGGATGAGAGTGAAAGAGAGAGAGAAAGAGAGAGAGAGAGAGAGAGAGAGAGAGAGAGAGAGAGAGAGAGAGAGAGAGAGAGAAAGAGAGAGAGAGAGAGAGAGAGAGAGAGAGAGAGAGAGAGAGAGAGAGAGAGAGACTGAGTAACATTGGTACAAAAAAACATATTTTAGCTAATCTAGAGAGAAGAGAGAGAGAAAAGAGAAAGAGAGAAAAGAGAGAGAGAGAAAGACCTAGAAAAAGAAAAGGAAATAGAGTTATAAAAATAGCTCGAGGGTAATCTAATTTTGCAATTTTGTGTCATTTTATCTTGCTTATATGTAAATAAAACACGAACTTATTCATGATAATAATTTATGTAAAGATAAAGCGAAGACCAAGAAAAACAGAAAATTCAACTCTAAAATTAATCACCCGAAGGAGGAGAAACAGTTACGAAAAAACAAACTCGGTTAAGAATGAGAGAAAAGCGGGAAAGAAGAAAGAAAAGAAAAAAATCTGAAGAAGAATGGGAAGATTTTTAGTTATGAGTGAAGAAGAAGAAACAGTTACCTATATGAATGTAGAAAATTTACTCCAAAAGTAAGAAACAATTGACAAACTGTTTTGAGAGTGACTGAAAGTGAAAAAATGAAGATGATGGAAATAATTATCCTGTTTGTATGTTTCTAGTCGGTTCGTTAGTTAGAGAAGTAAGCAGAAGCTCCTAAAGAAAAAAAAGAGAGATAAAGAGAGGGGAGAAAAATAAAGAAAGAAAGAAAACCAAGCAGAGAAGAACTTAAAAAAATAAAAACAGAATGTTTGAGTAAATAAAATTAAAATCAAGAAAAATAATTTTTCATAAACAGATATAAACAAAAGTATTTGATCTTCATATAAACACAGCAGACACTTGGTTAAAATTTCAAAACAAAATTTTGTATTATTTTACAAACGTCCTGAAATATAGAGCAAGAACTATGTAGCAAAATATTCGTTATATTCTTCAGTTATATTACAACGATTAACAAATACCTAATTCATTTAGAAGATGTCGGAATGAAATATATTTAATGAAACACAGGTATTAAACTCACCTGAAGACAACCGCAGCGGCTGATTTATACGCCCCAACTATGACATCGGGACTTCCGCTAGAATCCATGTCAACACCACCGGTAATAGAATATCCAAATGTGGGCATGATCCTTCCAAAATCTTCAGAGATTATCCTTTGTGAATATGTCTCGATCAGGCCTAGACTCGAACCTTGGAAGACATAGATAGCCCCTTGGCCTTCATAAGGAGCTCCAACGATGAGATCTGTTGTGATGTATATGTATGTATATGTATATCTTTTAAACACTGTTATTACTTATAAGAAAATAATTAACTAACGTGAACGTGCAAATTTAAAATAAATAGAAAATAATTTGAAAACATATGTTGACACAGATGTTGATGATAAGATAAAGTGCAAAGAGAAAATTAATCTTTATATATAAAAAGGAAATGTCGATGTGTGTGTGTTTGCTCGTTTATCTATGTAGTTTTTAACATTTAGTGGGCAAAAAACAAGAAAAAAAACTTAAAAATTGGGACGAATATGGAACGCCGGGTAGACCTTAGTCAGTCATGAAAGACAAACAACTAGTCTTGAATTTTTTATAAAAAAATTTTAAATACAGAGAATATTTTCTTATAAACAACAAATTTTAATAAAAAATATTAGATTTTAAATTAAAGTTATAAATCACTTAAAAAATAATTTTAATAATTGAAAAAAATGCCAACCATGGAAACCATCCCCATCAAGATCACCAGCATCTGCAAGAGAATATCCAAATCGTGCATCTTTACAATTCATTACAATGCATTCCGTGTCAGTCATCTTTCTACTTTGAATTTTTCTTGCTTTTGTGTTTCTGTCGATTCCCTGGAACGATTGAAATTATAAATTTGAAAACAATAATTATTATTAATTTATTTTTAATTGAAAAAGAAAAAAATTATTTTTTCCAAGATTTTTACAAACTTTCATTTAGGTTACAATCTATGTTTGTGTGTGTGTATTTCTCTGTACGCAAATCTTGCAAGTAAAGTTTAACCAGCTTTTTGACTAGCTAGGAAGTTGAAACTTGCAGCATAGCTTTATATTGGATGACAATACATGATTCAATTAAAAAAAACTTAATTTGAACATCTTTCGTATTTCTAAATCTAGTGTATTTGAAATCAAAGTTTGTGTTGAATAACTCGTTTTTTCCTTTACTTGTTTTCACTAACAGATAAAACATTATTTTAAAATTTAAAGATTAACATCTTTTTAATTCTAATTTAAATTCTTAATTAAATTAAAAACTTCTTAACACAAATTATCTTAAACTATTCAAAGACTTACAAATGAATCTATTTTTAGTTTAGATTGCATAATTTAATCTAATTTATTTCTGCGCTGAAAAAATTATAAAAATTTGAAGAAATGAAAAAAAATAATTTCAACAAAGGAAAATGTTGGTTGAGTTGAAATATTTTTAAAACATCTGGAAGAAATTAACAAACAAGTATTTAAAGTTAATAAAATCGCTAAATTAAATAAAATTATTTATCGCCCAGCAGTGCAAATCCCTAAGGCGAGATGACGATGATGATAATGATAATCATTAGATTGCGTTGATGATGATGATTATCATGATGATGATAATGATGATGGTCGTAGTGGTGGTGGTGGTGATGATGATATTTATGGCTGTGCAATTATATTATACTCAATTGAATGCACATAAAAACGCATCATCATTTACCGAAAGATAGAAAATTACATCGAGAGATTTTATTCTATCCCATTACATTACTGCAAGGTTATTTCCACATTCGTCCCATCTCCACGGACCGCTTTCAAACCACCTTTCATCTCCACAAAAATACCTTGATTAAACTCCATCCCTACCAGACTAATCACATCTATGTGTCAACCAAACGTCATTAACATTTTATTGGCTTTTCCTAGCTACTCATTTTTTTTACGGAGTGAACTTCACTTTTACTAATCATGGATAGTCTAATTTTTATTAAATTTAAATTAGTATGTGTAGACATGAACAGAGACAATCCAGGAAATCCCGGTGAGATGTTCGAGTGGTGTGGCAAAGGTTTTAGCGCAGCCCAGTGTGGGAACCCCCGAAAAAGTTGATGACCGGGGTCTAAAAATTGTTTTGAAAGATATATAACCAGGGGAGGAATAAAATTTTTCTAATAAATAAAATCCATTAAACTTTTTTTTTAATTTTCCGTTCAAATCATTTTTTCGAAAATGCCGCTTGTTCGTCTGTCAACTGTCCTACCTTGCCCGACTGACTACTCTTGGCCAAATATCCCTGGAGCAAAAAAGGCTTGTGGCTAATTTGTGTTGGTGCAACAAGATTATGAATGGAATGATAGACTCAGACGTGATAAGACGCTTTCAGTTCATGGGTGAAGCACGTACCAGATGAAGATTACAAATTCCGGCTTTTTCGAATCCCGGGATTACGGGGTTGAAAATTTGTCAATCACGGGATCCCGGGATTCCGGGATTGAGATCGGGTTTTGCAAACAAAACAGCAAAAAATAGAATTAAAATTATCTGCTCGGATGACAAAATGTTTTTGTTTATTCCGTTTTGCTCAGTTGATTATTTGAAGTTGTGCCAAATGTTATTAGAGGTCTCTTGACCCTACACTTGATGTTTTTAAATAGAAACTAAAATATAACAAAAATAGTTGTTAAACTTAAAGTCATTCAACCTAATCGCATTAACTTTCATCTTTAGGTTTGCTTTATTAGAAATGTTTACAACAATTTATTTATCAACGTTTAAGGTCTGTTGTCTTTTAAAAAAAATAAAAATAACACTAAGTGGCAGCAACATCAACCAATACCGAGTATCGACAAAAAGGCCCTTAATCAGTCTATATCGATAACAAGCCAGTTACTACATTTATTGAAAATCATAAATCAGTCTCTGTCAGCGTCTTCATCATTATCATTATCATCACCACCTCATGATCGTCATCATCCTATCATGAATATTCTTAATAATTTTTTTCAAACCTGAAGCTGGCATGATTGTTGTAATTATAACATACCTGATGATCACTCTTGTAGATATATATGGCACCACCAATTCCATCTCCATGTTCAAAAGGAGCTCCTATGACAAGATCATCTGAACTAGGATTAACATTTGATAAAATTTTAATTAATTGTTTTTCTCATTGTCAGCAAACAATTATATAATTTATAAATAAAATATTTATTTAATCTTCAAAATTAATATTAATATTTTAAATAGTAAATAATTAAATAAATTTGATAAAACATAAACAGAATATACATGATTTACATTAATCTAACAGACAAAAACTAGAAAGTCGAGGTAAAATGATTTCCCGTATTTGTAAGCTTAAAGAAATATCAAATATCATCTATATAAATAAAAATAAGTCACTAAATGTGTCGTTAAGCACTAAACTCGAGAACGGGTGAACCAAATGCTATGAAATTTTGACGCAACATAGAACTCATTAAGGAAAACGTTTTTACACACTTTTACTTAACTTGACTTCTCTGTCTGTCTGTCTGTCTGTCTATCTGTCTGTCTATCGGTCTGTCTATCTGTCTGTCTATCTGTCTTTCTGTCTGTCGTCAAATTTTGCAATCGATTTTAAACTAACTTCCCGATGAGCTAGAGACTTAAAAATTTAAACATACCTCCAAACTGATTAACAAGGCATTCTATCAAATTTTCGGATCGATTGGACAAAATGTAATTAAATAATTATTTGTGATATTTTCGTCGAACTATTTATTGTCTATGCTAATATGCTCGTTGTTTATGTAACCGAATGTGGCCTACACAATCGATTATATAAAAGTGTGTTTTTAAAAAACTTTGTTTTTTGATTCACTTGTTCTCTATTTAAAAAAAACTTATTATTTCACCTTTTATGAGCAGAAAACCTCCTAAGCTTTTATTGCGTAACCATCAACGCATTTTCTATCTAACATCAAATATACAATTCTCGATTCTGAATAACGTCATTTGGCACAGAAATCGTTACAGCTCAATGCAAATCCATTTTCAAATGAAAAGTTTATTTTGAAGTTGGTTTTCTGCATCAAATTCACTGATAGTCAACATAAATTCCTACATAAGAGTTTCAGTGGTAATGTTGAATTGAAAGCACGCCGCGGATTTTCTAATGGCGTAAAAAACATAGTTTTTTAAATGCCGGAGCTTGTATATGGAAAAGCCAATTTTGTATTTTTTTATAACAGCGATTGACATGATGTCATCTGATGTGAACAAGATATTCGTTCTGAAAAAATGATTGCTTGAGAATATATGCAAAGATTCAATGCTCCAGGCCCTAGAGACATTTTCTAAATCTGCACAGACACTTCTTGCATACCCACAGGTATTGTGAAATTAAACATCGTAGAAATATTAGTTTTTTTTATTTTCTTTTGTTTTTCATGTAGTCAAACTAAATGCTGGTGGCTGAGCGGTAGAGCGTTTGCCTGTCGATCGTTAGGTCGGCAGTTCGACCTTACCGGCGTCACCAGCGTAACTCCCTTAATTAACCAAGGAGTTCACTCACATTTGCTGAAGGGGTAGGCGCCTATCAGGAACGCAGCCAGGGGGCCGGGGGCCCGGGCCCCTCCCCAAAACCTAGCCAAAGTGGATTTTGAAGTGACGGGCGGGCCTGTGAATTCGGGATGTTTTTCAATTCTTTCCTCTATTATTTAATTAACCTTTGTTGAATTAATTGAAAACAAACAATTCATAATTAATTATCTAATAATTTGGTACTTGCACTGGAAAACCAAATGGTCGAATGTCCCAGTGGCAGAGCGGCCACATGTCGCAGTTGATGTTTTGCAACATTGTGAGGAATCCGTTTATCCCCAGACAAATACGCTGCTGAAACTCTTCATCACGTTGCCCCTCTCTTCCGCGACATCCGAAAGATCCTTCTCAACTATGCGCCGACTTAAATCATATCTACGCACCATAGTGGGCCAGGCAAGGCTGAATGGGCTTACCCAGATGACGATCAATCACGACCTACCCATTGATGAAAAAGCCGTCATTGACATTTTTTCGCAAAAAAGGCGACTGAATTGGTTATTGTAATAAATTGGTTCAAATTAAATGTCTTATAGTTTGATATTACTAATAGCTGCTTAAACGGTTTTTTTAGCTTTGACTTTTGTTGGTCTTAAACCTTTGAGAAAAATCCTTACTTAACTGTTCCCCCCCCCCGGGCCCTCCCCCCGAAAAAAATCCTAGCTGCGCCCCTGGCTTCTATAAACGGCTGCCTCTCGAAAGGACCCTTTTTCGTGGCTTAGAAGTCTAAGGATTAACGCCACGTTAAATATTGTATATAAAAAAAACTAAGCCACAGCAACGCGTGTCCGTGAACACAACTTTGTTTAAAATATAAAATACATCGCAGCTTGTGTGGTTTATAAGTAACATTAAGATAAAACATACATTAACACTTCAGTAACAAGAGATAGAAGATTATATTTTTCCATGAGAATAATACAATACACTTGGTATAAATTTCATTCCACAACAAGTAAAAAAATCCAAACAAGCTTATTTCAAAAACATTTCTGTTTGGTTATAAAATTATGTGCAGATTGTGTTGTTATTCATTAATTGTTTATTGCAAATGTTTTGCGCTATGCGAGGAGTTGAGTTGAAATTTGATTACAAACTTCCGTTTAAAACAGACGACGGAAAAACGAAGCTAACTAAAGATGTTTTTAGATATTGACGATGACGATGGCGGTGGCGGTGGCGGTGATGATGATGATGATGATGATGGTGGTGGTGGTGGTGGTGGTGGTGGTGGTGGTGGTGATGGTGGTAGTGGTGATGATGATGATGATGATGATGATGATGATGATGATGATGATGATGATGGTGATGATGGTGATGATGATGATGATGATGATAGTGGTGGTGGTGGTGATGGTGGTGATGGTGGTGATGATGATAATGATGTTGATTATGGTGATGGTGGTGATGGTGATGATGGTGGTGATTGGGATGATGATGATGATGATGGTGGTGGTGATGATGATGATGATGATGATGATGATGATGATGATGTTGATGATGATGACGACGACGACGACGATTACGATGACAATGACAATGACGGCGATGATGATGATGATACAATTTTTATTATTATTCATAATATAGATTATGCGAATAATTAGAAAAAAAACATAGCTCAATTTTGTTTGCATCTTTTATAAAAGAAAAGAAAAAGATTTATCGCTGTTACATATCCTATCCTGTGAGGAAATGTTAACGAAGATGTCGAAGATGATGATGACGACGACGATAACGATGATGATGATGACGATTGAAATATAAAAAGAAAGTTGTAGTAATGGTGGTGATAATGATGACCACGATGGTGATTAGGATAAATTACCGTGATGATTGTACGATACTGTTCCCAATCGTATGGAGTTATATTTTATAGCATGGCATGTCACGGCATAGCATGGTATGGTATATTATAGTATGGTATGATAGGGTGTATATTGGTGTGGTAAGAAATAATTAATAATATCCTATCGTTTCTAGTTAAAACATGATGAAGAAAACAACTTATACAAAAATAATGCTGTAAACATAAGCCAAAATGTGCAAAAACCAAAGATATAGTAATTGGCACTCGTACTCGTACTTGAGTTCATTCAATGTTATTATTTTCAAGTACCCGTACTCGATACCATGGTACTCGTACTCGTACTCGCACCATAAGTACTCGCAACATCTCTGGCAAAAACCCTACATAAACCAGAAAAAACGAAGGAAGACATAGATGAGTTCAAAGCAAACACAACCAACCTGTCAGAATTGAAATCCATAACTAAAACTTCATAACCAAATCCACTTCCAAACTGATTGCCAGTCAAATAATGTTTGTCTTCGACTTTCAACTTTCTGTCAAACCTTTTGAAGAGCAAAACTTGTCCAGTTTCCAAAGATCGTGGAGCCCCAACCACGTACGTTTTTTCACCATTTATTTTTGCTATTTTTGCAGACATACCTGGGAGTGTAATTAACAATCAATTTTGTGGTTATTTAATTATCATTCAATGTGATTATTTAAAAATAGCTTCCTGATATTTTTGGTTAAGCTATTTAATTGATCTGTAAAAAATAATATTATACTTGCTGATGTCATACAACAGTGAGGATTGAACCGAAACCAATGTTGACTTTCAACTTAACTATCTAACAATCTTACCACAATTTGGAATACTGATCTCTGGCTAAGACTTGCATTTCAAAACAAGGAGTATTTAATGATTATATCTAAAACGTTTAATGATTATATCTAAAACGTTTAAAGATCATACCTAAATATGAATAAAACTTCGTGGCTGATTCAGGACCAAATTCTTTATATTTTAAATCACCAACGAGTGAGTTTGCCCAGTTGGTATCCACATCTAAATCTGAACTTAAAAACTTTTGAAAGACCATTCCTTGCCACGTATAAACGCCAGGAGCACCAACAAGTAGCTCTCCGTCCTGGTTAAAAACATTATAAAAGTATGAATTGTATAAGATTCTGGAAGTTGTGGTAATGACGGTAGCGATAATGACGATGAAAATAATGAGGATGATTATGTTGACCATTGTGAGAACTGTTACAACAGCTAAAATAATAATGTTGTTGAGAATAATATTTGTACTGGTAACTACTCATTCTTCGCCAACTCATAAAAAGGAAAAAATCTAATTTTTTGATTGTATTACATTTCTGAATATCAAATTAATTTGATTCATTAAATCGGGAACGTTAATTTATCTTAGTACTAGCGGGGGTGCCCGGCGTTGCCAGGGGTTTTTAGAGGTTTTTCTAATATTTGTCTCTCTCGCTCAGGTTTCCTTCCCCGCTTGCTTTCCCGTTCCCGTTTGCTTTCCCGTTCTCGGTCGCTTTCCCGTTCCCGGCCGCTTTCCAGCTTCCGGTCGTTTTTCCGCTCCTGTTTGCTTTTCCGTTCCCGGTCGCCTTTCCGTTTCCGGTCGCCTTTCCGTTTCCGGTCGCCTTTCGTTCCCGGTCGCCTTTCCGTTCCCGGTCGCTTTCCCGTTTCCGCTCACGCTTGCTCTCCCGTTCTCGCTCATGCTTGCTCTCCCATTCCCGTTCTCGCTCATGCTTGCTCTCCCATTCCCGTTCTCGATCGAAAGGGAAAGCGACCGAGAACGGGAAAGCTACCGGGAGCGGAAAAGCAACCGGGAGCGGGAAAGCAACCGGGAACGGGAAAGCGGAGAAGGAAATGGGAGCGAGAGATACAAACATTAGAAAAACCTTTAAAAATCCCTGGCAACACCGGGTACCCCCACTAGTATGTATATATATATATATATATATATATGTATATATATATATATATATAGTACCCGCTTGCTCACCCGCTCCGCTCCGCTCATATTGTGACGGATTTCAATTTTTTTCTCTATATTTGATTCCCCTTGACTCTCGAGGTTGTGTGAAAATTTCATTACGATCGGATGAATGGTGTTGCAATGCATAAATAACATATACATGCATATATACATATATACATACATACATACATACATACAAAGTACAAATATTCATTTTTACCAATGCTTTTATTAACTCGTCGTCTCTGTTCGTTTCTCTGTCTCTCTGTTTGTTTCTCTGTCTGTCTGTTTGTTTCTCTGTCTGTCTGTTTGTTTCTCTGTCTGTTTCAAATCTTGCAATCAATTTTTGAGTCACTTCTTGATGATAGATTTTTTTCAAATTTTGCATACATGCTCAAAATAGAAGACAATGCAATATTCAATTATTAGTTTTACAATAAGTCAATTAATTTAGTTAATTTTAATTAATTTCGATATTTCGATATAATTAAGATATTTCGACTTTAATATAAAATAAAAGAGTAATATAAGAAAAAATTGATTGCAAAATTTGTGTTTTAATTACATATAAGAGCATTGGGTTTTAAAAATTCGTTTTTAATTTACTTGTTATATATATAGATCTCACAACAGTAAGCACACCCTTGTGCGACAAGGTTCTATAACGATAACAATTTTAAATTGTTGATTCTAAAACTTACTTTATATCTTACTATCATATATAAACAGACTAACAAATTACCCGGCGTTGTCAGGATGTTTTTTGGTTTTTTGTTCCCGCTCGCTTCCTACTCGCTCACACGCTCGTTCTCTCGTTCCTTCTCGCTCTTATGCTCTTTCTCGCTCTCCCGCTTCCTCTTTCTAGTCCGCTCGCACTCCCACTCCTGATCGCTTTCCCGTTCCAGTTCCCGCTTGCTTTCTCGTTCCGCTTGCTTTCCCGCTTGCTCTCTGTTTTCTCTTGTTTTCCCGTTCCCGGTTGTTTTCCTGCTTGCTCTCCCGCTTGCTCTTCCGTTGCTTCTCGCTCTCATGTTATTTTTCGCTCTCTCGCTAACAGGGGCGCAACCAGCCAAAAATGCTGGGGGGGGCTGAAGTGTAAAAAAGAGAAAAAAGCACGTCGCAGGCGAAAATTTTTTTTTTACTATTTTCAGTCTTTTTTTGGTATCTTTAATAATTTATTAATAAAAGAAAAAAAGACTGCAAGCTGAAGATAGTCAAAATCAGTCTTAAACCAGTAAAAGCAATTCTAAAAAAATAAGTTTCTGAATAAATGTAGCACCCCCCACCCCCCCTACCCCAAAAAAACTCATCAAATTTGGAAAAATTGCAGGACCCTCTGATTTGTCCTGCGGGGACCTGCGCCCCTTTGCCCTTAGTTGCGCCCCTGCTCGCTAACTCTCTCTTACCTGCTCCGGCCACATTTCCGTTCCTGCTAGCTCTCCCGTTCTCGCTTGCCCTCCCGTTCCCGCTTGCTTTCCAGTTTCTGCTCGCTCTACTGCTCCAACTCGCTTTCCTAATCCAGCTCGATCCTCCGCTCATTTTTCCATAAAAGGTAAAATATATTTGTTATAAGCTGCTTGAAGCCTTCAAATTTTCTTAGTAAGCTAAATTTGAATTTGGTTACACAATAACTTTTTGATGTTTGTACCTAAACACTTTTAGCCTTGAAATTTTTTGGTCATAGAAAACTTTAAAAAAAATTTTAATATTTGAACAAATCTTTTTAAAATACCACGTTTTTGTGAACTAAAAAGAAAAAAATAATTTTTTTATGGGCTCTGTGAGAAATGTCTTGATGGAGGCATGCAATAATTGTGGACATTCGTTTAACAAACAAACCAAAATTTTTTAAAACTTAAAACGTGAGGCGCCTCTTACTCAAACTAACCATCTGCTAACTTTTAAACAGGATAGACCTGCTTTTTTGAATATAAATATAAAAGACGCCCCACGATTTAAGTTTTAAAAAAATATGGCTTGTTACTTATACGAATGCCCAAAATTAATGCATGCCTCCCTCAAGACATTGCTCACACAGCCCAGAGAAAAATTATTTTCTTCTTTTTACTTTACAAAAACGTGATAATTTAAAAATATTTTTTTAATTATTTTTTTTTTCTTTTTAGTGTATTAGAAAAACGTGGTATTTTAAAAAGTTGTTAAATTAATATAATATACTAGCGGGGAACCCGGCGTTGCCCGGGATTTTAGAGGTTTTTATAATGATCGCATGAATGGTATAGCAATGCATAAAAAACTTATATACTTACATAATCTTATTTAATTTCATATATATACTAGCTGACCCAGCAAACGTTGTTTTGCCTTGTAAATTATGTTGGTCTTTTTCATTAAAAGTTTAATGTACAAAATTATGACAATTTAAAAAAAATCAATCTCGAAGAGCAATCGAGTGTACAATGCCCAGGGTTTTTTTTGAAAGTTTTTTTATCGTTCTTCTTTCTTGCTCCTGTTTCCTTCCCCTCTTGCTCTCCCATTCCCGTTTACTCTCCCGTTTCCGCTTATTTTCCCGTATATATATATATATATATATATATATATATATATATATATATATATATATATATATATACGTTTCTGTTTGTTTGTCCTTTGTTTTTCCAAAATAACATTTTTAAATAACTTTAAACAAATATTCTAAATAGCCATGGACTATGACACGAGATTTATATATATATATATATATATATATATATATATATATATATATATATATATATATCCATGGACAAACAGACAGACAGGAAAGTAAGTTGAGAAAAACGTGGTAAAAATTAAAAACTACCCTATGTCATTCTACTCTTTGTGATCTAATACCTTGCCAAATTTCGTAAAAATTGGCCCAGCAGTTTGGATTTGCATTAAACACACACACACATAAACACTAGGGATGTCACGGGTACCCGACCAGAACCCGAATTTGGGTACTACCAGGTCTTTTTTTGGCTACCCGAACAGAACCCGAACTTTTGAAAACGTGAAACCCGAACCCGAACTTTCTGAAATTTAAAACCCGAACCCGGATTTTTGAAAAAGAGAAACCCGAACCCAAAATTTTGAAAATGAGAAACCCGAACCCGGTGTTTAAAAAATAAAAGCCGAACCCCGATCTTTAAAATTTCAATACAATCCCTGAGTTTTCAAAACTTGGTACATCTAATAAAGTCTAGTATTAAAAAAT
>OZ022244.1:17255900-17263400 GCA_963978895.1 Erpobdella octoculata
TTAATCAATAACTATTTATTTAATTTCAAACCATTGACTTGTAATGATTTATGATTGATTTATGTAAAAACACATAACTAAATAACAACTATTTGAATACTCATTTGATTAGTTTAAATAATAATATTTGACAGACTAGAAGGACTTCAATTATGAGCCATGAAATATTTTTAAAACAAATTAAATCATGTCACAGCTATCAACATTTATGACGTGACTTATTTTTACAACATCCTCTTCTAATTATTTGAGCAATCAATCTCCATTGTCTCTTTTCATTGGCAGAAATTATTTACTAAGGTTATCTTAACTAATAACTATGGAGCAACAATTCGTTAAACGCTGAATGACAGGTTTTATGTCAACCTCTGTTTTACACTTTTCAGACGATTCAATCAGTTTCAATGTTGTGCAGTCAGTCATGTTGTGGCAGATTTTCTCAAAAAAAGCTTCAGCATTACTCATTTCTTAATATCCAAGAGTGTGAATAATTACACCACTCGGTATAATGTTGTGGCATGCAAAATGAGCACATTAAAATAAGACATTTGACATTTACCTTAATTTAATCGACGCTTTTTGTGTAATCTCTTTTGGAATGAATCTAAAATCAACTCACCACAACTGCTCCATCCTCTCCTCTCTGACTTGACACAGTTGCTCCAAGCCACTGATCGTGTTTTTCGGCATCGCTTGAATCTGTTTCAATAGGTGAAAGCGATACATCAGATAATCTTTATATCGGCATGTCCCTGGATTCGTATGTATTCAGGTATTTCATTATCTGATACACGAACAATGCTAATATTTATATTTTCGTTTTAGCATTATCATCATCATCATTTCATTATCACTGCTTCCGTCATAATTCAGCATTGTTTTTATATTTTACAACTCTTCCACAATGACAATTTTCTTAGATTGAAAAAACTTAAAAAATTAGTAAAGATATAAAGTAGAAATAATGCTTAAATCTTAGATACAGCGTCTTTTTTTCATTTTGTTGTAAAATCTTAAAAATGTGTCAAAAAGCAGACGATGGAATCACAAGAACGTCATTCATTGGTCAAGAGGGATTGCTTAACCACTCGTCGACAGTTATCGCAAACATGTGCGTTCTTTACAGGAGACTTTGTTTATCAGCCTCAATGATGATAATGACGACCATGAAGATAACAACGACAACAATGACGATAGTGATGATGGTGGTAGTTTTTCTTTTTGTTAGGAGCTACACTACATGAGGCTCGGTTATGGCAGGGTCGATACTTCAACTCTGGCTCGGTAGCTTACAATTACGAAATTACAAGTATATTTAATGATAGCGTTAAGATAATTCAAAGATAGGATATTTGTATGGCTAAAAATCCACCACGAAACGACGCTCAGATATTCTCGAATCAAGAAGAAATCGAACACAGACAACACAGCCATGCCTCGCAAATTTTTTTAGGCCAGGACTGCTCGTCTGCAACTTGAATAATTCTGGCCCGTGCCGACTTGGGCTTATGGGCTTCGTTTTTCATTGACTTCGGTCCAGATTGTTTTGATAAACCTAATAATATGAGTGCTCTTGCAGGGCTCTGATGCCTCATGCTCGAGCTTTCACCAATTGAACTTCAGACCATCATCAAAAAATTATTTTGAGTAAAATTTAATTTAAATAGTTTTGCATAATGAATTACAATTAATAAGTATTATTGAACAAAAATTAATAAAATTGACATAGTTCTATTTATAGCACCATTAGAAGAGCCAGAAAAAGACTCTAAATACTCCCTATTGTCGTACGACGATAATAGCGGTAGGACCTATAAACTTATTCTACGTATATGTTTAAATGGTTATGCTGCACTGCATAGAGTGACACTGTAATTTTTACAAAACTCATCGAGTTATTAGCAATCAACAATTTGGTAGCAAATTTAAAAGATTTGAATGTGACGCGATATACATTAGTAAAAACAATTTCTGGAAGATCGGATAAATAGAAGTTCGTTGAAAACTTGTCAATACGCATAAGATTTAACTACCGCCACCACACACATAAAAACATATTTATTCTATATATATGAAGACAAACAGAAAATTTAATTTTTACTTTTGAAATATTAATAATAATAATTATCTATGTTTATAAAAAACAGGAGTTGAAAAGACAATGTAAATATTATATGTAAAACCAAGGTGCATCAGCAACACCCATATTGTTTATTATTTTTATGACTTCATTTTGGATTGGCTGGAATAGTTTATAATAATAAAATGACAAATAGTGCAATAAATAAAAATAATCAATATTTATCGTAAATCTTTGCATTACAGAATTAATTTTCTGTTTTCTTTTTTAATTTAAACACAATTTGTAACTTTATATAGGTACACTTCAAGCTTCTATTCTGATATTTTAGGTTTTTGAGGTTGGATAGGCCAACTAGTGGGCCTCCCTGAAGTGGTTTAACATGTATGAATAAACTACTTCCAGATAGCCCCCTCTCCCGGTCATCAGCTATCAGTTTTTATACAGAAAAAATAAAAAAGTGGCTTTGAAAATTTTTTGAAAAGCAGCCCCGTCATCAGTTTTTTTTTTTGAGAAAAAATTAAAGAAAGACTTTAAAAATTTTAGATTTAAAAAAAATATAGGTGTGCCCCGAGAAAAAGTTGCATCCCAAGGTTTTGCTGAGATGTTTGCAGTGATGCGTTAATAAGTTAACCGCTTTGGATACAGTTACAAAATACACTATATTACAGATGTGTTGATAGATACCCAACATTCCCAATTCTGCGACTATTCCTGAATACGCTGCTTTAGCCAGCTATGTACCATAATAACGGTTAACAGGCTTATAAAGTTCAAAAAGGTACATAGCTTAGAATTGTGAAGTCAATTAGAAGCGTAGTGTAAAAACAAACACAAATAGCATGAAAACGTGAAATTCGAGTGCGTTAATAAAAAGGTGTTTCAATAATTTCACTGTATATACAAATTGAAGAGCACTTGTATTGAACATTGGCTTACTTCTATAAACAGAACTTTAGTTTGTTAATTCTTTTAAATTTGTTTATTCGTGAACGTGGAGAAATATAATTGCAAACCTGTCAGATCTATATCGACGGGGGAGCAGTCATTTTCCAGTGATGTAAAAGAACATTTGTACAATCTACCACCTCTTACTTCTGGTTTGTTTATTGTGTAGTCTTTAGGAGCTCCTACTAGAAATCTGCAATCAAATAACGGTGATGAAAATAATGAAAAGCATTCATTACAATAACGTTGAATAAGCAAAAAATTATTTTATAGCTACTTTGAAAAGCGACACGTGATTTACTGTCGCCATGATATAGATAAAGAGCTGAGTAGGCATGAGCAAACACTTAGCACATACAATTTAAGCTACAAAAGCATTTTCCGCAGCAGGAAGTTAAACCTAGTTTATAGTCCTTTACAGCAGGTGTTTTAAGACTGATATAGCAGTTGGTGTTTTTGGCGGGATCGCAATCCCGGGATAAGACGTCGGGATAACGGGAATCAGTCCATATCTTATATATAAAAATAAATGTTTGTATGTATACATGTATATTCTGGCATCAAACGAAAACCGCCAAATAGATTTTATTGAAATTTGGTACTCTTACGTGTGATAATCAGCCGGTGTTTTGGGTCATGTTTGATAAAAATGTGTTAATCTGTTGGTATTTTAAACTATTTTAAGGACAAAAAACCTTTTGGTCAGCAGTTGTAAAGGGAAGTAATTTTTTTTGTCTAAAATTTCTTTTTCCAAAATAAAAATAAATTATTTTAAAATTAAACTATAATTTTTTTACAATTTGTTTATCAGTATAAAATATCAATAAATTTGTGTGTAGTTTAGTGGCATCTTATACTTTTGCTTCAAATTTATCGAGCTTTTTCCTTTAAGAAACGACAGCTGTACATCGGTGGCTTATTATATAAATTTTATATTTGAATTTTGGTGATTGCCAACAAGTTATTTTTTAAACCCAAATAGATTTGGCTTTTGGGCGTTTTTTTGTGTAAAAAATGTTCAGGACTAATCACTACGTTGCAAGTTTTAGTCTAAGTTAGTATAGTTAGTTTTGGAAGATTTGAATAATTTAGGCTTATTAGGGTTTAAGTATAAATTATTTTTAATATAAATAAGGCTTTAGTATAAATAAGTTTGTTAAAATACAATTCTCTAGACTTTAATTAAGTTTTAGTCTTATTCGGTAAGATGGGGAAAGCGAGTGAAAGCGGGAGAGCAAACGGGAGAAGGAATGGGAACGGGAGAGCAAGCAGGAACGAGAACGAAAGAGCGAGCGGGAAAGATAGAGCGAACGAGAACGGGAAAGCAAGTGGGAGCGGAAGAGCAGCGGGGATGGAAACTAGAGCAACAGAGAGAAAAAGAGAAAAAAATCGATAGAAAAGCCTCTAAAACCCCCGGGTAACCACGCTATTTATTAGATAAACTATAAATAATGGAACTATTTTCTTAAAGGTTTTCCACTGAAACTAAAAACCGATATCATCTGAACTTTCTTCATTAAAAAGTTATTTCACTAAAATAAATAATTACAAAACTTCAACGTCAAAATGCGAAATTGACAAATTTTTAATCCCGGGATTGGAAAAAGCCGGGATTTTTAATCCCTAATGGCAGTATGTAGGAAATTCCTGCTATATTTTGATCCTTTTAACTGTTCCTTCCTCTTTCATACAGGCATGGAACTGGCTCAAAAAACGAGGCGGAATTGTACGCAACTGATTCTTTCTAATTTATAAATTTTAACAAAATTTGGCATAAAGATAGTTCTGAAAGAGGAAAAAAATACGGTAATTTTGAATTAAACATTTTATTTTTTATGACCAAAAAACTTTCCAGGCCAAATGTGCATATGTACGAAGATCAAAGGTTATTGCGTAACAAAATTCAAAGTTTGAAGGTTTCAATGAGCTTTTAGCAAACCTATTTTACGTTTTATGGGTAGAAATGAACTAGGAGAGAGTGGGCGAAAGAAAAAGAGCAAGAGCGGGAAAGCAGGCGGATGAAAATGCGGAAGAGCGATCGAGATTTTAGCAAATCTATTTAAGGTAGATAAAAAAAGTTAGGAGGAAGAAAAAAGAAAAATAGCGGGAGAACGAGCTGGAGCGGAGGAGCGAGAGGGATTGGGAAAGCGAGTGGAAACGGGAACAAGAAAGCACGTGGGAGCGGGAGAACGAGCGGAAGCAGGAAATCTTTTGCGGGAGCGGGAAAGCGACCGGAAAAGGAAGAAGGAGAGCGAGAAGGAACATAAGAGCGAGCGTGAGAGCAAGAAGAGAACGAAACGGGACCAAGAGAGAAAAACAATAGAAAAATCTTCAAAAAACTCTGGGGAACTCCGGGAATCCCGCAGGTTATATATGTCACTAAGTGTTGATTCCGTAATGGTTGTGTTTTTAAATGCTTTTATTTAACTTCACTCGTCTCTCTGTTTGTTTGTTGGTTTGTTTGTTTGTTTGTTGGTTTGCTTGTCTGGTGTGATCAATTCTTAGAAACGAAAAATCACCCACTTTTCGATTGTTTTAGATTCAAAAATGTTAGTTCGTTGACTCAGATAAAGAGGCAAAGAAAAACATTTTTTTTAAATTTATTTTTTGACTAATATGTATAATATATATTTACTAGAGATAACCCGTCAAAAATGACGGATTTGTTTAAATCTAATTATATATTATTTTACGCATACATACATACATACATGCATACATACATACATACATACATACATACATACATACATACATACATACATACATACATACATACATACATACATACATACATACATACATACATACATACATACATACATACATACATACATACATACATACATACATACATACATACATACATACATCTATATATATAAAAGAACATGTCCTGACTGACTGACTGACTGACTGACTGACTGACTGACTGACTGACTGACTGACTGACTGACAGATGACTGACTGATAATCAACGCCGAGCTCAAACGCCTCATCCTAGGAACGTGAAATTTGGAACTTATATTACTTTTATAGCGTAAACATCCGCTAAGAAAGGATTTTTGAAAATTTTGCTCCTGAGGGGAAAAAACTGGAAAACAAACTTTTTTCTAAAACAATGTATATCTCGAAAACCAAAAATGAGAAGATTTTGAAATTTTGTATATAGATTCTTTTTGAAAAATAAAAAGATACGTGTTTCACCATTTTTTGAAAATTCGGTTTCCCGGACCTCAAATGTGGGTTGGAAAATTGGGTTATTTGGTTTTTAAAGTAGCTTCTACTCAAAAACTGTTAATGCTACAGGAGTAAAAATTAGTATTTAGTTTCTACTCCAAAAATAATGAAATACGTGTTTTAGCATTTTTTGAAAATTTGATTTCCAGGACTTCAAATGTGGGGTGGAAAATAGGGTTATTTGTTTTTTAAAGTAACTGCTACTCAAAAACTGTAAATACCACAGATTTAAAAATTAGTATTTAGTTTTTATTCTAAAAATAAAGATATACGTGTTTCACCATTTTTTTATAAATTTGGTTTCCAGGACCTTAAATTTGGGCTGGACAATAGGATTACTTGGTTTTTAAAGTAACTGATACGCAAAAACTGTAAATGCTACAAAAGTAAAAATTAGTATTTAGTTTCTACTCTAAAAATAATGATATACGTGTTTCACTATTTTTTGAAAATTTGGTTTTCAGGACCTCAAATGTGGGGTGGAAAATTGGGTTACTTGGTGTTTAAAGAAACTGCTACTCAAAAACTGTAAATGCTACAAAAGTAAAAATTAGTATTTAGTTTCTACTCTAAAAATAAGGATATATGAAATTTTGGTTTTCATGATCTCAAATGTGGGGTGGAAAAAAGGTTCTTTGGTTTTTAAAGTAACTGCTACTCAAAAACTGTGAATGCTACAGATGTCAAAATTAGTATTTAGTATTTACTCAAAAAATAATGATATAAGTGTTTCAACATTTTTAAAAAATTTGGTTTCCAGGACCTCAAATGTGGGGTGGAAATAAGGGTTATTTGATTTCAAAATAACTGCTACTCAAAAACTGTAAGTGCTACAAATGTAAAAATTAGTATTTTGAAGTTTTGTGCCGGTTAAAAGTAGCTAAGTCCAGTTTATCACCGGTTGGGCCAAGCCGTTGTTTTAGAGTCTTCACACGGGCCAGGCCAAACCTTAAATCAAAGTGGGACGGGCCGAGGTTTTTCACCAAGTATATAGATATTTTAGTGATTTTAGGGTCTTCAGTTGGGCCGGGCCAAACCTGAAGTCAAGGTGGGACGGGCCGAAGTTTTTCATCAAGTATATAGAACTTCTAGGCCTGTAAGAATGGGCCGGGCCTAATTCAAACGGGCTGTTCCGGGCCAGGAGTTTAGGTTTTTAAAACGGGCTGGGCTAAGTTGTCGACGGGCCGAGCCGAGACCTAAAAAATTGATCTCTACTATGGATGCACGGTTCA
>OZ022244.1:17270900-17370900 GCA_963978895.1 Erpobdella octoculata
AACTACATTTCAAGTAGTTATACAGTAGTTATAACTACGTTTGTTTTTGGGTAGTTGCCATGTAGTTATAACTACTTTTATGATCTAGTTAAGTAGTTATAACTATTTACGATTATTTAACTACTTTTAGTTATGACTGAAACAGAACAAACCCTGGTTTGCAAAAGCGCATTAATTTTGACCCCAAAACAAATTTATCAATTTGTTTATCTGAATGTAGGACATTCCCCCTCCCAACAGATCCTAGGACATTATCCCCAGACATTTCCTCCCTCCAGGGTAGAGCATTTTCCAGGGACGTAAATTGGGGGGGGCAGGGGGAGGCATTTGCCCCCCCCTGATTTTCAAAATTTGAATTTTTGTACCTAGAGTTTACTATATATTTATTTAATTTTAACTTTACTTAACCTAGTGATGATGCAATGCGTATTGGAATCTTTCCGGCGTGTATAGACAATTCGCCCCCCCCCCTTGATTTCCAAAATTAAATTTTTTTTTAGTTAGAGTTTACTATATAATATGTTAATTTTAACTTTACTTAACCTCGTGATGATTCAATGCGTATTGGAGACAATTTTATATCTTAGCTCGATGCTAGATTTACCAATAACTGCAGAGTAATAATTTGTGTATCAGTGTTGGTCCAAAGATTAGCTGTTTTCTGTGCCAAAATACAATAAGAGAACTCGTGGAATTTTACCCTATTAGTGGTATTAATACAATGTTGATTCCCTCACAGCTGTCTACATCAAAGTTATTATTTATTACACAAAAATAAAACAAAATTATACCCACCCCATTTTGAACATCTTTTTTAAAATTTTTTATTTAGGTTACAATCTCTGTTTGTTTGTGTGTGTGTGTCTTTCTCTGTACGCAAATCTTGCAAGTAAAATTTAACCAGCATTTTGACTAGCTAGGAAGTTGAAACTTTCAGCACAGCTTTATATTTGATGAAAATACATGATTCAATTTAAAAAAAAAACTTTGAACATCTTTTGCATTTCTAAATTGAATGTATTTGAAATCAAAGTTTGTGTTGAAAAACTTGTTTTTCCTTTACTTGTTTTACTAATCCTGTACTTGCCCCTGCAATATGATTAAATCATTCATCCCCCTTATACCCAGTGGCGCGTGGCGAATATAGAATTTTTTGGTGGGGATTTACTTCAGAAATTTTTATATTCTTTTCCAAAAAGCTGATAACCGGTAAGGGGTAGTCGTAAGTATTTTTCAAAATTTTTTTCAAAGACTTCTAATTTCTCCTCCCAAAAAAGCTACGGTCGTCTTCTAAAAACAAGGTATTATACCCAAAAAAATTTCAATTGATACTCTGATGGGGGATGCATTTCCCCATCCCTCTCTGCTTGTACCTACGTATTTATATAAATGTAAAAGGTAATGTGTGTGTGAGAGCATTCGTTTATCACATCCAAGCCGCAGGAGCAATTTTAACAACATTTTGCATGCAGGTAACTTCATTGATGAGAAAATTTTGAAAAATTAAAAAAAAATCTGTTATTTCTTTGACGTTTCGTTGGCAAAAACGAAAAAAAACTAAGCACAAAAAACCCGGACAACACCGGGTAACCCTGTCAGTAAGCTATATAATGGCGGGAAAATTTTGCCCCCCCCCCCTGGAAAATGCTGAATTTACGTCCCTGGCATTTTCCCCTGTTGTAAGATTTTTCACTGATATGACGTTTTTCTGACAGATGAAAATAAATAAAATAATGCAGTAGTATGAATTTGTGGTTTTGCAAGATTTTTTTGATGTTAAGGTGCAGGAGCTGAGGCTTTCAAAAGTTTATGAAGAGAAAAATCGCGTAAAGCATTTTTGCCAAATGTTGGATGCCCTTGCTTAACTGCAGGTGAGCGAAGTGGCTAGTTGGATGCTAACCCTAACTCTAACCCTAATCCTAGCCCTAACCTTAACCATAACGATAATAAGCGATGTTATGTTCTAGTACATCAGTACATCTATCACGTTTTATTTAAATATCTTTTATATCTTTAAATTGGCATTTTTACATTGGAAAATTATCTGGGATCTAAAGCATCAAATTTCCAATCACTAAATGATTGAAATCAACAGCCCGCGTTCATAAAATCAAATTCTACGCTTTCCAGCAGCGCAGATGTTGAACGATTATTTAGTATTGCTGGAATGATATTACCGCTACGGAGATGCAAAATGGCTGACACTTTGTTTGATCGTATGGTACTTTTGAAGAGCCGTTCTAGTTTTAACCATTTTTCTACTTCTTTGCGATTTAAATTTTATGCATGAATAAAATAACACTTTGTTTTCATTTTTTTTTTTTTTTTTTTTATTGAGATTTAGCATACGCCTTATCAAGACAAGTCTTGCTCAAGGCGAGAGAGGGAGGGTACTTGCAAAGGCAGCCATTTATAGGCGCCTACCCCTTTAGCAAATGCGAGTTAACTCCTTGCTTAAGGGAGTTACGCTGGTGACGCCGGTGAGGTTTGAACTGCTGACCTAACGATCGACAGGCGAACGCTCTACCGCTCTGCCACCAGCGCCTCATTATTAAATATTATTTTATATACATTAAATGCAAATTTGTTTTGTTTTTATTTTTTATTTGCATGAGTAAGAATATATATATATTATATATATATATATATATATATATATATATATATATATATATATATATATATATATATATATATATATATATATATATATATATATATATATATATATATAAATTTTTATGTTTTTTTTTAAAGTAGTTGAAAAATAGTTATAACTACCTCTCTTCTAAAGTAGTTAACATGTAGTTATAACTACTTATGTCATGAGGTAGTTGGTAGGTAGTTATAACTACAATTGAAGTAGTTAGTGCCCATCACTGATATTTGATATTAATAAAAAGTGTCGCAAATAATATAAATTGTTGATTTAGTTAGTTCAAAATTAGTTTGAGTAAATTAGAATAAAACTTACTTATAATTCGTAAAATGCCTTGACTCCACATTCATGTTATATTATTACTATTAACATTATTACCCACTAGTAACAATGTTCTTTTAAAGCCTTTTTTATCCATTTGAAATGACGAGAATTGTAATCGAAGAAATTATTAGTCAGGATTAACTATGGCCATTTCCAGCTATAGAAAGCCATCTTCAGAACCCTATTTAAAAACAATAAATTAAATGTTATAAAAGTTGAAATAATTGAGTTAAAAATCAGAAATAATTTCAGGTTTTGTTTAGACAGAGACATTGAATAGGAGCAAAGCTGAATCGACTTTCACTTAACAAATTAATACGCTATTGACGGATGAAACACATTGAAATCGCCGTGACTGAGATTTGAACCCACGACGGCAGGATGATAGCATAACTGCTTTCACCACTGTGCTACGGCCCATTAATGAGTTTAAGAGACTGGTTGAAAAAGTGAGGGTGCCAGAAAACTTGGTGATTATAAGTTTTTTTTGAACTGGTTCTGAGAAAGAATTCATGGTGTGGGAATGCTGGTAGTAGATAGGTGGGTTGAGAAATTGTTGGAGGTCAAGCGTGTTAGTGAGAGATTGTTATTGCTTCGTGTAATTATGGATAAGTCGGTGCTGAACTTGTTGTTTGTATGTGCTCCGGATGAAAATCTGTTGATCTGTGGAGACTTTATTATCCATCATGTTTTGGATCCAGAAATTGAGGACTTTTCATCAATGAACAATTTTCTAATGAAAATCTACGTTTATATAAATGGTCGCCCGCAGGGGGCAGGGGGTACTTGCCTCCCCTGGATTGATTGATTAAAAAAATTTAGACAAAATTTAAAAAAATGTATAATTAAAACATTTATAATTAGTTGTAACAACTTTGACTCCTTCCATTGACATATCAATATTATTATCATCATTATCTTTGGGAATGCATCCTCGATGCCCTACTTTTGCTTGATTTCACATCTCATTTTTATACAATTTTTCTAATTTTTTCTGCAAAGCCTTTATGGTACCAAATTTTTATCTAACATTGACAGTTTGGCTGTGTCGGAGATATGAACCTCTTCAACTAAAGCTTTTTGTAATTTTCAGCGTGTTTTTAAAACATTTTCAAATTTGTGTTATGATGTAAAATAAAATAAAGTTAACTGAAAACTGTACTTTATATAACCAATTTTAAACAAAAAAACTTCAAAAAATTTCTTTGGACTGAATTGAGCCCAAGAGCCCACACAACTTTGGGAAAAAACGAGAGAAAGAATTTGAGAAAAGATGCAAAGAAAGATAAACAAGAAGCTTGCCCCCCTGGAAAAATTTTTGCGGGCGCCCATGGGTGTGTCAATGCATAAGGGACAAACAAACAAACAAACATTATTTTTTAATTCTTCAAAAGTAGATATATTCTCAAAACATCAATTAATTTTTCCCTTTCTGTGAAGTAGAAGTTCGAAAGACCATCATAATTAATAAATAGCTTGTAAACTGGAAGTAGATCACGTGTTCAAGAAAACCCCAAGTGACCTTGTAATGTCACCAGCAGTCATTTCTAAAAAATATTTTTTGCCTAATCATTTATAACTATAGTAAATTCACTTTTTGGTTTTAGAAACGTTCACTTCAATTGCATTAGTTAAAAACATTTTTTCACAATTGCTTGCAAAAACCAAAAGCCTATCTACATACAAACCATTAGTTAGCTTTTATGTCATTACAAACTTTTATTTTTTTAAAAATGCATTTTATTTAACCCTATGTCGTCAACCTTGGGTGTATCACACACCAGAGGGTATAATTGAGCCTGTTTCTCACTTATTAAACCAAATAAAATTAAATGCTTCCGTGACATCTAGTAGCCCTACCTTCCCAAGACTCTGACAATATTTGGCCAATTTTGAATGATGGATTTTGGAAATGCGAACGTTTATAAGTTTATAGGGTCCTACGCATATTCCGTCATCCTAGGGTGTTCGACACCCCATTAACGTTGAAGCTCATTTACACAAAATTATGATTACCAGAGTGTGAAAAAGTGAAACACTGCTCTAATGAAGATAGCAGAAGTGATTATGAAGAAGCAAGGGATGTTTAATCTGAAGCAGGATCCGTCCGTGGACCGCCACCGGTACGTCGTAAGATTCACCCGTTTCAAAATCATCTAATAATCGCTGCTCCATTTCTCAGTAGCAAAAATTGCCTTTGTTGGTTGCAAACTGCTAAAAAATTAGCACAGACGGCGGCAGCAAATGTTTTGACTGAAAAACAGGGCATTACTGCTGTTGGACAAAGCTTCCGCGACTTGTCTAACGGTATTGGATTACTTATGACACTTATGACAGATGACATGGTTTTTCTGATTGTGAGAAAGACTAATCGTCGAGCAAATGAAAATGTTCGTGAATGGAATAAAGCTCATCAAAATATAGATGTTGAACAACATGTGTGGGTAGAAACTAGTGAGGTTTAAGGATATGGCTTTCATAGGAGTGCTTATACATGCCGGTTTGTAAAAATCTAGACATCTATGCACGGCCGGCCATTATACAAAGCAATTGTGTGTTTAATAAGTGACAATTTTTGCATTTTAGAGTTTATTTAATAACAATAACATTGTAATTTTTTATCAGTGTTATCTCAATGACCACATCTTGCTTAGATACGTTCAATAAAATACTTTAAAACGCATAATGTCATCATGTTTAAAGTTGGGGTGTCTTTCACCCCAGGTTGACAAAATGTGTTGCAATAAAGGGTTGACGACATATGGTATTTCTTCTGATTTTTTTTGAAAACTTTTGTTAGCTGATTTCTTGTTGATATGTTAGTTTGTTATTTGCCAGACCTTTTTTTTAACTTCGGCAGATGGCAAATAAACTTTCAAACTAACAATAAATTGCTTTTCTTTGTAACAAAATATTTTGGAAAACGTTTTATTTTGGTGCTCTACTACATTTAGTTAACAAATAATTTGCAGCAGTCAAAATGCTAGAACACGTTATTGAGTCGCTCTTCACCCTCGAACCTATTCTCGCAGTTATGAACAGTGGCGAATTTAAGCCTAGGCGCACTAGGCACGCGCCTAGGGCCCCCAGATTTTAGGGGCCCCCAAAACTTGAAAAATGAGTTTTTTGGAGGCTTCAAAATATTTCGCACAAAAAAATTTAATAAGTTTGAGAAAAATTAATTTTACATTTTCAGATAATATATTTCATAATTATTTCTAAATATTTTTTTACAACGTATGAAAAAAAAAATATACAAACAACAATTTCTGCGTTGCCAAAAATGCGCGCACTAATTTTCGCTCAACCCTAAATTAAAAATGTAAACAAACTTTTGAATTGTGGTAAAATACGAACACTATTGGCGCATCTTACGTCACAGATTTTAATTAAAAATTTCAATTCAAATTTTAATTTTTTACAATAAATAATTGTTAATTGCCAGTTTATTACACTATTTTAATAATTTTGTTCTTTCTACCATCTACGCTTTGTGTGGATGAATGATCATTTTCCTTTCTGTTGTATATTAGCTGATTCTGATTGCGACACAATCGTTTCATTAAAACAATGTATATGAGACAATATCCCTCAGGTGCAAAAAACGTGATATTCAAAAGAAAAGAAAAGCAGAAGATGCGAAAAACGAAGGCGCCTTGTTGACATTTTTTGCGAAACGACCGGTAATCCCATCATCAGAAACTACTCAAACAGAAATAACAGCTAATGATCAAAGTCCAGCCAGTATGGATTCTGAGTCCTATCCAACAGAATTGCCAGAACCTGAACCGCCGGCTGAAGGTTCTATACCGGAGGACGCGAGTAATGAAACTGTTGATGATAACAACTGTAGTGAAATTTTGACAGATATTGCTATGTGGCCAGCGAATTTGACAGCAACCATGCGTAATTATGTTTTGGATTTCAAACCAAAAAATGTTGGCGACTTTTCACGCGCTAGCATGTTGATGACAGATCGTGGCAGACAATATTTTCTTCATATGTCTGAACATAACTTTTACTTGACCAAGGCGAATGGCCAAAAAGAAAGACGTGAATGGTTAGTGTTCAGTGAAACTAGTGGAAGTGTGTATTGTTATGTATGCAAACTGTTTCCAAGTAAAGCTAGTCAATTTTCAACAAATGGTTGTTCAGATTAGAAAAATATTGCCGCGAAAATTTCTGAACATGAAAATTCGTATGACCATGTTCAAGCAATGTGCACTTTTGCTAAACGCTTAAACGCAAAAGGGCGTATTGACGAACAAATGGCGAAACAGTCAGATGATGAAAGGCAATACTGGAGAGAAGTTCTACGAAGGATTGTAGCAGCTGTACAGTTTTTTTCCTCTCAATGCTTGGCTTTTCGTGGTCATGACAACAATGACGGTAACTTTACTAGTTGCTTAAATTATTTGTCAAAATTTGACCCTTTCTTAGCAAATCATATTGCGCGGTACGGTAACAAGGGAAGTGGTTCTGTTAGTTATTTGTCACATGCTACTTGTGACGAATTTATTAAAATAATGGGCAATGCTGTCAGAGATCAGTTTATTTCAGAAGTAAAGAAATCGATATATTTTTCTTTGATTGTTGATTCAACACCTGATGTTAGCCACGTGGACCAGTTAACTGTGATACTCAGATATGTTCTCATTGATGGTAAAATTAAAAAACGATTTTTAACTTTTGTTGACATCTATGCTCATAACGCTCAAAATCTGGAGCAAGTGATACTAGACGTTTTGAAGAAATGGGGGTTAGATATCACAAAATGCAGGGGACAGAGTTACGACAATGCTTCTAACATGTCTGGCAGATACTCTGGCTTGCAGGCTCGAATCAAGGCACACAGTCCCAATGCAGTTTACATTCCCTGCTCTAGCCATAGCTTAAATCTAGTTGGTAATTCGGCTGCAGAATCGTCGCTTACAGCAGTATCATACTTTGACTTTATTCAAAACGTTTATGTGTGGTTCTCAGCATCCACACACAGGTGGAACATACATAAAAGTCATTTAGTCAAAAATGGATGCACCATAAAGAAAGTATCGGACACAAGGTGGTCAGCTAGAGCGGATGCAGTGTTTGCATTGCATCAGAACTACATTGGTATTCAGGAAGCTTTTCTTCAAGCAGCCGAAGATCGTGATCAGAAGGCGTCTGTAAGAAATGAGGCTAATGCTCTTGCTAATAAAATGGATCTTTTTGAAACTGCATTGATGACTGTTCTTTGGGATACAATTTTACAGCGGATGAATGCAACCAGCAAATCCCTGCAAAATTCAAATTTATATCTTGATGCTGGTGTAAATCTTCTAGAATCACTGAAGCTTTTTATTAACAATGAAGTCCGAAACGATTTCACTCGTATTGAAGAACGAGCAGCATTGCTTATTAACGAGGATCTGAAAGTCTGTAAATATCAAGATGAAGTAAACCGCAAGAAAAAGCAAAAACCGTTTTCTGATGAAAGCAATGAAGCGGAAGTTATTTTAACTGGTCGTGATAATTTTATTGTTAACACAGTAAACGCCATTTTTGATAAATTGATCACGGAACTTGATCACAGAATCGAAGCATACAAAGGTATACATGATTTGTTCAGTCTATTTTTCAAGGACAAGGTAGATGACATGAACACAAAGATCTCGGCCTTGATCGAAGAATACAAAGACGATGTTAATTCTGATACCACTGGCGATGAAATCAAACAGTTTTTGCATTTCGCTAAAGAAGAAGGCGCAAAATCTGCGGTAGAGATGTACCAGCTCATAGTAGTGGGTGGACTACAATGTACATTTCCCAATGTGGAAACCCTTCTAAGAATCTTTCTCACCATTCCTATATCAAACGCAACTGGAGAACGGTCATTATCTGTGTTGAAAAGGATCATGAATTACTTGCGGAATTCCATCAGCCAATGTAAGCTGGGAGATTTGTCTATTTTATGCATTGAATCAAAGGAGACATTAGAATACGATTTCAATGCGCACATTGACTCCTTCGCGAAATTGAAGAGCAGGAAAAAAGTTATATAACTGTAATAAACTGACAATTGTAATTTCTAACTAGTATCTATAACTGTAGTATGCATGTTAAATAATACATGAGTATGAGTGTTCTAACTATTGTTGTATTATGATCATTGATCGCCTTATAGACGAGAGGGCCCCAAATTGGTCGTGCGCCTAGGGCCACAGTTTTGGTAAATACGCCTCTGGTTATGAATGAATTAAATTAGCACCTTCAGAAAGTAATTATTAATCTTTTGTAAGCACACACTTTAGTCAGCGCTCTGAAAACTGACTACAAAATGATGAGATCAGATGCTACGTTTGAAGAAGACATTCGAACAGCACAAAAGCTTACTGTTAATATGGATATACAGACAGAACTAAATGAGCTTTTTAAGCGTAAAGTACCAAAGTGACTAGAGGAAGGTATTAGGCAACAGGTTCATTTTTCTGGCCAGGACGCAATACAAATAAATTTGTCTTACGTTACTTTGGATTGGCTGATTACCGAGCTAGACACTTGTTTTCCCAAAGAGCTCTGCAACACCGCTTACTTGCATCCAAGCAACGTAGAATGTGTTGATGCGGAGAAGTGTGTCAGTGGGCGCTACCAGTTTGTCACAGTGTTGTTTCAGTTAAGCGTAACTTTAACTGAATTTGGTATAATAACTGAAAAAAGAGATTTCAGTTAAGTACTAACTGAAACTTTAACTGAAAAATAATGTTAAATTTAATTGTAATGCTAATAGTAAAAATAATTAATAACTGTAATACAAACTGAAAAAAAATGTTTTCGGAAAATCCAATGCTGAAATGCGCCAAAATTTTATTTCTTTGTTTATATTTGGTAAACGGACCCATTCGTGTCTTTTATCTCTACTATGATTTTCTATTTTATTTTTGCTTTATTTGCATTTAACGACGTATAAACAATATTAAAAATATATTCTTGCCGAAAACAAGAAAATGGAGTTTGGCGTTATTTCAATTACGAACCCTCTACTCTACTGATAAAAGCCGGTTTGTAGTGTGGGAGAAAAAGATGCGGAAGCTCACGTGGTCGAAACTTGCGGAGCTCTGTTGAAAAGTAAATCATCTAAGTCATAGACATAAGGAAGTGGCAAAAGAACTTGAGGATTTGGAGACAAATCGCAGAAAGCTAAAGGCCAAGCGCAAACTAATCGAAAATGATACAGGAAACGCGGTTAACCAGAATAGCGCACAGACTACTTTGTCTGCTTTTATTAGGAATACAAAAAAATGGAATTCAGATGTACAAGAAGTGAAACTGAAACAGTGTTTGCTTAGTAATATGTTTATCAGTACTGGGTTATATTAATAACTGTTATACTAACTGTAATAGTAACTGAAAAAATATTAACTCTAATAATAACTGGAAAAAATGAAAAAAAAATTAACTTTAACTGTAATACTAACTAAAAAATATTAAATTGGCTAACTTTAACTGATACTCTAACTGAAAAACCCTAACTGAAACAACACTGATATATATAGATTCCCGCTCCACTCCGCTCATTTTGTGCCCGATTTCAATTTTTTCACAGCTTTCTTTTCCTGTATGAAAACTACCTCCTTGCCAAATTTCATCAAGATCGCTCCAGAGGTTTGGATTTCTATAAGAGACAGACTCACAAACTTTTTTTTATAGTTTAATCAGCAAATTATATTCATAGCGACCAGGGGCGGATACAGAAAATTCTGGTGGGGGGGATGAACCAACATTAAAGAGGGGCGCAGCGTCGAGCAGGGGGAGGGGTTTGGGTAGGGGGGATGTGACCCCTCTCCAAGGTTTTTTTACAAAGACTATATGAAATGGTGCAATTTGGCGCATACATTGAACTAATATCTTTTAAATTATTGCCTATAAAAATAGCTTAAATCAAATCAAAACAAGTATACAATTCTTATGATGTCAGACAAAACGAGCGATCCAGATGAATTCAAAGTCTTATTCTGTAGACTGTAGGATTTTTTCTCCTAGGGTAGGAGAAAAAACAAAAACACACGGGCAAGCAACAATATGCATACAAAGAAAGGAAGAAATAATGGATTTGTCCGATCTTTCCTCCAAGGCTGTTAGTTGGTTACCTGAAGAACATATTTTACTATGTGTTTCTTTGTCATCTTTGGTAGACGGATCTTCTTGAGGAACTTCTTCTTGATAGACTTTAACTGATTCAGATGGAATATTGCCATCATTGGAAGATTTCTGAATGTTAGCTTCACTGACAGTATTTTCAATGTCTGCATGCAATTCTATAATATTGGAACATTCCATAGTTTTATTGTTTTCAACTGTTTTATATAGTAAGTTGAACGAAAGCTGACTCTGCTTAAACTTTTTTGGACCACTCGACATAATAATTTAGTATTATTTCTTTTTTTTCTTTTTTTTATAATAGTTTATAGTCCTTTACACCAAGTGTTTTAAGGCTGAAACGGCTGTGTCAGAAGCACTTAAGTACTACCAGTCGTGGATCATAATTTGATCCTTTTAACTTTTCCCTCCTCCTTTCTCCAGGCTTGGGACTGGCTTGCAAAAGCAAGGCGGAGTTGTATTATTTCTTTGAAAATCGTTGATTTAGATTACGAATTGTATACTTTTAAAATTAGTGTTATTTATTTTGATTGTATAACACAGTACTAAGGTTTGCTCTATACTAATAGTGCACGAAAACGCAAAATTTCAGAAATCAAATCGAATCAATATGGCGAGATTTTGATGGAAAGTGAATTTAAACTTGAATTGACAGCATCGGTAGAGTAGCGCCATCTTTGGAATGCTATAGAAAATTAGCAATATAGATTATAACGTAGATATATAGACAGCCCCCTACTATTAAATGAAAAATCCTCGAATTTGCAAAAAATTACATTACATGACTTTGGCTGGTGGGGGGGATGCATCCCCCTCATCCCCCCCCTGGATCCGTCCTTGATAGCGACATCGTATCGCAAAAATATTACATCGGTTAAATAATAAACAAAAGATGTTTGTAGTTACTATGATGACAATTTTTGTCGTCATTATCATATGTTTCTTGAATTTATTTTTTAGTAATTGTTTTTTTCTTAATTTTTTTAAAATAAACTAAAAAAATTGAAGTAGGTGAATTTTGTAATGATCTTCCGAGCTTCAAAACGTCCGCGGATATCCTACAAGTAAAAGTTAATAAAAACATATACAAAGTACCTACCTTAGATTTTTTAAGGGGGCGAAATACGCCGTTTTAGCCAGCTATGTACCTGTATAACGGTTTACAGGCTTATAAAATTCAAATTCAGAGAGGGGACGAAATACGCTGCCTTATCCAGCTAAAATTTGACAGGTTTATAAAGTTAAAGAAAGTACATGTCTTCGAATTTTTCAGGAGGGCGAAATCCGCTGGCTTATTCAGCTGTGAACTTGAATAACGGTTAACAGGTTTATAAAGTTCGAAACAGTAGGTACATAATTTAATAATCCAGCTATGTACTTGTGTAACGGATGAGAGGTTTATAAATTTCAAAAGATCTCTTAAAATTTTCCAGGTGGTGCGAAATATCTTCTAGCGAAATATCGCCCCCGTAGTTGCGGGCCTATTTGGGATACACCATTAACATCATCTAGGTGCGTACTTGCGTTACATAAAATATTAAAATTTTTGCTAATCATGCTGTGAAAACCTGGAACTCATTCCTTGAACAAGTTGTTTCCTCGACCATTTTCTCAGATTTTTATCATTTTATTACCCAAATTAATCTATCTATATTTTTGTCCGATATACGATAAATGAGTTTTAACTAATTATCAATCGTCGATGATAATTGTGTGGCTGACTGACGTTTGGTTAATTGACTGACCATCTAAGCACCGACACTTGTCTGTTAGTATTGGTTTGTCTATTGTGTTTGCAGATGATTGGCTTACTAACTTAAATATTGTTTTTTTCTTTTTTCATTGGAATGTCATAGTTAGCACTAGCAATAATTTTATCATTTTAACTGTCACTGTCATTGTAAATGTTGCTTCGAAATGGTATAAGTGATTTGATAAAAATCTTTCCACCGGTCTGTGTCAAACTAAATAAATAATCTAGAAATTGTCTCTCATTTTTATCTGTCTCACGTAATCTGATGCAAATTTCTTGAAATTTTTATAGATCGATTATGACAGTCATTCGTGGTTTCAAACCACGTTGGAAATGTAAAAGTTTGTTTCAATTTGGATTAGGAGTGGCTGGCACTTTTTCTTTAATGGGTTTTCCAGGTAAGTGAAAGAATGATGAAGACCATCCTTCGCTATTTATTTTATGATCGCAATGTTTGCTTTGAAAAAGAATTTCATAAAAAAAACAGTAATAATTTAAAAAATAAAACAAAATTTCAAAATAGAAAGATTAAGAAAATTATTAATGAAATTGTGTTGAAATTTTGAATGCTTCCAGACCAGTGCATGCTTTGAGTTCAGTTAATTTTAATCGAATGTGTGTGTAAGCGCGCTTGTGTGTAAATACGCGCTGGTGTGTGTGTGTCTTCAAAGAACAAAGAAATAGAAATGTCCACGCTCTGATGACTTTTATTAACGTTTAATTAAAAAATTTCACGCACCGTCACATCTTCCACATGTTATAAAATTCTCGTCGTACCTGCACACAATTTCACCTGGATGGATGCAAATTTACTCCCCCCACAAAATAATTTATATTTCTCTCTTCCATGCTCATCGAGTATTGTGTAAAGTAGAGAGGCTTTTGATGTTTTTTCCTTCGTCAAACAGAAAACAGAGTCCGACGATGACGAAGATCACGACCATGATAAAAATACCTGATAATACGACGGACAGTTGTTTACTCGCCAGCGGATGGGAATCGTCAAAATTCATTCTCTCAACTTCCTGTCTCCAATTTAAATCTAAATCAGAATAGCAAAGATTGCGCAAGATGGAAATGTTAAGAAGAAGCCATTCTGAATCCATCGAAGTAATATTTAACAGAAAATGTCTGCACTTATCCAAACTCCGAGCCAGCTTGATTACTCCAGTTTTTTCAATAATTACAAAATACCCTTCTCCGTTACCTGAAATAATGCGAAAAGACTGATCATCTTGTGTTACATTCTGGTCGTACAATCCTAACTTGGCGACAACAGCACCGGGAAACAAATCTTCTTCTATTTCAATGGCAGTCGTTCGAAAACCGTGTAGAGTCTTCCAAGAAGTTTCCTGAATAAAAAACTTTGAATTGTCGTCGAATGACTTCACGTGGATGATCACATCGGCAATTGAAGACGGAGAGTTTGCACCAGTCTCCTGTACAGCCGCTTCCAACTGGTAGACTGATCTGATCGATCTGACGAGACTTGCAGTTGTTCTCAATATTCCTGACAACTCATCAAGCATGAACACTTCTAAATAATCATCGTTATGGTTGTTAATAAGCGTATAATAGAACGAGCTGTATTGAGGCGAATCGTTGTCGAAAGCCTTCAACGCTCCGACGATTTCCCCCGCTGGTCTGTTTTCGTAGACGAAGAAAATAAATTCATTTTTTGTGAACCTGCGAATTGGAACATCTCAAATAATTAAAATTTACAATTTTATTCGGTGTCACGACAAAACGTTCACAGACAAAATGTTCAACGACAAAATGTTCCCGACAAAACGTTCACGACACAACGTTCACGACAAAATGTTCACGACAAAATGTTCACAGACAAAATGTTCACAGACAAAATGTTCACAGACAAAATGTTCAACGACAAAATGTTCACGACAAAACGTTCACGACACAACGTTCACGACAAAATGTTCACGACAAAATGTTCACAGACAAAATGTTCACAGACAAAATGTTCACAGACAAAATGTTCAACGAAAAAATGTTCACGATAAAACATTCACGACACAACGTTCACGACAAAATGTTCACGATTGCAACTTTTAAATTTAGTTTAGTTTTAAATGATAAAATATTTTGTGTTTTACAAAATGAGCGCAAATAAAACGTTAACAATAGTAAATGCAATGTTAAATTCCTCTTTTATACCCTTAACTCAAACGGCAACCAGATGAGTATGGATCGGAGGACTGTAAACTGTTTCAGCAAGAAGGAAAAAAACAGATGAAATGAGATAGCTATAATAGGAAAATACAATTGGTTACTAATTTGAGATCGTTTGAATTTTCAATTTCAATTGAGCAAACGACGTAAATATAAGGTTTGATGGCTGTATTTTAAAGATTAAAAAGTTAGGAGTATCCAAGAGAAAATTAACCAACCCGCATTAACTAGATAATAAATGGAATGGAACGATGATTAAAAGGGTCAAAATATGAAATCTTTATTAACTCCGATTAAAAAGAAAAAGAAATTCAATTAGTTATTAATTGAGATTCATTTGATGTTTCAATTTTAATTAAGTGAACGACAGAAAGAAGCCTTGATCGTTGTAGCCTAGCGATTAAGAAGTTATCGGCTTCCAAGAGCAATATAGCCTCCTTTAATTAGCTAATTAACGTAACGGTGACTTTGGTAAAGCAGCATGCAGCTACTTGCGTTTTTCAACTAGAATTGAAAATACATTTCTAGTAATTAAAAACTAAAAAGTTAGGGTATCCAAAAGCAAATTAACCGGCATTAACTAGTTAATAAATGGAACGATGATAAAAAGGATCAAAATATGGATGGAAAAGAAAAAAGCCAAATAGCTATAACTCCATACAATTATTTATTAATTGAAGATCATTTGATGTTGCCAATACGTATTAGTTTCATGCTGTCATGCACATATACTTTGCTTAGGTAAATAAAATGGTGAATAGACACATCACTAAAAATGACTTAATAATTAGTTTGAAAGCGATCTTGACATAATAAAACAAAATTTTTATTTTTTAGTGTGAACATTTTGTCGTGAACGTTTTGTCGTGAACGTTTTGTCGTTGAACATTTTGTCTGTGAGCATTTTGTCTGTGAACATTTTGTCTGTGAACATTTTGTGCGTGAACATTTTTCGTGAACGTTTTGTCGTTGAACATTTTGTCTGTGAACGTTTTGTCGGTGTTCATTTTGTCGTGAACATTTTGTCGTGAACGTTGTGTCGTGAACGTTTTGTCGGGAACATTTTGTCGTTGAACATTTTGTCTGTGAACGTTTTGTCGTGGAACCATTTTATTCTGCCAGATTAATTTCTGATAATTTAGTTTCAAATTTATTTTTAAAAAATAACTTTTAATAGCTTGAATTCTTAACAAAAAATTAACACATCGCCCTATAGTTTAGAGCCTATACCAGAGTTATCCACGGGTAGGGTAGGGTAGGAATGTGGAATTTTGGTCTGTGAGTGGGTCAAGTCGGGCAAGCTGAAAACGAATGTAAACTATCTTTAATGAACAATAATACAACTCCGCCTCACTTTTGCGAGCCACTTCCAAGCTTAGATAGGAAGAGAGAAAAGTTAAAAGAATCAAATTATAATTATGATACACGACAGGAAGTACTTTGGTATTTCCTAAATACAGCTATGTCAGTCTTAAAACACCTAGTGCAGAGGACTATAAACTATTGTGAAAAAAATGAACAATAATAAATGTCCATGCAGGAATCTTGTAAAATTATTTTTTTTAAGATAATAAACAATTTTAACAAATAATAATAAATTGACATTGACAACTTAATTGGCATGTGTAACGCCGCGTCAGGTTGGGTCCGGCCGAAATGGGTCGGATCACCAAGTTAAGAAAGTTTATAGACTGGGTGGGTCAACGTTTTTAGATGAATGGGGTGGGGTTGGCAAAATCTGGCCCGTGGACAACTCTGGACAATACCTTGGTCTCTCGTCGTTTTTATCCAACACGTTGACTTGAAAGCGAATCAAATCTGACGGCTTCGAATCGTTTTCTACATAAACTTCACAAATCAACGCTGACATTTCTTCGAAGTCAAAATTTCTTTTCTGTCTCACTTCTCCAGACGTTTCATTCAGAATCAGAAACTCGCTACATCGACCGTTATCTACGAATCTAAACTTTTCATGAAATGAATCGGAATGTTGTTTTAGAGTCAGCAGCACATTCGGCAAATAAAGATTTTCTTCGATTGAAACGTCGAATTGATTGATAATAGTTTTCTCTCTGTCCGCTCTTATTAATACGACGCTAATATTTGCAAGAGAAGTCAACTGTGGTACGCCGCAGTCGGAACACGAAACTGACACAACATGGTTTCCCAGTGGAGCGTGGTTCAACTTTTCATTAGTCACCAATTTGAATTCTGACATGTACAGACGGACAACTTCGAAATATTCAGTATCCACTTCACATAAAACTTGTCCATTTGGTCCTGCATCTTGGTCAACCACTGAAAGATGAGCCACAAACGTACCTGCCTTATTATAAATACGTATCTCATGACAATTAAACAGCAATCTTTTATTTCAACGTTATAATATAAAATTGTCTAAAAATGTGAGCAAGTAGGTGATATATAACAAGTAAAGGAAGAAACGAGTTTTTCAACACAAACTTTTATTTCAAATACACTCGATTTAGAAATACGAAAGATGTTCATATTAAGTTGTTTTTTAATTGAATCATGTATTGTCATCTAATATAAAGCTATGCTGAAAGTTTCAGCTTCCTAGCTAGTCAAAAATCTGGTTAAATTTTACTTGCAGGATTTGCATACAGAGAAAGCCACACACACACACACACACAGATTGTAACCGTTGTAACCTAAATAAAAGTTTGTAAAAATATGGATTATTCAATTGGTTTTGTTTAGAAATATCTACAATAATTTGTTAACGTGGCGGACCTATCTAATGTTTTTATTCATTTATTTTAAAGCTTAGTTTGGCTGGTGTCTTATTTGATGAATAATGACGCATCCAGTCTGTTCAATCATTTTATGCAACTTCTCAGTAAATAAAATAATTAAATAAATAAATAAAGCGATATACAAATTAGAACAGTGCCTTACTATACTATCTTTAATTTAATCCTAAACAAATTTTAGCATACACCTGCCGTTCCATCTGATTTATCCTGGTACTAATTAATGTCATTTTTATAACAATTTATATACTCACTTCCACATCTTCAGCAACTTCAGCATATCCACTCGAAGTGAGAGTTGTAATTGTAACTATCGGCTGGTTGTCATTTACATCTTGAATGTGAATCACAACCGAAGCAAACGACTGAAGAGGATCGTTTCCTTTGTCCTGAGCGATCACCGAAAGAGCCAACGTTTTGTGACCTTTTTCGAAATCGATTTCCGCCTTCAAATACACTCGACCAGTATCTGTTCCGATTCCAACAAGATTACCAAACTCTTGTATTGAATTGAACGACATGTTGTAGAATATTTCACCATTCGCGCCTTCGTCTTTGTCGTCTGCTTGAAGTTGAAGAAGCGTCGATCCAGGAAGCGTTGTTTCTGCTATCCAAACTTCATACATGTTTCTATCAAACTGTGGCTTGTTGTCGTTTGCGTCAAGAACTATCACGTAGAGATTGAGAGTTCCTGAATATCAAATTATTTACTGAATATTTATATTTTAGAACCAGGTTTTTTAAATCCCTTATATTTCAGAAATGTTAATTTATTGCAAAAATTTCTTTTAAACATTTTTTAATTTATGTGTGTAAACATCAATATAATTGTATTCAATTTAATTTTGTTTTAAAACATAGATAATTATTATTTTTGATTACCAAAAATTTTTTTTTCCAAATTTTTTTTTAAATTTTAATAAAATGCATTGTCATAAGAAGTGAGCAAATATTTCAAATTTCAACTAGGTACATGGTACAAATCAACTTGGTACATGTTACAAATTGAACAAACCACAAACACAGCCGCACTGTAAACACACAAAAACACCAATATGATAGCAAGCGTACCTGTTTTACTGGGATGACCACCATCCATGGCAACCACAACCATCTCATATTTATCCTGTTTCTCTCGATCCAATTTTTCTCTTAAAACCACTCTGACTTCGTCAATTGATGCTTCGTTCCACGTTCTCAATTCAAACGGAATTCCATGGGAGGGAACAATGTTGTAGCTTTGAACTGAAAATTCTGCGTTGTCGTTGTCAGTTGCCGTTGGAAGTAAAAAATTTGTTCCTTCATCGGAAGCTTCTGAAATTTTGTGAGTGAATGCAGATGAAGGAAACAGAGGAAAGTTGTCGTTGATGTCTGTTATTTCTATTCGAATTTTCAATATTTGAAAGTATCTGAAATTTTTTTATTAACAGTTCAAATTTTCATCAAACTTCAAAACTGAACCATTAATAAATTAAAACACTTTAAAAATGTCGATGTTTGTGAACACCGGACCAGTAAACGATATAACAAGTTAAGTCGTTAAAACCAGGTTTTTTCACGAAATCTCTTATATTCCTATATGCCGGCTTTTCATCTGTTACAAGAAATTTTTTTCTAAATCACATTTTTGAATTTATATATGTAAACATTTATTTCATTTTTATTGATTTGATCTTGTTTTAAAACATAAATAAATATTATTTTTAAAGAAGTTTTTTTCAACACGTGTTCAAACTTTAATAGAATGCATTGCCGTGAAGAGTGAACCGAGATTTCAAATTTCAGCTCAATTGGATGACTAGAAGTTAGTTAATTTTCACTTTCAAGGTTTGCAAACATCCAAGCAAGCAAGTAGATAAACAAGCAAGCAAGACCGGCTGTTGGTGAAGTTAATACAAGGGATATAAAAAACTTTTAACCAAAATTGTATTTTATTAACATTAAAAACACTAGTTATTTAATTTTATTCAATTTTGTTACTCATACGAACTGCTACCTTCCAACTTAAATCGTACCACGAAAGAAGCAAATTGACACTGTTGACCTATAGCCTGAATGATTAGCTGAAAATTTCAAGTTAATCGTTTTGGGGAGAGTTCTGTTCTGGTGAAATCGGCACATGCATTTTCTATTTTATAGCATTATTAATGCTAACTAAATTTAAATTAAGGATTTAAAATGTCAAAATTTTGATTAAGAAGATTGTTATACAAATTAACGGTTCTCTGCTACAGTCTGCCTGCCGTCAATGTAACAGCACCTTAAATCTCAAAACATTTAAATCATGGGAACCCAATACCAAAGCAGGAAATGCATAACCCATTTCTTGATCATTGCTAGCATATTGCTATTCCACATTTGATTGCTTTGCTGCTGAAATATAATACTTCTTTCTAAGCGAATGCAATGCTAAAATCGGCCTTAAAATTATTTTTGAGGGCAAATCTTTTAATTCTTAACAGCCGATTTGTGTCCTTAATTTGCATAAATTGTTCTCTTAAATTTATACAACCCTTGATTTGTTAAGTGGCATTTGCAACAAACATTTAGAAAAAACTTACTTTGCAGGCTGAACCGCAACGTCCAATTTAACATAACACTTGGTAATCTGTCTGGAGCAAAACGTCTCTCTGTCTACGACGCTCGTAGTCTTAATGATTCCACGTTCCTCGTCAATTTCGAAGAGCTTCGAGGCGGCTAAATGAGTCCCAGACGCTTGAGGATCAGTAGAAAAAGATTCTTGGTAATTGGAAATGTGATTTTTGCTTAGAAAATGGAACCTCAACTGAGACAATAATTCGGGAGAAAATTTCAAATCGAGACCAAAATCAACAACTACGTTCCCAACAAATTGACCAGCCGGTTCTTCCTCCGTGATCAAGTAGTCAAGTGGATAATCAGCACTTTCGCTCATGACGTCACTGGTTGACTCTGAGCATTGAAAAGATACAAAACACGCGCTTAGAAACATCGAGGCAAACAAATTAAAGAAAATTCGGACCATAGCGAAGGTGTCGATTGCTCGCTGTGTGACACGAGTTGCGACGGAGGCTTGTTTTATACAATTAACTTGTCACGGAACGCGTGGCAGGAAACAAAATAGAAATGTTCTTGAAGTCGATAGAAATTTCTTATAATACATCCTATCATATGCAGAACCGTTCGTTGACACTATTATACACACACACACATTTCGTATGTATGTGATGTACCACACCTACATTGCTACACATACATCTTTTTTCATATTTTCGTTTGTTAGATACACCTCCAGTATAAAAGTCTCTAACTTAATATATGAGTTAATATTTACTGTTTAATAATAATAAACTCTTGAGAGATAATATGATTACTGTTGTTTCGCTGCAATAAAACGTCAAAACTGTTGCTTCGATTTTTTTTATTCTCGTCACGTGACACAGCATGGTCACGTGATGCGTTATTAAAGGTGACCAATCGCAGGAGTCGATTGACGACGAAAACCTGTCAACACCATGATAGGGAAGAAAGAGAAGGGAGGTGTGAAGAAAAATAAGATTGCATATAAAAGAGAAAAAAATTATTAATATAAAAATTTGTAAGCAACAATGTAAGTTTCATTATATTAACAGCAGTCCTTTATAAACATCAATTTATTTTAAAAAAATACAAAAATATATTAACTGAAAAATGAGAATTTAAAAAACGGTCCATGTAGCAATTTCCTATAATAAAAATGAAACTATAATTCACTTTTTGTCATAAGATTATCAAGTAATTTCGTAACAATATCACTCAGTTGATTAAAATAAATTCTTTGATCTTCTGAAGCCTCCATTTGAGATATTTCAACTTTTGCATTCTTCAATTCTGAAACGTACTTAACGAACCCGGGCCGACAAAGATCAACAAACGATTCCATCGCGTTTAAAATTTTCTCTTTGTAGTCGACATCGGCAAGTGTCAGGTACCCCGGGAGAATGCTGCACCAGTCCGTTCCCAGAATCCTCTCAACGAGATTTACTCTGATAAAAAAATGCTTTTCTTATGACAAATAATATTCTACAATTTCAAGTTCATGTTTAAACACCAGATATAATAATAAAAAGAATATAAAAAATAAAACATGTTTATTGTTACTTTTTATATTGCTTTAATTTCTCCTGCTTGATTTCATCAGCAAGATATTCATCAGCAGCTGTAAACAACTGCAAGGAATTTTTCAACCAATTAGAAAATTTTTCTTTCTTCAATTCAAATGCAAACAACTAACTGGCTCATTTTTCAGATCTGTTACCAAGGTGATAACTTTGATGACTAATTTCTCATCAGTTGAATGCTTCTTCAACACTTCGACCAAAGATTCAAAACCATGCAGGTCACTGAACCGTTTCTGTGCAAAAGGGAAATTCCTTAGAACAGTTGACAGCACAAAAACTGCATGGCTGCGAACTTTAGAACACTGAGATGTAGTGACCACATGTAAACAGAATTCCAACAAACCATTTTCTACAATGGCCACCTGAGCATGAGGGTTGCTGAAAAAAAAATTATTATAAACAAGTATTTCCATTATCAACCTCATTATTTTCATTAGCCATCCATCATCAAGATCATAATCATCATGAATTATTATTATCACCTTTGTGCTGCAGCAGCAAGAACAAGAAGAGACATGCTTTGAAGTTTCTCATTTGAAGAGTTCAAATCTTTCAGCAACAGAGAGATTCCATGCAGATCGACAAAAAGGTTCGCATTGTCAATCTAAATGTAAAATATGAATTATATATATAATTTAAATATTACAATTTTAGACTTGTATTGCTAGATTTTTTTAAATTCTATAAAATAATTGTTGTTATAATAGTTTATAGTCCTCTACACCAGGTGTTTTAAGACTGAAATGGTTGTATGTAGGAAGCACTTCCTGTCACAGATCATATTTAATCTTTTTAACTGTCCCTCTTCCTTTATTCAGGCTCGGGACTGGTTCGCAATTAGCGAGGCGGAGTTTAAAAAAAAAAAAAATAAATAAGCTACTAAATACAAATTTTAAAATTATTCCTTTCAATTTTTTTATGGAATACAAAATTTAGAATTAAAGATATAAAATTGATAAAATATGATTTGCCTGATGAAGATAATATTCCAAATTGGTGAGAATCTCCTGTCGTTCTTCTACACTGAGATTTGTATCATTGTATTGAGTGAGGAGTTCCAAAATTATTTCAGAATCCAACTTCACATCCATTTTCATTTTTTTCAGATCTTTCTTAAGATCATCAATGTCTCTAAACCCGGACACTTTTGTGCTTGTCTAAAAAAATGATGTGATAATAAATACATGGAAACCCTAGTTCTTGATTTAATAAATGTGTTATGTCTTATGTTTATTATTTTGAAATTACTTTATATCTATTGAACACTGGAATTATAATGATGAACAGTGATGTTATAATGATGAACAGGGATGTTATGATGATGAACAGTGATGTTATAATGATGAACAGTGATGTTATGATGATGAACAGTGATATTATGTAGATGAACAGTAATTTTATGATGATGAACAGTGATGTTATGATGATGAACAGTGATGTTATGATATGAACATTGATGTTATGATGATGAACATTGATGTTATGATGATGAACAGTGAGCTTATGATGATGAACAGTGATGTTATAATGATGACCAGTGATGTTATGGTGATTAACCCACCTCAACTTTTTCTTCTTTAAGTTTTTTCAATGCTTCTTTTAATTCACTTTGAAGAAATCGATTTTTGTCCAAATAATCTGCAGTTATTTATTTTGCTTTATTAAAAATATCACTAAAAAAGTTAACTTTCATCCTTACAAACTTTTTTCAACGTCTTGTTCAATTTCCACCAGATCTGTTTTTATCTTTTGTTTTGTCAGTTCAGCTGTAAGAAGCCATGTATTTACCATTAAAGACAATAACAATTTAATGTTATTAAATAAATACTGCTATATTACCTTCATTTTTGACTTCTTGACGTTCATCTCTTAATTTGGCTTCATTCTTTCCTGTGTCCAAATTGAAACGAATGTGCAGTCCAGGTGGAATCATTTCATCTACAATAATTCATAATCCCACTTACACTTCATAATCACTAATTAAATAATAATATAAACTTTATGAAAATCTAGTTTCACAGCCAACCTGGTTCAACAACTTTCCATTCATGAGTTGGTTGAAAAAGTCTTTTATTTTCACTGAAACTTACATCTAATAAACTTATTTCGGCATTTTCCATATCACTTCCGTCATCTTTCAAATAATTTATGATAATTATTAAAACATCTGAGAACAATTCAAAATTTTAATTTAATGATTTAAAAATTAAAAAAACCAACCGTTGTTTGCTGTAACGACACTCTGAATTTCATCATTGGCAGAAGATAACTTTTTAGACAATTTAGTCTTAATATTTACTTCTTTACAAAAACATATAAAAATTAAAGACAGAAAGACAAACGATAAAACAGGGAACGTTCTATAAGACAACATTTTAAGACAAAATTCCTTAAATTATCAGTACAAAAAGTTTGCAACAAGCAAAAATGCTAAACCACTAAACCGTTAAAAACAAAACAATCAGCCACTCTCATTTAATCTTTAATCAATCTTATATTTATACAGAATACATGCATTGCTGGAATTTGTTGTGTTTACGTGTAATTTAATAGTGATGGCAGAAAAAGCATTAACTTTTGTTTAGTAATTTAAAAAAATTGTCTAATTTAAATTTTAATGTTTTTGTTTTTTATTTTTTAAAGTTTAATAATTGTAATTAAAAATGTATTATAGTTTAGTTATATTTTGTTTGTCCTAGCTTGTAAAAAAATATTGTTTTTTTAAATAATTTCAACATTTAAAAAAATATAATTATGGTTAAAAATTGTACTTCATTGTCAATTTTTGTTATTGATAATTTTATTATCGTTAGTTTTGTTTCTCGATCGTTAGCGACTCTTTAAAGACTCTTTTATTTAATTTAATGTAAAGGAATTATTGCGGTAAATAAAGACTATCTAGTTTTACATCACAGTTTTAGTCTTGAAAAGTAAAATTTGCGTAATCGAGAGATTACTGAGATTACTCCATCACAATCCAGTGAATGAGTGAAACGTTATTTTATTATTAATTATTAATCGACCTGTTTTATTCTATTTTTATTGATTGGCCAGATAGGCTGATAGGGCCAACCACAAATAGGGCCTCAAAGCTTAAAAAGTAATAAGGTATGCCATGCAATATGAGATAGGCTTGCAGATAAGCCTCATGTCAATATGCCATATGCCATCTTTGTCTTGAATTTTTTTATGATAAAATTTTAAGTGTATTTTATGTTTTATTTAAATGTTTATATTAGTTCTTACAAGTGTTACTAACTATTTTTTTATACATAGAAACTATGTTGGTTTTTTGCATGAGCCAGGTAGACAGTCGTGCAAAAACAAAAATTTTTTTTTTAACTTTGATATATTATAAAAATGAAAACTAAAAAAGAAATATACAAATTTGTTGTTGTACAACTTATATTTTTTGAATATATGTTGCTTTAACATTAATGCATCATGACAGTTTTTCTATCTGTTTAAGCCTACAAAAGTAGGGTTGTACGACAGTGTATGAATGATGTTTCATTTGCATTGTGCTGTAGCTAGCTATGTAGCATAGCTAAAACATGCAAAGCCTTTCATTACATTTTTTAAACATTTATATATTTTTTATTTAAACAACAAATCAAAAACTTATTGGTAAATATTTTATTATAAAAATTGTTGCAGTATTCACAGTATGCACATTGCATCACTTAAAACTTTGATTTTTAAATACTCCACATGAATTGTCAGTATGTTATTGTTCTATAGCATTTTGTTACTTTATAAAAAAGTAACTGTCTCAAAGCATTTATTACCGAGTTATAGCCCGTCAAAGACCCAACTTGCTTATTTCCCTTGCCTTGCTTATGTGCTGCATTGCATGCTTTAGTATCCTAAACATCGCTTCTCTGATTTTAAAATACTCCGCATCAACATTGGAGATTAAACGAAAAACATTTTTTGCCGAAGTCAGAATATTTCTGAACAACTTTGGCCAGAGCAGGATATTCACACCGGCAAAAATTTAACAATCTCATTAAAACACTGAACAAGACACTGACAAAATCAAATAAACTATTTATTACTACAAATGTACAACTGATTAAATAATAAATAAACTCAGATAGATATGAAAAGTAAATAGATTGATAAATAGTATCTAATTAGTTGTCAAAATTGACTACTTGAAGATTCTTAGTTAAGAAGAACAGCATTTCAATTTTGGCTGGTGTACAATTACATCAAGGGTCATTGCATATATGACCTGCAGAACTGAATGCTCTCTTGGTATCCATGCTGGAAGGAGGGGCACCAAAGAATTTATTGGCAGCCAAGGCAAACGGTTGATAAGTATACAGCTGGCTTTCCAATATTTTATTGGATCTTTTGGAAGCGAGTGCCATCAAATACATACTTATTTTATGTACTGCCTAGAACAACAAACTAAAGGAGCTTGCTTGTTTGTGCTGCTGTCATCATTGTCATCTTTTATTTATTCGTTCAATTACCAGGCACATTTCAATACATATCGTTTACTGATTTATTAAAACACCACCCACACGATATCATATGATTGATATGTATTACTTACTATGCTCGACGTTGTACCTGGCCTATTACCCGGGTATTCCCGATTTTGAAGGTTACCCAGGGCAGGAGATTAAATTTTAAATAGACAACAATTTTGAATTTTTTATCTCACTAAATGACTTAAATTAATTGTGAATTCCACCAGTTTAACATTTTTCAACAAGGTTGTTGTATAGCAGTCGATTATTTAATTATTGGGATTCGGCCATGGTTTGAAGCCGAAGTCCAAACTAAACTTCAGGCCAAAACAAAGTTTGTTTAATCCCCAATCAACATATATTTGTGAAATTTTAGTATGCTGCAGTAAATCATTCAGGACCCTAATAAATGTGTTATAGTCTATTAAAGATGTAACTTACTTATTTCCCTTGCATATATGCTGCATTATGTGCTTAAAAGGCCTAAAAATTACATCACATTAAATACTCCTCATCAATAAATAATTATGAAATTTCAGTATGTTATAGTTTTATAGTGTTTGAATACACAAGTGTATAAAAACGACTTTGATTAACTAGTACACTGTTTGTATATTTCAGTGAGAAATTAATTTCTGAAGGTCTATTAAAATGTCAGAAGATGATCTCTATAATGAAATGGTGCTCTTTTCTAATAAGGTTTTCTCTATTTTCACATTTATTTTTTCAGATTTATGTGTTGAACTCATCAGTTGAAATGAAATTTTGCAACAATGATTGAATATGATGTAATTTGTGTTGCTGGAAGCTTGAAATCATTGTAGGACTAAATGATTTAGTAAGATTTGTTGTTCTCAGGCATCGGATGTTGACAAAGAAGCTCCAATGGAAAAAAAGAAAACTGAAACTTTCTCTGTTTTTATTGGCAATCTGACATGGGTTATTTTTTACATGTTTCATTATTTTATTTTCTTATTCTTTAGGTAGAGCATTGAATCTTTATTAGTCATCATTAAGATCTGACTTATTCAAGTTTATACTTTGCAGTGGACGACTGACCAAGATTTGATGGATCTTGTTGCTGGTGCCGGAGTTACAGATGTGGTCGATATATTAATTCATGAAAATGCTCCAAATGGACTTTCTAAAGGGTATATATTTTTACATGCTTTTATTTAACTCATCTGTTTGTCGTTTGTTTAATGGTTCGTATTTTCAAATCAAATTTTAGATCATGATCCTTTATCCACTTGAGCTGAAATTTAAAATAAAAATTTATTATTGTGACAATGCAATATTTTATTAAATTCTAATCACAAAAATGTTTAAAAAAATATAATTAAGAATAAAATCTTTAATATGAGTTATATAAACCAATGTCATTTACGTACAAAAATCATATATAGAAAAATTAAATAAAATGTACTTTAAAAAATTTATAACTGTTAAAATTTGCTTAATTTATATTCTAGATTATCTTAATAACTAAATATTTCATGTTAACGTGACAAAAAGTTTTGGTCCTCAAAAATCAAAGACTAAAAATTGGAAAGTAATACTATTAACAAAAAAAAGATTTTTAAAACACACGTTTAACACTAAAAAACATTATGACTGACTGGTTGACTTCAAGTCAATTTGGAAAAGCTAAATGACTGACGACGACTTGTCTTGAATATGACTGATGGCGGTGACTGAGTCAATTTATTTTTATTCAGCAATGTGATTTAATAAGATTATGTTGCTAAAATACTCCAACCTGTGCAAAGGTTTTATTTTACTAAGTGTTTACACATCTGTTTTGTTGCCAGAGTGATTACTTAACGTTTTTGAGACATGTTTGAAAAACTATTTAGTTTAAATAAAATATGAGTTTGTGTTTTCCACTGTTTCAATGACGTGCTGACATGGTTGTTTGATGGATGCAAAAAGCATAGAAAATGAGTATTCCTTTTTTTTTATTCCCCCGGTTTAAATATACTTAATTTAACATGTGGGAGGTCGATGACACTGAAGATTCTTTTAAACCATTCCCATTCAGAGGCACACTACACCATAGTAGTTCCAAACTTCAGACGTGGTTTTGTTCCGACAAACATGGCCGGTCTAACCATCAGTTGTGCAATTATAGCTGCATCTGGGTTTGATAAGCTGTACTGTTTACTGATAACGAGTGAATGAGAAACATTAAGTTTTCAAATGGGCATGATGTCGCTGTAAAACTTCACACGTTTTAAACTACTGCAAACTACAGTCTTACTGAACTAATAAACGCAATATGCACAAGATGTGGGGGCGGTAGTCGTAGGTCTTTTTTCAAAAATTTTCAAGAACTTTCTTCATATTTAGTGTTTCCAAAAAAATGTTTCTTTTTGAAAATATTTGGGGGCCACTTCAATCTTTTACAAACTTTTATTCAGGACTGTGGAGTCGGGGGAAATTTTGGGTACCTGGAGTCGGAGTCGGCAAACAATGCACCGACTCTGACTCCTACTAAAAAAAAATGCATTTATTAAATAGTAGAGAAAAAATTGTAAAAAAAAACTCTCTATTCATGCTTTGGGCCTTCCCTACCATACACCGTAGTGCTTTGGTTACTCTTAAGAACAAGCAGTCCAAACTATTTACATGTGACAATCCACCCACCCAACCAGCCAAAACTCCTAATAAATTCAGATTGGAATTAAAAAAAAGCAAGTTTAAATGTCCCAATTCACAAAAAGTTATAATTAATGACTTCTCTACTGTAAGAATAAAGACCAATGCATGCAGTGCCTCACGTAACCGCAAAACGAACACGTTAAGTGACCGTGAAGAAGCACTGCAGATAAGCACACAAAGGAGAAAGCTGCTACTATCCAGCCACTTGATTGATTAATAAAAAAAAATTAATAAAACTTTGTTTTCATGGTGTTTGTCTTTTGCTTAAACTGTGCAATACAGTAAACTGTTGGCTTCCCAGCCAGTAGTCCTGGTAGGTTGCGTTTCTTTCCTTCAAGTAATGTATACATTCGCATATTAATACAGAGGAGTCGGAGTCGGAAGTACATAAAAATGAGGAGTCAGAGTTGGAACATTTATCTATTGACTCCACAGTAGAGGTGTGCACAGGGACGAATTTTTGTCCCCATCCCCGCAGTTTTTCATCCCCATCCCCATCCATTCCCGCACTTTTTAATCAATCCTGTAAGTACTAGTCATTATTTTTCAGTACATCATTTCAACCCAACTATAACTTAAGTGTTGATATATAGAATTATAATTACACCGTAATATGACTCAATACAATTTCTTTATTTAAGTCCATGAATAAATAAAAGTCGATACGAGTGCTTAAACCACTCGTACCATCGCACGATTTTCACTTAAGATTTAATTGGATTTTATACATTTACTGCCAAAACTCGTTCCCATCCCCGCGGTATTCCCGCAACGTTTGTTTCCATCCCCGCGGTAATCCTGCAACGTCATCCCCATTACCGCGGTATCCCCGCATCATTCGTCCCCATTTCTGCGGAATTACCGCAAAATCCGCGGTATTCCCGCTGTCCCCACCACCGTGCACACCTCTACTCCACAGCTCGAGCCAATTTAAATACGACTGATGGCGACGACTCAGTCCTATCAATATGACTGAGTCCAACTTAAACAAATATGATTAGTGGCGATGACTTGGTGACGGTGGCTCCAGGGACTATCTGCAGGCTGTTGATAAATCTTGCAAAATTTTTTAAGAGTAAATGCAAACAAATTAATTTAGGTTTTTTATTGAGACAATCATAGGATTAATTTAGGTAATATTAAAATTGTTAATTTATACATTAAGCATTTATAAAAATATTTACAAAGTTTTCATTATATTTATATTTTATCTATTTAATAATTTATATTATGTATTGCTTTTCTATTAAGTTATACTACAGTCACTGTAGAATCTGTTTTTCTATTAAGTTATGCTACAGTCACTGTAGAATCTGTGGTGAGCCTACAACTAATGATGAACAAACTGCCTAACAAAATCGTGCACAACAAAGGCATAACTGTGGACAGCTTTACGATTGCTAATCAAACAAAATACGAGAATACGTTCAAAGATATGATTGCTAAGACCAGTAAGTTGATTCTTATTCAATGTGGTTGGTCCATTGTAGATATTTAATACTTGAATAAATTTTGTTGTTTTTTATTCAACTTTTAAAAAAGTTTTTAAAAGCCTTAATGTCATTAAAAAGAGCTAATTTCTATATTATGTTATGAGTTATTTCTGCCTTCTTCTGTTGATATTGGCTCATTTGCATATGACATTAAATTATTATAATTCTGTGTGTGATGAGATAGCTACCAGTCTTCTTGTTTATTGATGATTCAGTCTAACATTATAAATTTAAGTAAAAAAATCTATATAATTCACAAATGATTTCTCTTACCAGGTAAAGTTAATTCTATAAAATCAGAAAGTTTAGATGCATTTCTGAATCCCTCCGTAAACAAGCCGACGATCCATTCGTTTCCGGTCTCCACAGGCACAGGGGCAGTTCCGAGGAACATTATTCCGCAACCCGTTCTTATAGTTAGTTATGACTCGTCACAAAACGTAAATTTTATATTCAGCAAGATATTTCTAACTGTGTAAATTATAATATTGTTTATCCATGGTTAATAGGCATGCACACACACAGACACACACACACACACATATATATATATATATATATATATATATACTAGCGGGGTGCCCAGGCTTTTTAGAGGTTTTTCTATCGTTTTTCTCTCACGCTTCCGTTTCCTTTCCCGCTTGCTCTCACGCTCCCGGTCGCTTTCCCACTTTTCGACCACCTAGAGCTCTAAAACTTTCAGGAATGCTTTATTCTGGATGACAATACATGAATTTAATGTTTCAGACATGAATTAGGCCTTAAATCAATTAAAATTAATCGAATCAAATTAATCAGACAGTTCAAGATACTCTTTTATAGGAAACAGATATATATATATATATATATATATATATATATATATATATATATATATATATATATATATATATATTAGAGCTGCTTTTTAATCAACGTTAACTTTTTGATTAACCCGTTAAAGAATTAACTCGATTAAAAATTTTATCGCAGATTAAAAATGTTAACGATGTTGAAAAGTTTTATTTATTTTTTAAATAGATACAATACTCGCGATGTCTGTGATTTCTTTAAACAAGTCACATTTCTTTGGTTTTTTATTTAGATATTGCATTGCATTTTCGTTCACATTAATTTCGATCATTCTCGCGCCTCATACATAAATGAAACTAGTAGATGGTAAGGAAGACATCAAGATTCTACAACCTCAACCCATGCGGCTACGAACCTATGATGCATCAGATTCGGAAGATGAAGTATTTGTTAGAAAAGCCAGTTCAAATTATCTTTTTCAACGATAATAACCAGAACCTGAATTTGACCTAAATAATGTCTGCTTGATTGGTGGCAACGGCAGGTAGAGGCATTACCAGCTCTAGCAAAGTTGGTAAAAAAAATACTTGTCATCGCCTGTCGCTACAGTTTTGTATGAACATTTGTTCAATGTGTCCGGTAACATAGGGAAAAAAATCAGCATCACTTGATCCAACCAATGTAGACACTCGCATAAAATAATCAAGACCAGATCATTGGATACTGCAAACCTTCCCAGGGAAGTTGATGGGGTTACAATGTGAACAAACTTGCTTGTTTGAGCAACTGGCTTTAATTAGATTTGTTACTAGAAACTATGAAATATGTAACTATAAGCAATGTTAAAAACTCAAAATAATTGCTATTTAAAGTATTGAGTTTGTGAAATAAAACTGTTATCTAAAAATATTGCGTTAAAATCAAGATTAACTTTCGATTAAAATTTTTAATCGTTCGATTAACTTTGATTAAATGTTTTAATCATAGAGCAGCTCTAATATATATATATATATATATATATATATATATATATATATATATATATATATATATATATATATATATATATATATATATATATATATATATATATATATATATATATATAAGCATTTCTATCTGTTGCATTTTCCTATGAAAAGGACATAATTGCACCTCATTGTTTTTCCATTATAACTTTTTAAAATAATTTAAAAAATATTCAAGAAAGCCTACAACCTATCCTCAGACCTACCTATGTACACAAAAAATTTCATAAAAATCGGTCCAGCCGTTTCGGAGGAGTTTGAAGTCAAACACTATGACACGAGATTTTTATATAGATATAGATATAACTAGCAGATTTAACCAGTGTTGCTTGGGTTTTTTAGGATTTTTGTCGATAATACATAAAATAATGAACTGATTGTGTTTTAAAATGGCTTGAGAAGAAAGCTTCTCAATGAAGACTACCTCCATGTTCAAATTGCTCTAGCAGCTTGGAAGTGATATGTGAACACACACAAACACACCAACATTTCCTTTTATATAGATTTATCTAATTATTATTTTGAATATGATAACAGTTTGTTTGAGGTAATTATTATTCAATTTTTTTATATTTTAAGCCTCCTCCCATGTTGTCTGTTCCTCCACCTCTTTTATATACAGGTAGGTTTTATATAAATTTAATATTTTATATACAGGTAGGTTTTATATAAATTTAATATTTTATATACAGGTAGGTCTTATATAAATTTAATATTTTATATACAGGTAGGTTTTATATAAATTTAATATTTTATATACAGGTAGGTCTTATATAAATTTAATATTTTTTAAGCAATTAGGTCTTATATAAATTTAATATTTTATATACAGGTAGGTTTTATATAAATTTAATATTTTATATACAGGTAGGTCTTATATAAATTTAATATTTTATATACCATTAGGTCTTATATAAATTTAAAATTTTATATACCTAGGTAGGTCTTATATAAATTTAATATTTTTTAAGCAATTAGGTCTTATATAAATTTAATATTTTATATACAGGTAGGTTTTAAATAAATTTATTAATATTTAAATAATTGTTTGTTTTTTTTTTATTAGATGCATTTTTATGACTTTTAGTTTATGATTGTTTGGAGCTTGCTTATAATAACATGCTTTCTTCTGAATTTTTATTTTATAAATTGTACTTCTTTTGTTTATATTTTAAATCTCAATATTTTTTTTTTTTATATTTAAATCTCAATACTTCTTTCTGTAGTTCTCAATCCTGGTCAGCCACTTCCCCACCAGATCAACCAGGCTCAATCGCTTCCTCATCAGATCAGATATCCTGTTATTATGGTATCTTAACTATATACGTTCATCTCTTATTTTAAAAGAAATTATAAAAAAATTGTAGTGATGTTTATTATTACTACAAAATATGATAAATGATTATTAACAATTATTGTAGTTATACTTATAATATAAGAATTATTATATTATAGAACAACCCTCCACCACCCTATCTCCCAACCTCCCAACATGCTCCTCAACCAATCAATCAGAAAGCCATCGTTGTGCCGAACGCTGCCATGTACAAGTAAGCTTACAGTGCTCATACGATATGCAAATATGTTTATACAACCGGATTGTATTTAATTTTTTCTGCTTAGTGTCCTAGGTGCGCTGATGGCGCGATGGGACAGCGGTAAAGTCTTTGACTTTTGAGCTTGGGATCCTGGATTCAACTCCCGGGTAAGCAAAATCCCACATCGCGTAACTTCCTTGAGCAAGGAGTTCACTCTGAATTCAGTCGATCTGAATGCCTCAGGTCAACTCAGCCTTTCATCCTACTGTTGTAGTCAAATGAGTACCGGTGGTTTCACTAGGGATAAATAAATCGATCGAAGCGCTGAATATGGCTGCCTGCATCGTAGTGGTCTTGAAATCGATTCGTTGGCATGACACCACTATAATATCATCGGAATCTTTATGTTTAATGAAATATGGCCAACAATTGGCCAAAAAATGTCAGCCGATTACCGATTATTGACTTTTAAAACTTGTTTGTTAATTAATATGTGTAGCACTGTCAATTAATAAAAATTATCACGTTTTTTCTGCTATATTTCACGTTGGCTGGCTCTTATCAGTTAAACTGCAATTAATTGAAATGCACATAAAAATTCATCATCATTTACAGAAAACTAGAATGCGACCATGAGACAGAATTTTTTTTGATCAACTCACATTGCGGGCTATCCCAATGTTTGTCTTACCTCACGGGATCGTTTCTCAAGCACATTTTTTTACAAAAAGTTCTGATTAAACCCAATCCCATCCCAACTCAAACTAAATACTACTATAATATGTCAATCAAACGAGTTGCAGCTCATATTGGCTTATTCCTAGTTGCTCCTTGTGTGTTTTTTCCACTGAGTAATATCATTACTATTACTAATAAGTGTCTGGGTGGTCTAGTTTCTCTTAGTTTTAGAAAAATTCCAAAACAAGGTTTTATTTAACCCGTTTAGGTCCAAAACTTTATTAATTAGATTTCTATTATTTTTTTTTTGTTATTTCTAAGTTACTTGCTTATGTCTTAACAGATTTATTTTTAATTATTTTTTATTTGAAAGAAAACTTTGAAAATTCACTATGCTCGTTTTTCGAACGGTGGTCGTATAGACTACTGAAAACGACAAAATGTTTAAAAGTCAATTTTTTTTGTTCTCAACGCAAACAATTATAATATAAATTTTAGGCTATAAACAGAAAAGCTAAAAACACATTTCTGACTTTATCAGTAACACAGTTCAATAAAATCCAAAAATTTAACATTCAATAAATCAGTCAAGCAGTTCATGATAGTCGTTTCAGAACCGGGATGTGCGGAAAGCATCAAAACAATTCCGATGAAGTCGTTTGCCGCACTTGGCCCACATGTACAGTGTTTTGCCATAATTTTCCAGCTTGTAGCGACGTACTGTTTTCACCTTTTCCAGATCATGACCATGACCAGTTGCTGAATCTTCCCTATCGTTTTGTTTCTTCAACCGTGCATGAATTCATTTCATCGGTATAAAACAACCTAAACATTTATATTTATTTTATTTAAAATGTTGTACACATTTTAATTGTACAATTGTACGAGTTGCAGCTCATATTGGCTTATTCCTAGTTGCTCCTTGTGTGTTTTTTCCACTGAGTAATATCATTACTATTACTAATAAGTGTCTGGGTGGTCTAGTTTCTCTTAGTTTTAGAAAAATTCCAAAACAAGGTTTTATTTAACCCGTTTAGGTCCAAAACTTTATTAATTAGATTTCTATTATTTTTTTTTGTTATTTCTAAGTTACTTGCTTATGTTTTAACAGATTTATTTTTAATTATTTTTTATTTGAAAGAAAACTTTGAAAATTCACTATGCTCGTTTTTCGAACGGTGGTCGTATAGACTACTGAAAACGACAAAATGTTTAATACAAATTGATTTATCAAGTTGTATTAACTGAAAGCATATTCTCTGCATTTCGTTCACAAGAATAAAAATAACAATAAACGATCAGTACCGATTATCGGCTATACCGATCGCGAAACAGCCGATAACAAGCCGAAATCGGTGCACCTCTATTTAGTTTTTTTTTTTTATGATTTATCCTGCAGTGTTTGATTATATATTATTGAAAAAGTAGCTCTCATCAATTAGGGGATTAAATGAAAGGTCTTATCTGTCAATCTTTTTATGCTGATTCAAATGCAGCTCTAGAATGATGCAACATATTCATCTCAAAGTAGCTGCAAATTACTAGAAATTTTAATGATTATTATTGATTTAATAATGTTTTTATGGAAGTAATACAATTAAATTATAGAGGAAAGATGTTAACGAAAGAAGAATTTGAAGAAGTGTTTACATTAAACAAGAAAGTTGCAGAGCAATCAATAAAAAGAGCTTCTGCCGATGCTGAAGCAGGTACATAGAAGATTTGATTTGTTAAGAAATTGTTTTGTTGTAGCAGTCTTTGTGTGAAAGATTATTCAGAGTTACATTATTTACATTTGTGGTCTACAGGGAATTATTCCGAGGCCATTGAAACACTGGTAACAGCTATTTCTCTAATCAAAGAGAGCAAACTGGGTATGGATACACAAGGAGTTGCCTTGATGAAACCACTGCAGGATCTTCTACTTGATATAGAGACTGATTCCATCAAGTGAGACTTAATGTTTATTTTTATTGTGAATAATATTCTGAGCACGAATGATTGATTGGTGATTAAATATGTTTGTGCATTTCAGAGCCAAGCAAAACATGAAGAATGAGTCTGAAAAATCTCCCATTTCTTTGCACAACAACAACAGACACCTGAACGATCGTGATGATCGCAGAAATGACCACGATGATCGCAGAGACGACCACGATGATCGCAGAGGTACTTATAATGACCACAGAGATATACGTGGTGAACGCAGAGATGATTATGAAGATCGTAGAGATGATCATGATGATCGCAGAGATGACCGGGATGATCGCAGAGATGATCGAATCAGAAAAATGTCACTACCGTCGCAGGAAAGGCGAAGAATTTCTAGAAGTCCTCAACGCTTCAGACGTAGGTCTAGAAGTCCTCTTCTCGAAGAAAGATATTCTCCTATGAGGTTCACACCTGGTCGCGATATTGGTCACCGTGGTGATATCAGGGATGGAAGAATGAGAGATGAACGTGATTATTCTCGTAGATTCGATAGAAATTACAGGAGACGTTTCTGATTTTTTAAAGTTGGTTTCAATTTATTTTTGATGTTATAAAGAAGAATTGAAAAAACAAAATCTTATTTGATTAAATGATGAGAATTGTTATCGTTACATGATTTTAATTAATGATTGTCGTTTAAAATTGTTTTTCTTGTTTAAATTAAAGTTTGGTTGCATTTTCTTTTCAATGCAATGATACTTACACTACAATTCTGCAAGGTTCGTCCTTTTTTTTTTACTTTATTGGTTTTAAGTTTATTAATATTTGGTTAATTAAATCATTTTTATTATATTTAGATTACTGACAAGTTTGTACTCTTTTGCTGCTCCAGTGGGTTATTTCTACTCATTGAATGATACACAGCAGAATGGAACTTGTTTTTATGTTTTGTGGATAGTCTTGATAATCACATGTTGCAGACTGATACAATCTTACAAACTTGTTTCGGTTGTTTTGACTGATGTTTTGTTTATGAAGAACATGTTTTAAGTTAGTGTTGGCAATACTTTGAGATGAAATCGTTATCTGACCTGCCTGATATGCAGCTATAAAGAGGATAAATATACGAGCACTATGTAGGACTTTTTTATGTATATATGGTGCCCCGAAAAGCTGTTTTTGTTTATAAGTTCTTTTACATATTTGGCTGAGGCTTATTACTATTATTAAATACTTGAGTTTTTTTTTTCTCTGCTGTGATAATAATAATAATAATAATAATAATGAATTTATATAGCGCCAGATAAGTCAGAGGCGCTTACGAAGGTTCCTTTGGATCGGAAACTTCGAAGAACACGCTATTTTCATAGACATGAGAAAGCAATGCGAGTGAACTCCTTGCCTAAGGGAGTTACGCTGGTGACGCAGGCGAGGCTTGAACTGCCGACCTAACGATCAACAGGCGAGCGCTCTACCGCTCTGCCACCATAAGTTCCCATTCGTTGTCCAAGTTATTGCAAATCAGCAGAGCCCTACAAATCTTTCCACGATTTTTGAGCTGGCTGAAATCATTAAATCATGTTGGGTGGAGTGAGACAGTCGTAATAAAATTTCATAAAGTCAGACTACATTTTCTCACTATTTTCGGAATTTCTAAATCAACTTTATATAAATACCAGATGTATTTCATTCTTAGTTTTTTTCTTTCCTGCTTTCTTTGTTGTAAATTCAGCTTCAAAGATTGTCTTCTTCAGACGACCTTAATTGTTTTTAGAAGCCATTTTTCATTTATGAGATATAGCAATAACAGGTTCCTCTCCAGAAGTAGGCAAAATAATGACTATAAAGTATTTAAAACAAAATATGAACATAATTCTGTGCTAAAATATTATAAACACGTCAAAAATGACGGATTTTTAAAAATTTCATATATTATTTTACACATTGTACAATTGGGTAATAACTTTTATTACACGCCTGAGCGCACTAATTTTATGAACTGCTGATTGCTGACCACCGCGGCCGCCGCGTTATGCGAAATTGCTAACATACATGCATACACACATACATACATACACTCATACATACAGACATAGGAAATTATGTATGTAGATATTCGGGGCCGTTCACCATAGCTTTGGCTGGTATTTTTATTAATAATCCGAACTTTCGGAATTTATTAATAGTTTTTTTCAGCGCTGTCAGCAGGTCTGTTGAGCAGTGTTTTGCAGTTATTTTATTTTATTTAGTTATCACCATTTTAAGAGTATGTTTAAATAAATGACTGTATGTCCTTTATGCATTGCTACACCATTCATCCAATCGTAATGAAATTTTCACAACTTTGAGAGTTAAGAAGAAAAGATTTTTGTGAAAAAAATTAAAATCGGTCACAAAATGAGCGAGCGGAAACGGGAACTGGAAAATGAGCGGGAACGGAAAAGCGACAATTGGCCAAAAAATGCCGGCCGATTACCGATTATTGACTTTTAAAACTTGTTTATTAATTAATATGTGTAGCACTGTCAATTAATAAATATTATCACGTTTTTTCCGTTATATTTCACGTTGGCTGGCTCTTATCAGTTAAACTGCAATTAATTGAAATGCACATAAAAATTCATCATCATTTACAGAAAACTAGAATGCGACCATGAGACAGAATTTTTTTTTTATCAACTCACATTGCAGGCTATCCCAATGTTTGTCCTATCTCACCGGATCGTTTCGTAAGCACATTTTTTACAAAAAAGTTTTGATTAAACCCAATCCCATCCCAACTCAAACTAAATACTACTATAATATGTCAATCAAACGAGGTGCAGCTCATATTGGCTTATTCCTAGTTGCTCCTTGTGTGTTTTTTCCACTGAGTAAACCTCACATACATACGTACATACATACATACATACATAAATACATACATACATACATGCATACATACATACATACATACTTATAATATTTATACATATTATTTATACTTATTATCAGGGACGTCAATTGGGGGGGGGGGCAGGGGGGGCGACCGCCCCCCCCCTGAGTTTTCAGTGGGCCCCCGGCACTAAAGTGGGCCCCACGCAGTTAAGTGGGCCCCACGCATTTAAGTGGGCCCCACGCATTTAAGTGGGCCCCACGCAGTTAAGTGGACCCCACGCAGTTAAGTGGACCCCACGCAGTTAAGTGGGCCCCATCACTAAAGTGGGCCCCACGCACTTAAGTTAGTGAGCCCTCCGGATTTTTAAGTGGCCCTTCCAGGAATTTTCAGTGGGCCTCCCATACTTAAGGGGCCCCGGTACTAAAGATGGGCCCCACGCAGTAAAGTGGGCCCCATCACTAAAGTGGGCTCAATGAACTTAAGTGGGCCCCCGCCCTTAAGTGGTCTCCCGCACTTAAGTGGTCTCCCGCGCTTAAGTGGTCTCCCGCGCTTAAGTTGTCTCCCGCGCTTAAGTGGTCTCCCGCACTTAAGTGGGCCCCCGGCACATAAGTTAGTGGGCCCCTCCTGATTTTTAAATAGCCCTTCCCGGACATTTCAGTAGGCCCCCGGCACTAAAGATGGCCACACGTATTTAAGGGACCACTCGGCATTAAAGTGGGTCCCACGCACTTAAAAGGGCCCAGCACTGAAGTGAGCCCTACGCACTCAAAGGGCCCCGGCACTGATGTGGGCTCCACGCACTTAAGTGGGCTTCGGTCTTACGTGAGCCTCTGCACTTAAGTGGGCTTCCGGTACCTAGGTGGGCCCCTACTTACTTAAGTGGCCCTTCCCGGACTTTTCAGTGGGTTTCCCGGCATTAAAGTGGTTCCCCGCCCTTGAGTGGTCCACCACACTTAAGTGGTTTCCACCCAATCCACCCCCGTTTTCACTTGAGACACCACAATAAATTGGTCCCCCGCACTTAAGTGGGTCCCGGCACTCAAGTGGGTCCCTCTTAACTTTTAACTGGCCTTTTCCTGATTTTTGACTGGCCCTTCTCTGACTGTTAAGTAGCCCTCCCTGACTTTTATGTAGGCTCCTGACTTTTAAGTGGGCCATGGTTATTATATGGGCACCTTTCAGACCCTTACTTTCAAAACTCATGGACATCATTTAGGGGGACTGGGCTTCGGACTTTTAAGTGAACCAATAGTTACTATATATGGGCCCCTGTAGAATTTTTTGGTGTTTTTAGTGAGATTTGAGAAGAGAAAAATAGAAGCTTTTGTAATTATAGGATGCGGCCATATGTAGAAAAATTACCGTTATTCATAGCCTGGCCAGGTAGGTTGTCCATAGAAATTAAAAGAGAGAAGAGATGCTAAAGAAACTAGGAAGCTTGATCATCCACGTTGAGATGGAGAGGTGTTAAAAAAGTTATGAACAGTTCAAAATGGAACGAGATAGGTCACAGATTTTGTATGCATGCATCGATCGCATTTTGTCTAAGTTTAACGCACGATTTACAAAAAATAGTGATATTCTTCAATCCACAATCTGGTGATTTCCTCTCTGCACTCTGCAGACCGAATAAGAACACTTTTGCGGCCAGTCCCAACCCGGATAAAAAATATCAAATTATGATCCACGACAGGATAATTCGATATATATTACATATACTAATATTTGAGTCTTAAAACACGTAGTATAAAGAACGATAAACTATTATCAAATAACGATATTAGAATTACCTCAATTTAAAATGCCCAGTTTGTTTGGGTTAACAAAAAAAAGATATGAACTATTAGCCTAGATCCATTTCATAAAAATTCAGTAGATACTTGCATTATTGGGCCAAGAGGTGTGGCTAAGGGGGTAAGCAGGCTGCCCCGGGCGACATCATGGGGGTGACAGAAAGAGGGTTCAGTGTATACATATTATACTAACTTTTTCCGAATTAAATGACTATAGCTTCTTTCGTTCATCAATATTAATTACCGTTCACAGCAGATTTTGATAGCTATAGCCTTGTTCGTAGAGACAGTTGGAAATGCTCTTATGATCACTCAGATGTTATGGTATGTGACCTCCCCGGTCATCAGGTTTTTGGGAGGAAAAATAAAACAAGGGTTTCAAATTTAAAAAAAAAAGTGATTCCAACTACCCCCTCCCCGTCATCAGGTTTTTTGGGAGCAAGAATTAAAAGATGTTATGCAGGGGGCGCAGATTTTGTGTTTTGTGCCCAGGCGCAGAGGACCCTGAGTGGGCCCCTAAAACATCTTGCCCCCCCCCCCCCCTAAGGTTTTGCTGAAATGACGTCCCTGCTTATTATACATACTTATAATACTTATACCGTGAATGCAATCAGATGAAAAGACTTTACGTAGACGGAACATTCTATTTCTATCTATCTATCCATCCATCCATCTATCTTTCTGTCTGTCTGTCTTTTTTGTTGGTCCGACTTTCCGTCTCTTCGTTTGTCCATCCATTCATCTATCTCGCTCTCTCTTTCTCTCTGTTTTTCTTTGTTTTGCCTTCTCTTTCGGATTCTTTCTATTGTTTTTCTCTCTTTATTTTTTCTCTCTATTTCTTTTTTTCTTCCTTCTTATCCTTTTTCCTTCTTCATCCTTCTCTATCAGATTTTCTACATCTTATTACGTATTGCAAAGAAACACAAAATCCAACTATCTAATTTGAAATATAATTATCATTATCATCCAGGACATGTCATAGCCGTAGCCGTTGTCACGAGCCGACGCCAAGTACCTAGATTCGTCGGTCCAGCGCACGTCGCCTTGCCGCGTGGAGTCCAATGTTGAAGTTTGAAAATTTTATGAAAAAATTCAATTAAAAGTAATAATTATAAGTTATGTTTTTAAACAAACTAAACACATATAGATGTTTACATATAAAAACCATATATAAAGAATATATGATAAAAATTAAAGAAAACTTTGCCATGAATGGAAAGCCGGCATATCCTGAAATATAAGGTATTTATGAAAAAAATCGTTTTTCACGGCTTACTTGTTAAATTCCTTATATTAACTTCACCGCCGGTCTTGCTTGACTGCTTGCTTGAATGTTTGCAAACCTTGAAAGTGAAATTTAATTAATTACTCGTTATCCAATCGACCTGCAATTTGAAATATAAGGAACAATCGGGAACAATCCTTATGGCAGGCATTCTATTACAGTTTGAAAATTTTCTGGAGAAAAAATTTAATTGAAAATAGTAATGATCTATGTTTTAGAACAAAAATAAATCAGACACAACTATATTAATGTTAACATATATAAATTGAAAAAATCTTTGTTTTAAAAAAATTGCCTTAAAAAAAAGCTTTTCTAATAATAGTTTATAGTCTTGTACACCAGGTGTTTTAATTTAATAGCTGTATTTCGGAAATATAAAAAGTTCCTCGTTTCGCAGATCATAATTTGATCTTTTTATCTTCACTCCTCTTTTTCCCGCTTGAGACTGACTCGCAAAAGCAGAGGCGTAACTAGGGTATGGCAGGCATGTCACGTGCCATGGGCGCCAACTGAAGGACGGCGCGAAAAAGCGCCTAACGTGTAAATACGCAAAAGAAAATAAAAAAGTATTTTTATAGATATAAATATGCGTTTTAAAGAACTGCGTAGGAAAAAGCACGCATTCGTTTTTCGTTTGTTTCTCCATGTCCTCTATGCCTCTAGCTCTCTTTCTCTCTACAAATGTGATTTTGAATTTGGAAAAAATAAATGCAGAATAGTAGCGTGTGATGTGTTCTGTGCTAAAGCCGATCGGAATACAAGGAACCCCGTCGGATCGCACGTGCATCGGTATTCTAACCTAGGTACATCGAGAGATGCTGGTTTATCAGTTTAAAAAGAAATGGAAAAAGTCATGAAAGGAACTGTCGACCGTTTATTCAATGAATTAAAAGGTAGAAGCGATCGTTTACACGAAATTGATAAACATTTTTGATTTTTTATTGATATGGAAGGTTGGAAGGGTTGTGTTTTAAAACCGAAACAAGCTACTTGAAAGAGCGTCGTGAAAAACTTGTAAAATCCTACAGTGGTGATGTGGATGGGCAAGAATTATATGAAGAAATTTTGGGGTTTAGAACGCTGCTAACAAACCGTACCGAAAAATGTCAAGCCCCGAATAATTACTTAATTTTATCGTTCGACGTTCATTATGGAGATGAACACGTTTATCCCAATATGCGTATGCGTATAGCATTGCAAATATTGCTGACAATCGCGGTTTCTATTGCCAGTTGCGAAAGATCATTTAGCAAATTAAAATTGATACTTTCATATCAGTGATTATTTCGTTAACGGAAATAGATATTAAAACGATAATTATTTCCCGGTTGCACTCCCGTTCCCGCTTGTCTCCCGCTTCCGGTCGCTTTCCCGGTCTCGGTCGCTTTCCCGCTTCCGATCGCTTTCCCGCTCCCGGTCACTTTTTCTTTCCCGCTCGCTCTTTCGCTCTTGGTTGCTTTTTTATTCCCGCTTGCTTTTCCGTTCCCGTTCAAAATTCATTATCCAGTCCCCGTTGCCGCTTGCTCTCACGCTCCCGCTCCACTCATTTTGTGACCGATTTCAATTTTTTCACTATAATTGTTTCCCATTGACTCTTAAAGTTGTGTAAACATTTCATTACGATCGGATGAATGGTGTAGCAATTCATAAAGGACATACATATAGACAGACAGACATTATATAAATAAATAGATTTGTGAAAAAATCTCGTTTTTACAGCTTATTTGTAAAACTTGTTTTACAGGGCCTGTCCTTGCAGGTCTGAAAGTTTTTTTAGAGAGGTCATCTTTTTTCGCACTCTTGTATTGGTTTCGTTAAAAACAAAAACTCTTTTTTTCACTTTTAATGGGATATACTGCATTTTTAAAATTATCGGTATGAATACAATTTTTGTTAAGAAATATTAACACGAGCATGTTTAGAGAAGACCATCTTCATGTCCGGAGTTATACCGGACACATGGAGAAAATCAAATGTTTCCCCTATCTTCAAAAAAGGCAGCAAGCTCAAGCCTTCTAACTACAGGCCTGTCTCTCTCACTCCTGTGCCCTGTAAAGTAATGGATCGCATTCTACATGAACACATCATGCAGCACTGCGTCGTCAACGGTTTAATCAGCGAACATCAACATGGTTTTCTCAAGAAAAAAAGCTGCTTGACAAATCTACTTGAAACTCGCGACATACTCAATGAAGCTGTTCATTGCGGCTATGTGGCTGACGTAGTATATACAGATTTTGCCAAAACATTCGACAGAGTACCTCACAAACACCTACGGCATAAACTAAAAGCTTACGGCATCCGTGGTATGCTACTCACATGGATCGAAGCGTGGCAGAAAGATAGGAAGCAGTGCGTTTTGATTGAAGGCTGCGAGTCCGAGTGGAAGAATGTGACCAGTGGCGTTCCTCAAGGCTCTGTTCTTGGTCCACTACTTTTTGTGTTATATATTAATTACGACTTACCGGACACTATCACACACCAAATTAAAATGTACGCGGACGACATCAAAATCATCGGCATCATCAAGTCAGCTTCCGACATTTCATCTCCAGGCTGTCATTGACCGTGCAGTTGAGTGGAAATGCAAAATCATGCATGTCGGTCGCTCACACAGAATAACCCACCAATACTCTATGAGACATATTGACGGCACGCGGCGACCACTCGAAGTCACAAAAGTCGAACGTGATCTTGGTGTTCTCGTCTCAGATGATCTAAAGGTCCGAGCACAGGTCGAAAAAGCAGCGTCATCAGCCAATCATATGCTCAGCCGATTCAGAAAAGCTTTCCGCAGCCGCAGCCTCATACTGTGGCGTACACTTTACCTCTCCTACGTCCGCCCACATCTTGAATTTGCTGTTCAATCTTGGTCGCCTTATCAAAAGGGCGATATTAACCTTCTTGAGCAGGTCCAACGTCGGGCAACAAAAATCATTGCAACACTAAAACATCAGCCCTATGAACATCGTCTGCAACAGCTTGGGATCACAACGCTACAAGACCGCCGTTCGAGAGGTGACCTGATCGAGCAGTTCAAAATCGCCCGCAACATTGACGACGTCAGCTTTTCCGTTCCGCAAACTCGAGCAGCCGGCCACACGGCATATAACCTGCGTGGCCACAACTGTAAATTAGAGCGCCTAGTATGTCTGAGGTTCCGAAGAGCGATACAATTTCTTCACAAACCGGATTGTCGCTCCATGGAATGCGCTTACGCAATACGCAATTGACGCCCCGACAGTACACGCTTTCAAGGACCGCGGCATCTCTTAGGAGTCGCGAGTCCTCCAGCTTCTGTCAGTATAGATGAGCCTGATGTAGCTCCTCTTCATCAAAAATATAACTTTCAGACTTATTAATTTTTTATGGCTAGATTCTATAGACGTTTTTTTATATTTTTGGTTCTGATAATAAACAAATTCAATTCATTATACAGTCATTTTTGATTCCTTATTCACTATAATAAAGTTATGTTATGTTATGTTATGTTAATAAAACAAAGACTCATCCGAATTAATTAAATATTTTTGTATTATTTTAATATTGCAATTTTTTGAACTAATATATTTTAAATATACAATATATAAAATCAATAAGTTATTTGAATAAAAAAGTACGAAAATCTTTGTCGGTAAAATGTGGCTGTTACACCCCCCAGAATTGGTATCATATATATATATGATTGGTATGCTAGCTACGGCCCTGGTCTTACACAGGTCTCGATTCTCATATTTCTAATTCTCTTGTTTTTCAAAATATGCTTTTTATATTCAAAATTAAAAATTGTTCCTTTCCATTATATTTGAAGAATCTTATTATAACCATCTCCTATAAGTTAGGCTTAAGATCTACTGTTAATCACTATTTTAATTTCTCTTTAAATCACTCTTATCTTATTCTGGAATTCTCTTCCACATTCTCCACTAGGTCTTCGTCTCTCATTTCTTTCTGCCATGGACGGAAAATCTTTCTTTTTGGTCAATTCATAGCCGAGCGCTCTTGAACGACTCGTTTTAAAATAGCACTAATTTTAAATTAATTAATTGAGTTCCGTAGGTATTTCTGTTCTTTGTCTTACTTACTAACAACTTAATGTTTACCATAGATGCGTTAATTTTCATGTGACTGTTTCTTTGTGAGATTTAGATGTCACTCATACCATTTTTTAATTGTTAACTATTTTTTAACTTTTGCTAATAAGCGGATTGTAATAATGGCCAGCGTAATTTTCAAGCCTAGAGCATTAAATCAAGTTCTCTTGTCTGCCACAACGGATGGAGTTCTATGTACGATGTAATAAAATAACTTGTAATATTAGTAATATTAATTTATTAATCAGTTTTGTTTTCGTTGATCAAAATCTTTTATATTTTGTTGATTTAATATTTTTATTAAGTACTCTTGCACTCTGGCCACTCATCTAGAAATTGATTCTTAAATCTTAAACTAATTTCTAAAATCTCAGCAGTTTTTTTTACTAAGCTTCTTAATTTCTTTAGGATTAAATTATTTGTCTTCTTTACTCTTACATCTATAATGTTTACTTTTGTAATATAAACTTAGGAATAAAGTCCCAAGATCTGACTGTATATAATAAACTTTATCTTTATAATGAAATATAATGCAAAAATATTAATTCAAGTATATATTTTATAAAATTGAAAAGTCTCCTGAGCAATGAGGGATGTGTTATGGCATATGCTGGCTTTGATAGCAAAAATGCACATGATGACGTTGCTGCCATGGCTAACAACATCTGGTCTGGTTTCAGTAAAGAAATGAAAGAATCTCTTGACAGTGAGCAATTGCAGTCAGTTGTCATGGAATGCCAGGTTTGAAAATTTGATGTCAGACTTAATTCTTATGTTCTATCGTATCTTATATTTGCAAATAACTATTTTATGGGTTTTTCCATTAAACCTAAAAAAAAACAAATTCCTGTTTTTATTCTGGTTTCAGTTTTTAGTCCAGGATCGGAATAATACATAAAAATTTTATTTTTTTAATGTTATTAAAAACTAACCCGTCGTCGCTTGAACTGACAACATGGATATTAGGTGTAGATGAGGCGGTGAGAGCTAGAGTGCGTTCTGCCTGGGCTAAATTCAAAGAGTTATCTCCTATCTTGACCACCCGTGGTGCATCCTTTCATGTGAAAGGAAAGGTGTATAGGGCATGTGTTCAAAGTGTCCTTGTTTATGGCACTGAAACATGGTCTATGAAGGTGGAGAATCTAAGAAGTTTAGAAAGGGCAGAGCGTATGATGGTTAGATGGATGTGTGGTGTTTCGTTGAATGATCGTGCACGTAGTGTGGATTTGTATAGCCTTCTGAATGTTCCTTGTGTGGCTGATGTGGTGAGACGTGGAAGACTAAGGTGGTTTGGACATTTGGAGCGCAAAAGTGCAGATGATTGGGTTTCGGCAATTAGAGATGTGGATGTTGTAGGAGTGAAAAGTAAAGGTAGAAGTAGGAAGACTTGGTGGGAATGTGTGAAGAAAGACATGGATGAGCTCGGCCTGAAGCGGCAGTCTGCCCTGGATCGTGACTTGTGGAGGGGCCTGATATGGAAAAACGTCCAACCCTAGCATAGCGTGGAATAGGGACGTTTCAAAAATAAATGATGATGATGATGATGATGATGAATAAAGTTTTAAAAAGTAAACAAACTTCCAGCAAGTATATTTTCATACATAATGTTAATAGTTTATACAACAAAAGTTATTCTTTCCTTCTGCATAATTTTCTATTGCAAAGACCTAATATATTCTCAATGTTTGTGATTGATTTGTAATAAACAAGAAAGCAGCAATAAAAATGAAAAAAGGTTTAGTTCCAAAATTAGTCATGTCCTAGGATTCAAACATTGTTACAGAATAAAAATGGCAACCAATAAGTAGATTTTAAATTACACTTAGTCCATGATCCTCAAGTATTTCAAGTTTAAATAAAATCTGATCAGGTGTTTAAATGTGATGCTGACAGATACTTAAATAATAACATTGAGTTTTACATTTTAAACTAATTTGAGGGTTGCTGAAATTTACCTTTTTTTTTTAATTTTTGTTGTCTTGTAGATTTTTCAGTATTATCCTGGACTAAAATTTTTAGTTAAAGACATTCAAGAATAATTTAAATAGTTAATTTAACTAATAATCTTCATTTGCATTAAAAATTACAGGCAGGGAATGTCATCATTTCAAAATGTGCTCACTTCCTTCTTTGTTCATATTCCAATAAATGTGTTGAATTAGGTCTACTCAGAGCTAAAGTGAGTAAAAGCTATCATTGAATGTATAATAATCCATGTCTTTGTCCACCCCATTCACTTGAAAATTCAACTCTTCCACACATAGCTTGCTACCACCATCTTTCTAGGATTTGTTGCGAGCTTTCAAAACATTATTTACTTTAAATTATTGCTGTTTAATATTTGTTTCTAAAATGTATTTTTCAGGTCCAAGCATTGGTCAACTTTCTTGAAGAACCACTTAAAAGTGTTGTACCTGTATGATGAACATTATAATTTATTTACCTTTTATTTACTGTCATTTAATTGAAAAAAAATATTAGAATACACGAAAATGACTTATTAATTGATCAACGAAAAAAAGGCTAGCAAAAATAATTAAATGTTATGTCAGGTATCAGTTTCGTCGTTGTATATTACTCCTCGTTGGTCGTTTCAAGCAGATGGCATGAAGTGTGTGTCTGGCTGGTCTTTTTGTTGATGATGAATCATCCGTGTAATTATCAGAGACAGGTGAGGTCTGAGTCTCATCTTTGTTGACTGAAGGGTATGTTGATGACTCCATAACCAGTGGAGTTTGAAAGAGCGATGTTGTCTTGGGTGAATCTGATGTAGGAACCAGTGGAGTTTGAAAGAGTGATGTTGTCTTGGGTGAATCTGATGCATGAAGTGTGTGTGTGGCTGGTCTTTTTGTTGATGATGATTCATCCGTGTAATTACCAGAGACAGGTGAGGTCTGAGGCTCAACTTTGTTGACTGACCCCATAACCAGGGGAGCTTGGAAAAGTGATGTTGTCTTTGGCGTATCTGATGCAGGAACCAGTGGAACTTGAAAGAGTGATGTTGTCTTTGGCGTATCTGATGTAGGAACCAATGGAACTTGAAAGAGTGATGTTGTCTTGGATGAATCTGATGCAGGAACCAATGGAACTTGAAAGAGCGATGTTGTTTTTAGCGTATCAAATGCAGGAACCAGTGGAACTTGAAAGAGTGATGTTGTCTTTGGTGTATCTGATGCAGGAACCAGTGGAGCTTGAAACAGCGATGTTGTCTTGGGTGAATCTGATGTAGGAACCAGTGGAGCTTGAAACAGCGATGTTGTCTTTGGTGAATCTGATGCAGGAACCAGTGGAGCTTGAAACAGCGATGTTGTCTTGGGTGAATCTGATGTAGGAACCAGTGGAGCTTGAAACAGCGATGTTGTCTTTGGTGAATCTGATGCATGAAGTGTGTGTCCGGTTGGTTTTTTTGTTGACGATGAATCATCCGTGTAATTACCAGAGACAGGTGAGGTCTGAGGCTCAACTTTGTTGACTGACCCCATAACCAGGGGAGCTTGGAAAAGTGATGTTGTCTTTGGCGTATCTGATGTAGGAACCAGTGGAGCTTGAAGCAGCGATGTTGTCTTTGGTGAATCTGATGCATGAAGTGTGTGTCCGGCTGGTCTTTTTGTTGATGATGAATCATCCGTGTAATTACCAGAGACAGGTGAGGTCTGAGGCTCATCTTTGTTGACTGACCACATAACCAGGGGAGCTTGGAAAAGTGATGTTGTCTTTGGCGTATCTGATGCAGGAACCAATGGAACTTGAAAGAGCGATGTTGTCTTAGGTGAATCTGATGTAGGAACCAGTGGAACTTGAAAGAGTGATGTTGTTTTTGGTGTATTCAGTGCAGGGCTGGTGAAGGTTTGTGATGCAGGTTCAAGTGGAGCTTGTGACAGTGATGATGTACTAGTTTCAGATTGTAGTGTTACTTTGAGAGTTTCTGAAGCATCTATGAGTGGTAGTTGGAATAGTGATGACACTGGAGTTCCAACATCTGTATGTGTTGAGATATGTTTCTGATCTTGTTCATAAGATGATGTCAGTGGTGCTCGAAATAGAGAGGCAAGGTAGGCTTTTGGAGACTCACGACAATCTGTCTTTTCTGCAATGTGTCGATTGATAACTGAATCAAAGTGTGAACGCAAAGAAACTCGATTCCCGCTAACGTCTATCGGGATAAGTTTAAAAGGGACATCGACAGTCCCATGGACTTCAGGTTCGGGTTTAGTCGACATGAACCTGTAAAATAATTCAAGTTTGTATATTTTAAATTCTTAAAAAAACATTTGAGGGTCTCAACTTTTAAAAAGTCCTGAAAAACTTACAATTGTGTGCTGTCAATTCGTTGGTACATCATAGGAGCTAATGCTTCATTTTTTGAATCAGACCTGTAAATATTCATATTGAAATGCTTTAAAAACTAATTATATATATGTAAACAACTACTCTTGTTAATCCCACCCTAAAAAAAGTTAATCAAACGTGGATAACTTTTTCATGTTCTAATAGAAGTGAATGTAGTTGCAATTCAATAATGAAAAGTTTCAAAGCTTACAGATACGTGTTTTGATACATCGCACAAGCAGGATCTTCAGATGGCTCGCTCACATTCGTTCTGAAAATAAGAAATAACGAGTTCTTGAAAAATTACGATTGTTTATACCAAATTTGGGTTGATACAATTTTGTCACAACTGGAAGATACTGTCCTCCGTTCGAGATCAATAAATCAATCAATCAATTATATTCTACAGGTTCCATTGAAAAAAGAAATTAATAAAATTCATTTTTCTAAACTATAAAATAATGTACAAACTTTGCTTCAGCTGTTTCACATTCTTCAAGAGCCTGAAAAAGTTGAACAGTAATTCATCAAATTTCATTCCAAGGTAAAAATATTGGTTTAATAAAAACATACTATATATAGTAGACATTCGATTGTCCACACTAGTAAATAGTCCTAAATAAACGATATCTAGGTTAAAAATTGAACTATTGTAAATCCCAATAAAATATAAAAATTGATTTATATGCACACCTATTGATTGCTTTCATAATTACAAAAAACAACTACGATAGACATAATACTCATTTTTTTCAAAATAAACTAACACAATCGAAAAAGTTGTTAATGTTATGAAATAATAAACTAAAAATAATTTTGCTGTTGTTATTGGGACATTTTTGACCATCAGGATTAAAAACCATCACAGACCTACAATTCCATCCAATTTAATCGAGAACCGACCACAGTACACTACTCACAAATGTCTCGGACTAACCTTCTGCAGCCATTTGCGTGTGACATCAGTTAGTGGTTCATGTGAATATTTGCAATTCTCATTTCGACATCCCCTTCTTGAATGATAAAACTTGCAGGGCCACTCTCGTATAAATAAAACATTAATTCATTAATTAAAAAATTCACTAAATATTTTGTCAGCAAAACAATTAGAAAGATTTGATTAAAAATAAATTGAAAGATTATAATTAAACACAATAGAGAAAATACTTATCATGAAGGTATAAACAGGAATCCGGTTTAGCACAAGTACTCATTACGTAGTACTTGCATACTTGATCTTTCTTCTGTTGTTCTACATCGTGGCTAAATGTACACTCGCTACCCTGTTCCATTCAATAATATCAAAACATCAACAAATAGTTTTTTGCATAAATTACAAGTTAACAGATTAAATCAATCACTAAATAATATTGCAATAAAAACATACAGAATAATTTAATCTTTTATATTTTGTTGATGTGTCTCATATCGGCAGACCGTCAAACATCCACACCTCATCATGGAAACATGCAAGCACACAAACAGATTTTCTATATAGCAGTTATGCTAATTATTATCCTCAATCAGTTATTTACATTATGAAATTATAGAGAATAATATTCATTAACAACGACTCACCTTTTGACATTTTCCAGCGATATAAAACTTGCAGTGGACGATAGTTTTTTGAAGTCTCTGTTGATGTTCAGCTTGTTTGGCTTCTCTTTCTTTTTGCATCTCTCGAAAAATGCGAGATTTCTCAATTTTCTTTAATTTAGTTTTGCTGAGAGGTTGGTTTTTATTTTTAACAGGAATTGGTTTATACTTTTCTTTTTCTTCATTAACCAGCTAAAATTAAACAAAAAAAATTTTGATTTCTTTAAAACATTGCTAAATTTAAAATTTCAAGCTAACTAAAGTTATTCTATGGAAAAAAGATCATACCTTCTTTTCAGAAAACAGTACCAGTGGGTCATATTCTTCATAAATTCTGAAAAAAATTAAAATTTTATCATTGTTAAAACCTAATACTAAGCAATGTTTAAAAGTAATTATTATATTAGTACTTACTTTCTCATTTTTGCTGCTCTTTCATCATTCTCATCTTCAATACGTTTTCTTTTGTTTTGGTTCCCATCAACCTTAACACCATATGATACTGGGTTTGCAAAAGATTCAAAGTTTAGTCCATTTGCAAAACCAAGAGTAGTCGAATTGCTCATAGTAAATTGGTGGATTTGATTGTTAGATGGAATGTTTCCAAAATGATTGGCATTCGTGTTACTTTGCACTTCCACCTGTTTCTTTTTTTTCTTTTTTTTTCTTTTTTCACTTTTATTAACTTGTGCCATTTTATCACAAGGTGTTGTTTTATTACCTTGTGCTATATTATTAACTCGTGCTGTATTATTAACATGTGATGTTTTATTAACTTGTGTTGTATTATTAACATGTGATGTTTTATTAACTTGTGTTGTATTATTAACTTGCGATGCATCATTGCAAGGTGCTGTTTTCTTTTTAAGAGGTTTCTTTTTCGAATTAGAAATACTGAAAGGTTTGCGATTTAATGCATCACCTTCATTACATTGCATTTCTCTTCTTATCTTTCTCCTCATTTTTTTCTGTTTCGACTTTGAAAGAATTGGCATCATAGGATCGTCATTGTAACAAACGACTTCACGCGGAATGTAGTTTTGACTTTCAGATTGATTGCCCGAAGATGACAAATTTCCATTGTCCAGACCATTCCTCGATTCGTCATTGTGACTGCTTGTAGGAGCATACCATTGTATGTTACTACTGCTGTCCGTACTGCAAGTCATTCCATCGTAATCTATATAATTCTTTCTTGACTTCCTTTTCTGAAAAAATATGGTTGGTTACATAACATAATTATAGCACGAGAATGCATTGGATAGTTACATTATATAATGATAGCACGAGAATGCATTGGTTAGCTATATCCTATAAGGATATCATGAGAACACTCTAAACTAATCCATACTATCAACATACCTATATTGTATATTAATTATGTTAGAAATTAATTCATATTATAGGTGGTGCAATTGTTCCTAATTAATTTGTCATTTTTGATAAGTTATCATTAGTTCTACACGAAAAGCATATAATTGCACATAAAAGCTAACACCATTTACTTAAAATAAGCAGTGCTACTATTAAAACAGCTTAATTCTGTAAAAATTATTAAATTATATTATTAAATTACTCATTCACTTGAAATATCTCACATTATTTTTAACAGCTTGACAATGCCATAATTCATTTCCTACAAATCGGTTGCTTTTTCCTCCATTCTCTGGCTTGAGGCTTTTCAAGAAAGAATTCTGATCCTTTACTTGTGGCTGGAATGAAGTGCAATCAAATCTTTTTTTTTCATTATCTATAACACTGGATGTCAAACCAACAGAAAACTCTGATTTAATTTCAGAAGAAGAAATATTGTCTGGCAGTTTTGATTTTTTCATCTCTATTGTGATGTCGCTGAAAACATAAAAATGATTATTTGTAACATCTGAAGAAAAATCAATTACAACTTAACCAATAAAATGAGGAAAAGTTATCACTAATAAAAGCCTGTAATATATGATGATGAACAACTTCAAAAATTCTTTTAAATAAAAAAATATAATATAAACATTTGGTGCCTGATCAAAAACCGTTCGACAGAAATCATCACGTTTGGTGTTCCGACAGAAATGTATACTAGTTTTTCAATGGCTTTACAAATTACGAGCTCATATATTTTAGTAAAATAAATTTTACTAAAAAATTTGACAAGTTGGTGACTTTATTATACAAACCGCTCCCAGTCACCGAGCAGAAAACATATCAGAATTATTATTTTCTATTTAAATGAGCCTATAATGAAAAATATAGGGCAATCCTTTACTTTGACGAGTTGAAGGGGTAAGGAAAAGGTTCGTAACATGACTAATGTTGGCCAAACTTGTCAAAGCAAATGATTACCAGATAATTTCAATTGTTTTGTATCATCAGCGTACTTTGTCACTGACAACTGGAATGTAAATAGTTCCTCGGAGGGTACTATTTATCATTTTTTTAAATTTTAACAGTTACAGTTATTTTTCCTGCTTAATTTTGGTAAAACTTTCGTTTTCTTATGTAACTATCGCCACAATTACTGCTTTTTAAAACAGAAAAAGGGTGCCGCTAATGGAAACCTTCATCTGCTAATCTGCTTACAATTTATCCCAGAAGACTACGATTTTGCCTTATTAATACTAATTATAAAATTTAATTGTTGTTTGGTAATTAACAACGCGGTGAACCGCGTATTCTTACTAAGTTGATAAACATTGCGCAACAAATTACCTTTTGCTGCTCAGAGGGCTATTGACCTCCGTTTTTAAAAAATTTAAAGGCATCGAAAATAAATTAAATGCCATATTAAGTGCAATGCGATAAATAAATAACAAAAGACGCGAATGAAAAAAACATGACCTGACAAGACATGAACGATATAACACCTTTAATTAAAAAACAAAGACCTAAAAACTAATTATTAAAAAATTGTAACTTTTGTAATTTATGTAATATTTGCAATTTCAATTAATCTATTTGTTTAAACAACTAAACCGTAAAACAAGGGTTTTTTTCACAAATCTCTTATATTTCAGGATTTGCTGGTTTTTCATTATTAGAAAATTTTCTTTCAAAACATTTTTCTGAATTTATATATGTCATAGATATATATCTATGATTTATTTTAACATCTATATAATTGTTGGATTTGTTTTTGTTTTAAAACATTACTAGCGGGGTAACCGGCGTTGCTCGGGGTTTTTAGAGGTTTTTCTAATGTTTGTTTTTCTCGCTCCCGTTTCCTTCCCAGCTTGCGCTCCCGCTCCCGGTCGTTATCCGTTCCCTGTCGATTTCCAGCTCACTCTTTCGCTCTCAGTTGCCCCCCTGGATCCGATACTGCACACATACATACATACATACATACATACATACATACATACATACATACATACATACATACATACATACATACATACATACATACATACATACATACATACATACATACATACATACATACATACATACATACATACATACATACATACATACATACATACATACATACATACATACATACATACATACATACATACATACATACATACATACATACATACATACATACATACATACATACATACATACATACATACATACATACATACATACATACATACATACATACATACATACATACATACATACATACATACATACATACATACATACATACATACATACATACATACATACATACATACATACATACATACATACATACATACATACATACATACATACATACATACATACATACATACATACATACATACATACATACATACATACATACATACATACATACATACATACATACATACATACATACATACATACATACATACATACATACATACATACATACATACATACATACATACATACATACATACATACATACATACATACATACATACATACATACATACATACATACATACATACATACATACATACATACATACATACATACATACATACATACATACATACATACATACATACATACATACATACATACATACATACATACATACATACATACATACATACATACATACATACATACATACATACATACATACATACATACATACATACATACATACATACATACATACATACATACATACATACATACATACATACATACATACATACATACATACATACATACATACATACATACATACATACATACATACATACATACATACATACATACATACATACATACATACATACATACATACATACATACATACATACATACATACATACATACATACATACATACATACATACATACATACATACATACATACATACATACATACATACATACATACATACATACATACATACATACATACATACATACATACATACATACATACATACATACATACATACATACATACATACATACATACATACATACATACATACATACATACATACATACATACATACATACATACATACATACATACATACATACATACATACATACATACATACATACATACATACATACATACATACATACATACATACATACATACATACATACATACATACATACATACATACATACATACATACATACATACATACATACATACATACATACATACATACATACATACATACATACATACATACATACATACATACATACATACATACATACATACATACATACATACATACATACATACATACATACATACATACATACATACATACATACATACATACATACATACATACATACATACATACATACATACATACATACATACATACATACATACATACATACATACATACATACATACATACATACATACATACATACATACATACATACATACATACATACATACATACATACATACATACATACATACATACATACATACATACATACATACATACATACATACATACATACATACATACATACATACATACATACATACATACATACATACATACATACATACATACATACATACATACATACATACATACATACATACATACATACATACATACATACATACATACATACATACATACATACATACATACATACATACATACATACATACATACATACATACATACATACATACATACATACATACATACATACATACATACATACATACATACATACATACATACATACATACATACATACATACATACATACATACATACATACATACATACATACATACATACATACATACATACATACATACATACATACATACATACATACATACATACATACATACATACATACATACATACATACATACATACATACATACATACATACATACATACATACATACATACATACATACATACATACATACATACATACATACATACATACATACATACATACATACATACATACATACATACATACATACATACATACATACATACATACATACATACATACATACATACATACATACATACATACATACATACATACATACATACATACATACATACATACATACATACATACATACATACATACATACATACATACATACATACATACATACATACATACATACATACATACATACATACATACATACATACATACATACATACATACATACATACATACATACATACATACATACATACATACATACATACATACATACATACATACATACATACATACATACATACATACATACATACATACATACATACATACATACATACATACATACATACATACATACATACATACATACATACATACATACATACATACATACATACATACATACATACATACATACATACATACATACATACATACATACATACATACATACATACATACATACATACATACATACATACATACATACATACATACATACATACATACATACATACATACATACATACATACATACATACATACATACATACATACATACATACATACATACATACATACATACATACATACATACATACATACATACATACATACATACATACATACATACATACATACATACATACATACATACATACATACATACATACATACATACATACATACATACATACATACATACATACATACATACATACATACATACATACATACATACATACATACATACATACATACATACATACATACATACATACATACATACATACATACATACATACATACATACATACATACATACATACATACATACATACATACATACATACATACATACATACATACATACATACATACATACATACATACATACATACATACATACATACATACATACATACATACATACATACATACATACATACATACATACATACATACATACATACATACATACATACATACATACATACATACATACATACATACATACATACATACATACATACATACATACATACATACATACATACATACATACATACATACATACATACATACATACATACATACATACATACATACATACATACATACATACATACATACATACATACATACATACATACATACATACATACATACATACATACATACATACATACATACATACATACATACATACATACATACATACATACATACATACATACATACATACATACATACATACATACATACATACATACATACATACATACATACATACATACATACATACATACATACATACATACATACATACATACATACATACATACATACATACATACATACATACATACATACATACATACATACATACATACATACATACATACATACATACATACATACATACATACATACATACATACATACATACATACATACATACATACATACATACATACATACATACATACATACATACATACATACATACATACATACATACATACATACATACATACATACATACATACATACATACATACATACATACATACATACATACATACATACATACATACATACATACATACATACATACATACATACATACATACATACATACATACATACATACATACATACATACATACATACATACATACATACATACATACATACATACATACATACATACATACATACATACATACATACATACATACATACATACATACATACATACATACATACATACATACATACATACATACATACATACATACATACATACATACATACATACATACATACATACATACATACATACATACATACATACATACATACATACATACATACATACATACATACATACATACATACATACATACATACATACATACATACATACATACATACATACATACATACATACATACATACATACATACATACATACATACATACATACATACATACATACATACATACATACATACATACATACATACATACATACATACATACATACATACATACATACATACATACATACATACATACATACATACATACATACATACATACATACATACATACATACATACATACATACATACATACATACATACATACATACATACATACATACATACATACATACATACATACATACATACATACATACATACATACATACATACATACATACATACATACATACATACATACATACATACATACATACATACATACATACATACATACATACATACATACATACATACATACATACATACATACATACATACATACATACATACATACATACATACATACATACATACATACATACATACATACATACATACATACATACATACATACATACATACATACATACATACATACATACATACATACATACATACATACATACATACATACATACATACATACATACATACATACATACATACATACATACATACATACATACATACATACATACATACATACATACATACATACATACATACATACATACATACATACATACATACATACATACATACATACATACATACATACATACATACATACATACATACATACATACATACATACATACATACATACATACATACATACATACATACATACATACATACATACATACATACATACATACATACATACATACATACATACATACATACATACATACATACATACATACATACATACATACATACATACATACATACATACATACATACATACATACATACATACATACATACATACATACATACATACATACATACATACATACATACATACATACATACATACATACATACATACATACATACATACATACATACATACATACATACATACATACATACATACATACATACATACATACATACATACATACATACATACATACATACATACATACATACATACATACATACATACATACATACATACATACATACATACATACATACATACATACATACATACATACATACATACATACATACATACATACATACATACATACATACATACATACATACATACATACATACATACATACATACATACATACATACATACATACATACATACATACATACATACATACATACATACATACATACATACATACATACATACATACATACATACATACATACATACATACATACATACATACATACATACATACATACATACATACATACATACATACATACATACATACATACATACATACATACATACATACATACATACATACATACATACATACATACATACATACATACATACATACATACATACATACATACATACATACATACATACATACATACATACATACATACATACATACATACATACATACATACATACATACATACATACATACATACATACATACATACATACATACATACATACATACATACATACATACATACATACATACATACATACATACATACATACATACATACATACATACATACATACATACATACATACATACATACATACATACATACATACATACATACATACATACATACATACATACATACATACATACATACATACATACATACATACATACATACATACATACATACATACATACATACATACATACATACATACATACATACATACATACATACATACATACATACATACATACATACATACATACATACATACATACATACATACATACATACATACATACATACATACATACATACATACATACATACATACATACATACATACATACATACATACATACATACATACATACATACATACATACATACATACATACATACATACATACATACATACATACATACATACATACATACATACATACATACATACATACATACATACATACATACATACATACATACATACATACATACATACATACATACATACATACATACATACATACATACATACATACATACATACATACATACATACATACATACATACATACATACATACATACATACATACATACATACATACATACATACATACATACATACATACATACATACATACATACATACATACATACATACATACATACATACATACATACATACATACATACATACATACATACATACATACATACATACATACATACATACATACATACATACATACATACATACATACATACATACATACATACATACATACATACATACATACATACATACATACATACATACATACATACATACATACATACATACATACATACATACATACATACATACATACATACATACATACATACATACATACATACATACATACATACATACATACATACATACATACATACATACATACATACATGACATGAGAAAGCAATGCGAGTGAACTCCTTGCCTAAGGGAGTTACGCTGGTGACGCAGGTGAGGCTTGAACTGCCGACCTAACGATCAACAGGCGAGCGCTCTACCGCTCTGCCACCAGCGCCAACGTCTAAATTGTTTTGATTCTTTTTGTTATTTCATGTCTATGAAAATAGCGTGTTCTTCGAAGTTTCCGATCCAAAGGAACCTCCGTAAGCGCCTCTGACTTATCTGGCGCTATATAAATTCATCATTATTATTATTATTATTATTAAAATATACCGACTCTCGAGTTGTTTTTCAATCAGTCGCCGAACCTTCGACTTGCACTGAATCCATAGCGTGGTGATTTTTTCTCTCTGAAAACGGTTTTCATGTGCAAAAGAATTAACAAAAATTTAGAAAATATTCAGCTGTTAAATATAATTTTAAATGGTTTTTTTTCTGCGTCAAGTTTAAGAACCGGAATTTATTTCATTGAAGTTTTGTTAAATTTGAGCAGCACTGTACTGTACGGTTTTGCGTTGTAGTGTCGATGTTTATGGAAAAAAGAAGAAGAGTGAAAAAGCTTACTAGTAAGAAGCAATTCTCGTTCATTCGCTACGGAGAGGTTTTTTTTATCGCCGTCCAATCTTTCAATTTATTAAAACAATTTTTTTTCAATTCATTGAACTCTACTATGTCAATGAACAAGTTTACTTTCAAACTGATCGTGGTCGTCGTTTTTTCACAAAAACCTTCTCCCATTGCCTCTCAAACTTGTGTAAAAATTGCACTAAGATAGGATCAATGGGGTAGCAATGCATAAAGGACATCTATACTTACATACATAATCTCATATATATATTTTTTTTTCACAACTTTCTTTTTAGACGTTTTTCTATCGTTTTTCTCTCGCGCTTCCGTTATATATATATATATATATATATATATATATATATATATATATATATATATATATATATATATATATATATATATATATATATATATATATATATATATATATATGCATTTCTATCTGTTGCATTTTTCTATGAAAAGGACATAATTGCACCTCTTTGTTTTTCCATTATAACTTTTTAAAATAATTTTACAAAAATATTCTAAATAGTCTACAACCTATCCTCAGACCTACCAAATGTACAAAAAAAATTCATAAAAATCGGTTCAGCCATTTCGGAGGAGTTTGAAGTCAAACACCATGATATATATATATATATATATATATATATATATATATATATGTCACAGTCTTCCCTGCTGGAATGCCGTGAACACCAGGAAGAAAAAGGCAACACAACAACACGACAAAACAACTTTATTAAAGCGCAGTTAATAACAAAAATCAAATACAAAACACGCAGGACTCCGCCTAATACTAAATAGCTAGACTGTACTGGCGGGCTCCAAAACGCTATATATATATAGCCTCAGGAACGCGTAAACAAACAACAAAAAAACAACGTCTGCCAATGTCTAGGTTCCTGTCTAGACAGGTCGACGGGTGCAAGGTACACTTGTCAGGAGGTCCGGTAGAGCGACCCCTGACAATATATATATATATATAATTATATATATATATATATATATATATATATATATTTTAGAATAGAAACTAAATACTAATTTTTACATCTGTGGTATTTACAGTTTTTGAGTAGCAGTTACTTTAAAAAACAAATAACTCTATTTTCCACCCCACGAAGTCCTGGAAACCAAATTTTCAAAAAAATGCTAAAACACGTATTTCATTATTTTTGGAGTAGAAACTAAATAATAATTTTTACTCCTGTAGCATTCACAGTTTTGAGTAGCAGATACTTTAAAAACCAAATAACCCAATTTTCCAACCCACATTTGAGGTCCGGGAAACCGAATTTTCAACAAATGTTGAAACAGCTATCTTTTTAGTTTTCAAGAAGAATCCATATACCAAATTTCAAAATCTCCTAATTTTTGGTTTTCGAGATATACATTGTTTTAGAAAAAAGTTTGTTTTCCAGTTTCTTTTCCCTCAAGAGCAAAATTTTCAAAAATCCTTTCTTAGTGGATGCTTACGCAATAAAAGTAATATAAGTTCCAAATTTCACGTTCCTAGGATGAGGCGTTTGAGCTCGGCGTTGATTTATCAGTCAGTCAGTCAGTCAGTCAGTCAGTCAGTCAGTCAGTCAGTCAGTCAGTCAGTCAGTCAGTCAGTCAGTCAGTCAGTCAGTCAGTCAGTCAGTCAGTCAGTCAGTCAGTCAGTCAGTCAGTCAGTCAGTCAGTCAGTCAGTCAGTCAGTCAGTCAGTCAGTCAGTCAGTCAGTCAGTCAGTCAGTCAGTCAGTCAGTCAGTCAGTCAGTCAGTCAGTCAGTCAGTCAGTCAGTCAGTCAGTCAGTCAGTCAGTCAGTCAGTCAGTCAGTCAGTCAGTCAGTCAGTCAGTCAGTCAGTCAGTCAGTCAGTCAGTCAGTCAGTCAGTCAGTCAGTCAGTCAGTCAGTCAGTCAGTCAGTCAGTCAGTCAGTCAGTCAGTCAGTCAGTCAGTCAGTCAGTCAGTCAGTCAGTCAGTCAGTCAGTCAGTCAGTCAGTCAGTCAGTCAGTCAGTCAGTCAGTCAGTCAGTGAGTCAGTCAGTCAGTCAGTCAATCAGTCAGTCAATCAGTCAGTCAGTCAGTCAGTCAGTCAGTCAGTGAGTCAGTCAGTCAGTGAGTCAGTCAGTGAGTCAGTCAGTCAGTCAGTCAGTCAGTCAGTCAGTCAGTCAGTCAGTCAGTCAGTCAGTCAGTCAGTCAGTCAGTCAGTCAGTCAGTCAGTCAGTCAGTCAGGACATGTTCTTTTATATATATAGAAGGCCATGGCCCCCCGTGGACTCCAAAATTTACTTTTTTGAAATGCTAAAAAAATAACTTGACTGCTTTTTTAGGTAAATTATAAAATTTTTAGCACCTAGCAGTTGTTTTCCAGTGAGGTTTGTGGATATAAGATCAAATGTTTGCTTTTTTCGCTGTTTTTGGTCCCTCCGCCAAGGAAGTCTAGAACCGCCACTATATATATATATATATATATATATATATATATATATATATATATATATATATATATATATATATATATATATATATATATATATATATATTTATATATATATATATATATATATATATATATATGGTAAGTTATATCTATGTTTATTTCTCTTGGGCTATAGAGCTATAGAGGTCAGGGGTATTTTATTTGATTTTTAGGTTAGAATTTATGAATTTGAAAACCAACGAGAGTTAAAAATTTCAGAAATAAAATCAGCATGGGGAAGCTTACAAAATCCAGGTCACCTTCCAGTGAAAGGTAACTTTGAATAATGATTTTCTTTTTTTTAATTGAAGTCCCTCGCATGCCAGTTTTTGTAAATATTTATTTGATTAGTTTCGTATCGAAGCTTAGTTTTACGTCGTAATATCTTACAACGCAAAGACAACTAGTTTTTGTGTCATATTTTTAAAAAAAATTAACATAAGTTTCAATAACAATGTTTATAATATTTTTTTTCGTATTTATTAAATCATTTTTAAATGTTTATTTGTTATAGTTCTTCAAACTCCAGCAATTCAAGATCATCATCTTCGTCGTCTTCATCGTCATCATCATCGTCAGCTTCGTCGTCGTCGTCGTCCTCATCGTCGTCTTCTTCTGGAAGCAGCTACAGACAAGGCCGAAGAAGAGAACAGTTTAACAGACAATCAGACAGAAGCCGAAATCAAACTATGAGAAAAAGATCAACATCTTCAAGTAGAAATGCACGACAAACGCGAAACAAATCTGTTTCGTTATCTAGATCACCATTAAGAAGAAGATCAAGATCACCTCAGGAAAAAACAATTACAAAGCAGAGGCGAGCATCTCCAACAACAAGAAAAAGGGAACATAAATCGCCAGAAAAGAAATTAAACATTCATCAAAGAAATAGATCTAGATCACCACATAAATCCAGATCATCAAGTAGATCTAGATCTTCCCGTAAATCATGTTCATCACGCAGAAGCAGGTCACCGCTGAGAAAAAGATCAAGGTTCTTTCGTAAGGAAAGATCAAGGTCACCACAAAATCGTCGCAGGAGTGCAAGAAGTCCCACGCCAAGACCTACCAAGGTCCACGTTCGTCAACTGACTCGAAATATTAATAAGGACCACATTACTGAAATATTTTCCTGTTACGGAAAGGTAAAAAATGTAGAACTTGTTGGTGACAGATATCATCCTGAGTTTTCTAGAGGATTTGCTTATGTTGAGTATGATAAGCCTGATGATACTGAGAATGCTATTAAGCATTTAAATGGAGGTAAAATGTTTTTTCAAATTAAAAAAATTGTTAAGTTTATTGTATTTTTTGTTGTAAATTGCGTGAATGTATTAATATTATAAACATTGTACTTGAAACTTATGTTAATTTTTTTTAGCTCAAATTGATGGCCAACAAATAACCGTGGCAGCAGTTTTTGTAGCAAGAACAGATCGACGAGATATCCGCCCACAAAGACCTTTCTCAAGGAAAAACCCGTACGAGGAAAGAAAAAGAAGGTAAACATACCGGAATTGCCATTAAAATTGTATTATTTAAACTTTTTTAGCAAGTAAATATATTGAAAATTATATTATATAAACTTCATTGATAATTAAAATTATTAAACGTTTTTTTAGTTTAATTATTTAGATGTGTTTGTCAAACTTTTGAAACTGAAAATAACATACTTTTTTATTTACAGTCCATCAAGACGTCGCTCCAGAACTCCGAGGAAAAGAACTAAACTAAACCTTAGTAACCAAGAGAATAGAAAACATTCCAGATAAAAACCTAACAAAATATTAAAATAAATTTTAAATGACGTTAATCTCAAAATCGTTTCTTAAATAAAAGTTTTTTAAAGTATTTTGATGCTTATCAATGCAACAAATTTTTCAGTCATCTTGTCCAGGGTTTGAGCTTTTTTTTTAGTTCGTTTGTTTGGTACTAATCCAGATAGTTTTGCAATGTTTTAATGAAAACAAGGTTTAAAAAGAATTTTATTTCTGATCTGATTTTAGAAATAAGATTTTAACTTCTTGCAGAAATTGTTTAACAACAGATGAATTCGTCTTCGAAAAAGAAAAATTCAGACACGAAAATAGCAAAATGCACTTTGCGCTGTGAGAAGGCCCTGGTCAATGAAGTCATTGAGCATCAGGCTGAAGAGAAGAAACAATACTGCGTTAATGTGCGGTTATTAAATTGCTGGCGACCAAGAGAATGCCAACCCGAGCAGAGGTGAATTTAAGAATTTGGAGCCCATAGGCTAACGTTTTGATGGCGCCTCCAGCGCCTCTCCCCTGGACCCCTAGTAGCAGATTGTTTCCTCTGGCCCGGTCTGTGATAAACTGGACTCAGCCAGTTTTAACGAGCACAAAACCTCAAAGCTTGGAATATAATTTTTCAAAAAATAATGAAACACGTAACTTATTATTAAAATAAAATTATATACTGAATTTTAATGATTTTACATTTTTAGTTATTGAGTTTTCAAGTGAATAATCCTTTTCTCCACCCTACATTTGTAGTCCTGGAAACTGAAACATGTGTAACTTTATTTTCTAAGTAGTATCTATATACTAATTCCTATATCTGTAGTATTTTCAGTTTCAGAGTGACAGTTATTTGAGAAAAAATATAACTCTATTTTCCACCCCACATTTGAAGTCCTGGAAACAAAATTTTCAAAAATGATTAAAACATGTATTTAGTTAATTTGTAAAAATAATTTTGGTACTAAATTGCAAAGCTTTGACATTTTTAGTTTATTCAGGTTTTAATCAAATATTCCTTTTTTCCACCCCAGATTTGAGGTCATGGAAACGAAATTGTGAAAAATTGGTAAAACACGTATATCTTTATTTTTTGAGTAAATACTGATTACTAATTTTTAGATCTGTAGCACTTACAGTTTTTGAGTAGCAGTTATTCTAAAAAACAAATAACCCTATTTTCTACCCATCATTTAAGATCCTGGAAACACCACGTCGATGGTCGAACGCCCAGCCCGAAACCAACACTGTGACTAAGGGTATTCACAGTCAGCAAGTACCTACAGGCGATTGAGGACTATTCTAGCAAAGACTTACCCACAGTGCTGAGAAGAGAAATCCCGCGGTAGTTGTTACAGTCACTATATTCTTATACAGCGTGACAATTCTCGCATCGCGCATGTCCTGAGGAGTTGTTCCCTCCTCCTAGTACTGAAGCAAGAGCATATAGAGATGTCTAAGAAAGAATCCCTCTTTAGCAGCCTTCACAACCTCCGGCTGCCCGGAGCCTTCCCGCAACAAATCGAATATATCGCCTTGCTGAGCTCCTCGATGATGATTGGCGAGTTAAGCTGATCCATGACAGGCAGCGGTGTGGTGCCCTCAAAGCTGCGTCAGTGACGACATTTTCTTTCGAGTACAGCTCCACGTAGTGCTCTACCCATCTCTTCATCTGTCTGCCACGGTCCTTGATGATCTCGCCTGAGAAACCTGAGGAGTGCAACTTTGATAGCGTTTGGTCCAAATGCCTTAATTATCCCCTGGCACATTGCACGAGTGTTATATATATATATATATATATATATATATATATATATATATATATATATATATATATATATATATATATATATATATATATATATATATATATATATTATAGAAGCCCACGTCATTCACTCACTCACTCACTGATTCTGTCACGCTTACGTAATTAGTCGTATAGACGATATCGATGTGCACGTAAGAATATATTGCGCGCTGGCGCGTAATAAAAGATATTATGCAATTGTACCTATATACAGTCTCAGTTCTAGAGATTTCAGAAGCAAGTACCACTTCTCAACAATGGACGTCAATTCATAAGAAATGTCGTATATACAGAAATTCTTCAATAACTAATTATTGCACTCTTTAATTTTCACATCTTTTGAATTTATATGAAATACGTTAGTAAATTGATAATTTAAACACAATAAAAAATTTCATTAAAATTGCTTATATATAAAAAAAAAATTTTATGGTTATCATATGTCATATTGTTTTTGGTGACTATTTTTAATAAAATGTATCCAAAGTACATTGTCATTTTAAAACATCCGTCCTTGAGACGGGCAAAACCACTATAATACATAATGAGATTTTAAAAAATCCGTCATTTTTGACGGGCTATATCTAGTACATATGTATATACTAGCAGTGCCCGTAGCGGCTTCGCTCGCATGAAATTAGAGAGTTTGAACCGTGCATCCATAGTAGAGATCATTTTTTTAGGTCTCGGCTCGGCCCGTCGACAAATTAGCCCAGCCCGTTTTAAAAACCCAAACTCCTGGCCCGGCACAGCCCGTCTGAATTAGGCCCGGCCCATTTTTACAGGCCTAGAAGTTCTATATACTTGATGAAAAACTTCGGCCCGTCCCACCTTGACCTCAGGTTTGGCCCGGCCAAACTGAAGACCCTAAAATCACTAAAATATCTATATACTTGGTGAAAAGCCTCGGCCCGTCCCACTTTGATTTAAGGTTTGGCCTGGCCCGTGTGAAGACTCTAAAATAACGGCTTGGCCCGGCCGATGATAAACTGGACTTAGCTACTTTTAACCGGCACAAAACTTCAAAATACTAATTTTTACATTTGTAGCACTTACAGTTTGTGAGTAGCAGTTATTTTGAAATCAAATAACCCTTACTTCCACCCCACATTTGAGGTCCTGGAAACCAAATTTTCAAAAAATGCTAAAACACGTATTTCATTATTTTTGGAGTAGAAACTAAATACTAATTTTTACTTTTGTAGCATTAACAGTTTTTGAGTAGCAGCTACTTTAAAAACCAAATAACCCAAAAAATGATGAAACACGTATATCTTTTTTTTTTTGAGTAGATACTAAGTATTAAATTTTACATCTGTGGAAATTACAGTTGTTGAGTAGCAGTTACTTTAAAAACCAAATAACCCTATTTTCCACCCCACATTTGAAGTCCTGAAAACCAAATTTTCAAAAAATTGTGAAACCCGTATATCATTATTTTTAGAGTAGAAACTAAATTCTAATTTTTACTTTTGTAACATTAACAGTTTTTGAGTAGAAGCTACTTTAAAAACCAAATAACCCAATTTTCCAACGCACATTTGAGGTCCGGGAAACCAAATTTGTAAAAATTGGTGAAACACGTATATCTTTATTTTTAGAAAAGAAATTAAATAATAATTTTTACATCTGTGGTATTTACTGTTTTTGAGTAGCAGTTACTTTAAAAAACAAATAACCCTATTTCCACCCCACATTTGAAGTCCTGGAAACCAAATTTTCAAAAAATGCTAGAACACGTATTTCATTATTTTTGGAGTAGAGATTAAATACTGATTTTTACTCCTGTAGCATTAACAGTTTTTGAGTAGAAGCTACTTTAAAAAGCAAATAACCCAATTTTCCAACCCACATTTGAGGTCCGGGAAACCGAATTTTCAAAAAATGGTGAAACACGTATCTTTTTATTTTTCAAAAAGAATCTATATACCAAATTTCAAAATCTCCTCATTTTTGGTTTTCGAGATATACATTGTTTTAGAAAAAAGTTTATTTTCCAGTTTTTTCCCCTCAGGAGCAAAATTTTCAAAAATCCTTTCTTAGCGGATGTTTACGCCATAAAAGTAATATAAGTTCCAAATTTCACGTTCCTAGGATGAGGCGTTTGAGCTCGGCGTTGATTATCAGTCAGTCATCTGTCAGTCAGTCAGTCAGTCAGTCAGTCAGTCAGTCAGTCAGTCAGGACATGTTCTTTTATATATATAGATATATATATATATATATATATATATATATATATATATATATATATATATATATATATATATATATATATAATATATATATATATATAATAATAATAATAATAGAATTTGTAACGCGCCATATGTCAATTGTTTGTATAGATATACATAAAATTGATTCGCAGGCGCGATGAGGTTGCATTGTTGGTAGGCCGGGTTGAAGAGGAAGGTTTTCAATCGACTCTTGAAAGACTCGACAGTTGACGACAGGTCGGTCAAATCAGCTGGCATATCGTTCCAGGCAGAAGCAGCAGCATGGCAGAAAGCGCGACAAGCGAAATTAGTCCGCACCGTATACCTCTGTGTTGTGATGTTTATTTGTTTAGAAATCAAGTATTGATTTACAGAATCAATACTTGATTTCGGTGCCTAGCTGAAAACGAACAGATTTTTTAAAACGGTCTGAATCCTGACCTTTCAGAATGCCTCTCTTTGTGTTAATGTTCTTTTCCACCGTTTGACCAGGTTCGGCAGTTGTGGCATTTTCTCCTTGTCTTGTATTCTGATAAGGTAAGTCAAATGTTTCGAGTAGTGTTGTTGTAAACTTCGATTCTTGACGTGGGCGTAACTGGTTGATGTGGCGCTTCCAGACCATTCCTTTTACGATAGTATCGTACAGAACTCTTCCCCTTCTACGGACAATCTGTCCTGGTATCCACGTCACAGGTCCCGGTCGATAATCGCGAACGAACACTAATTCACCGTTTTGGAACTGTCGAGGTCGTGCCCCATGATAGCGGTTGAACTGTTTCTCCATGTCATTTGATCGAGGTGTTGAATGTTTGATGTTTTTCGGATGTAATTCGCTTAATACCGAACGTAATTACTGAAATATTTTCCTGTTACGGAAAGGTAAAAAATGTAGAACTTGTTGGTGACAGATATCATCCTGAGTTTTCTAGAGGATTTGCTTATGTTGAGTATGATAAGCCTGATGATACTGAGAATGCTATTAAGCATTTAAATGGAGGTAAAATGTTTTTTCAAATTAAAAAAATTTGTTAAGTTTATTGTATTTTTTGTTGTAAATTGCGTGAATGTATTAATATTATAAACATTGTACTTGAAACTTATGTTAATTTTTTTTAGCTCAAATTGATGGCCAACAAATAACCGTGGCAGCAGTTTTTGTAGCAAGAACAGATCGACGAGATATCCGCCCACAAAGACCTTTCTCAAGGAAAAACCCGTACGAGGAAAGAAAAAGAAGGTAAACATACCGGAATTGCCATTAAAATTGTATTATTTAAACTTTTTTAGCAAGTAAATATATTGAAAATTATATTATATAAACTTCATTGATAATTAAAATTATTAAACGTTTTTTTAGTTTAATTATTTAGATGTGTTTGTCAAACTTTTGAAACTGAAAATAACATACTTTTTTATTTACAGTCCATCAAGACGTCGCTCCAGAACTCCGAGGAAAAGAACTAAACTAAACCTTAGTAACCAAGAGAATAGAAAACATTCCAGATAAAAACCAAACAAAATATTAAAATAAATTTTAAATGACGTTAATCTCAAAATCGTTTCTTAAATAAAAGTTTTTTAAAGTATTTTGATGCTTATCAATGCAACAAATTTTTCAGTCATCTTGTCCAGGGTTTGAGCTTTTTTTTTAGTTCGTTTGTTTGGTACTAATCCAGATAGTTTTGCAATGTTTTAATGAAAACAAGGTTTAAAAAGAATTTTATTTCTGATCTGATTTTAGAAATAAGATTTTAACTTCTTGCAGAAATTGTTTAACAACAGATGAATTCGTCTTCGAAAAAGAAAAATTCAGACACGAAAATAGCAAAATGCACTTTGCGCTGTGAGAAGGCCCTGGTCAATGAAGTCATTGAGCATCAGGCTGAAGAGAAGAAACAATACTGCGTTAATGTGCGGTTATTAAATTGCTGGCGACCAAAAGAATGCCAACCCGAGCAGAGGTGAATTTAAGAATTTGGAGCCCATAGGCTAACGTTTTGATGGCGCCTCCAGCGCCTCTCCCCTGGACCCCTAGTAGCAGATTGTTTCCTCTGGCCCGGTCTGTGATAAACTGGACTCAGCCAGTTTTAACGAGTACAAAACCTCAAAGCTTGGAATATAATTTTTCAAAAAATAATGAAACACGTAACTTATTATTAAAATAAAATTATATACTGAATTTTAATGATTTTACATTTTTAGTTATTGAGTTTTCAAGTGAATAATCCTTTTCTCCACCCTACATTTGTAGTCCTGGAAACTGAAACATGTGTAACTTTATTTTCTAAGTAGTATCTATATACTAATTCCTATATCTGTAGTATTTTCAGTTTCAGAGTGACAGTTATTTGAGAAAAAATATAACTCTATTTTCCACCCCACATTTGAAGTCCTGGAAACAAAATTTTCAAAAATGATTAAAACATGTATTTAGTTAATTTGTAAAAATAATTTTGGTACTAAATTGCAAAGCTTTGACATTTTTAGTTTATTCAGGTTTTAATCAAATATTCCTTTTTTCCACCCCAGATTTGAGGTCATGGAAACGAAATTGTGAAAAATTGGTAAAACACGTATATCTTTATTTTTTGAGTAAATACTGATTACTAATTTTTAGATCTGTAGCACTTACAGTTTTTGAGTAGCAGTTATTCTAAAAAACAAATAACCCTATTTTCTACCCATCATTTAAGATCCTGGAAACACCACGTCGATGGTCGAACGCCCAGCCCGAAACCAACACTGTGACTAAGGGTATTCACAGTCAGCAAGTACCTACAGGCGATTGAGGACTATTCTAGCAAAGACTTACCCACAGTGCTGAGAAGAGAAATCCCGCGGTAGTTGTTACAGTCACTATATTCTTATACAGCGTGACAATTCTCGCATCGCGCATGTCCTGAGGAGTTGTTCCCTCCTCCTAGTACTGAAGCAAGAGCATATAGAGATGTCTAAGAAAGAATCCCTCTTTAGCAGCCTTCACAACCTCCGGCTGCCCGGAGCCTTCCCGCAACAAATCGAATATATCGCCTTGCTGAGCTCCTCGATGATGATTGGCGAGTTAAGCTGATCCATGACAGGCAGCGGTGTGGTGCCCTCAAAGCTGCGTCAGTGACGACATTTTCTTTCGAGTACAGCTCCACGTAGTGCTCTACCCATCTCTTCATCTGTCTGCCACGGTCCTTGATGATCTCGCCTGAGAAACCTGAGGAGTGCAACTTTGATAGCGTTTGGTCCAAATGCCTTAATTATCCCCTGGCACATTGCACGAGTGTTATATATATATATATATATATATATATATATATATATATATATATATATTATAGAAGCCCACGTCATTCACTCACTCACTCACTGATTCTGTCACGCTTACGTAATTAGTCGTATAGACGATATCGATGTGCACGTAAGAATATATTGCGCGCGGGCGCGTAATAAAAGATATTATGCAATTGTACCTATATACAGTCTCAGTTCTAGAGATTTCAGAAGCAAGTACCACTTCTCAACAATGGACGTCAATTCATAAGAAATGTCGTATATACAGAAATTCTTCAATAACTAATTATTGCACTCTTTAATTTTCACATCTTTTGAATTTATATGAAATACGTTAGTAAATTGATAATTTAAACACAATAAAAAATTTCATTAAAATTGCTTATATATAAAAAAAATTTTTTATGGTTATCTTATGTCATATTGTTTTTGGTGACTATTTTTAATAAAATGTATCCAAAGTACATTGTCATTTTAAAACATCCGTCCTTGAGACGGGCAAAACCACTATAATACATAATGAGATTTTAAAAAATCCGTCATTTTTGATGGGCTATATCTAGTACATATGTATATATATATATATATATATATATATATATATATATATATATATATATATATATATATATATATATATATATATATATATATATATATATATATATATATATATATATAATATATATATATATATAATAATAATAATAATAGAATTTGTAACGCGCCATATGTCAATTGTTTGTATAGATATACATAAAATTGATTCGCAGGCGCGATGAGGTTGCATTGTTGGTAGGCCGGGTTGAAGAGGAAGGTTTTCAATCGACTCTTGAAAGACTCGACAGTTGACGACAGGTCGGTCAAATCAGCTGGCATATCGTTCCAGGCAGAAGCAGCAGCATGGCAGAAAGCGCGACAAGCGAAATTAGTCCGCACCGTATACCTCTGTGTTGTGATGTTTATTTGTTTAGAAATCAAGTATTGATTTACAGAATGTAACTGGATTTAGAATTATTATAACTAGCAAGTAAAACATTAACTAATTTATATCCTTTGTACCCGGGACGTTCCCTTCAGGGAAATAGGTTATTGATATTTAATTATATACACATACATACATATATACATACATATATATATATACATATATATACATATATATACATACATATATACACATACATACATACATATATATATATATATATATATATATATATATATATATATATATATATATATATATATATATATATATATATATATATATATATATAACACCTCCCTCCTAAGCTAGACACCGCTGGTGTATGACTTGCTTTGGTGATTTATTACAAGTCGAGATGGAGCGTGTCGTTGTCTATCAGATCGCCTCAGTTGTAATGATGACGGTGAACGTGGTATTACTGATTCTGAGTTTTCAGTAGAAGGGAATGGCGTTGCTGCAAAGTCCTGTGTAGGCTGTTCTGGCTGGTGTTCGGTGCCTAGCTGAAAACGAACAGATTTTTTAAAACGGTCTGAATCCTGACCTTTCAGAATGCCTCTCTTTGTGTTAATGTTTTTTTCCACCGTTTGACCAGGTTCGGCAGTTGTGGCATTTTCTCCTTGTCTTGTATTCTGATAAGGTAAGTCAAATGTTTCGAGTAGTGTTGTTGTAAACTTCGATTCTTGACGTGGGCGTAACTGGTTGATGTGGCGCTTCCAGACCATTCCTTTTACGATAGTATCGTACAGAACTCTTCCCCTTCTACGGACAATCTGTCCTGGTATCCACGTCACAGGTCCCGGTCGATAATCGCGAACGAACACTAATTCACCGTTTTGGAACTGTCGAGGTCGTGCCCCATGATGGCGGTTGAACTGTTTCTCCATGTCATTTGATCGAGGTGTTGAATGTTTGATGTTTTTCGGATGTAATTCGCTTAATACCGAACGTAATTGTCTGCCTAGGAAATTTTCCGCTGGAGAGAGACCGTTCGGCGATGAAGCGCAGGGAGTGGTTCTGTAGCTGAATAAAAATGTTTGAAGAGATTCTTTGTAAGTTCCGTCATTTCTTAATTTAATCAAAGCTCTTTTGAAAGTGTCTACAAATCGTTCGGCCTGGCCATTGGATTGTGGGTGAAATGGTGGTGATCTCACGTGTTTGATCGCGTTTTCTTCACAGTATTCCTGAAAAACAGTTGAGGTGAATTGTGTGCCGTTGTCACTGACAATTGTTTCAGGCAATCCAAATTGTGCAAAGATCCGCTGGAGTGCATTTATCGTGCTGGATGTGGTACTGTTCTCCATCTCTATTATTTCTGGCCATTTTGAGAACGCATCTACTACTACGAGATACATTTTTCCATGGAGCGGTCCAGCATAATCGATGTGAATTCGACTCCAGGGTTTGGTTTCTTTTGGCCATGAACATAAAGTGTGTTTTATGGGTGATTTAGCTGCTTGTTGGCATGAAGAACAGCTGCGTGTCCAGTTGTCTATGTCTTTATCAATGCCGCTCCAATAAACGTGTTCTCGAGCAATTATCTTCATTCGAGTAATACCCGGGTGGCCTTTGTGAAGCATTTGAAGTACTCGTTTTTGCAAAACCTGAGGGATGATTATTCGAGAACCAAAGAATAAACAGTCTTCATGTAACTTTATTTCTTTTTTTAAGAGTTCGAGTTTGCTGGTTTTCAGTGCTTTGTTTTCGTTCCACTTTCCTGTTTTGACATATTGGAGAAGGGGATTTAACTCATTGTCTGTTTTTGTTGCGTCACAGATTTCTTTATTTGAGACTGGAAGTTGTTTGACGGCATTGATATACAGGGAGTTTATATCTTGATTGATAGTTGCTATCAATGTGTCTTCTTCTGATGTTTTATGTGGACCTATAAGGCGCGAAAGTGTGTCAGCTTGTCCAAAGGACGTGGTTCTGCAGTATTCAATTTTGAAATTATAAGCAAGCAGTGTTAGAGCCCAGCGTTGGAGTCTGTTTGCTGTATATGATGGTATGCCTTTTTTATTGCCAAAAATGGCAAGCAGAGATTGATGGTCTGTTAATAGAGTAAAGTGGCGTCCATAAATATAACGGTGAAACTTTCTGACCGCGAAAACTAGTGCTAGACCTTCTTTTTCTATTTGCCCATATTTCTTTTCTGCTGGAGTGAGAGCTCTGCTAGCGTGTGCAATTGCCTTTTCTGTTCCATCACTATATCTGTGTGATATCACTGCTCCAATGCCGTATTCTGATGCGTCGGCTGCAAATACAATTGGTTGGTTGGGGTTGTAATGGGTTAACAGAAGGTCGGATAATAAAATTTTTTTAGTTTCGTCAAATGCCCATTGACAGCTTTCAGACCACTGGAACACAGTGTCTTTTTTTAAAAGGGCGTCTAGTGGTGCTCTTAGATTTCTCATGCGTGGTACAAATGAGCTGTAATAGCTGATCAGCCCAACAAAAGTACGGACCTGTCCAACATCTTTGGGTGGAGGCATATGAATTATTGCATCGATTTTTTTGGGGTCGGGACGACGGCCTGCAGCTGATATTACATTTCCCAAGTACGTGATTTCCGTCATTAACAAGTGGCATTTTTCAATTCTAATCCGGAAGCCATAATTTAAAATTCGGTCAAATAAAGCCTCTAAGTTCGTGTTGTGTTCTTCTAATGTCCGTCCCGTGACGATGACATCATCTAAATAGGCGGCAACGCCATCTAGACCAGTAATCATAGTGTCTATGATTTGTTGAAAAATACCTGGTGCTGATTTCACACCAAATGGTAGACGGTTATAACGAAACAAACCTTTATGAGTGTTGATTGTTAAGAGCTCTTTACATTCTTCCGTCACTTCTACTTGATGGTATGCTTCTGCAAAATCTATTTGGGAGAAAACTGTCCCTCCATTTAATTTTGTGAAAACGTCATCCATGGTAGGTAATGGGTGTCTATGGAGCATCAGTGAGTCATTTAAGCCCGTTGAAAAATCTGTACAAAGTCGGATGGAGCCGTTTGCTTTACGGACAGCAACTATGGGTGCTGCCCACTGAGAGTGATCCACGGGAGAGATTATTCCTTCTTTTAGTAACCGGTTAATTTCGCTATCCAATTGTTCTAAAGCGGCATGAGGAACAGGGCGTTTCTTTCTAAATATGGGTTGTGCGCCAGGTTTAAGCTGTAAGGAAGCTGAAACTTTTGTGCACAGTCCTAGTTCCTGTCGGAACACATCAGCGTATTTGTGTTTTAATTTGTTTGTAATGGCTGTGCGTTCCGCGTCTGTGTTGAAGCTCCGTATTTCCATGACAGAATAGTTTTCTAACAGTTCTTTAAAGTCAGGAAGTTGTTTTATCCATGGCATTCCCATGAGGTTGTTTGAATCTGTGACGTAAGCAGTACCCCGACCATGGTACTTTTGACCTGATTTATTTGCAACGGTAAATTTTGTCTCAAACATTCCTTCGGTCTTCACGGGTTGACCATTTGCTGCGCTTAAATTTGCCGTCGCTGTGGTAAGATTGGGGCGACCGATGGCTATCCATGTTGGACGAGAGATGAGAGTCACTTCGGCTCCTGTATCTAACCGAAGTTGAATCGGTCTATCGTTGATGATGACTTCAATGTACTGTTTGATTTCATTTCCGTTGTCTACTCGGTTAATGAATCGGTCTTGTCTTGAAGCACTCTTTTCTCTGTGTGTAAAAGAATTTTGTCTCCAGTTTGGATGATCCCGTGATACAAATTTTCGTGATTTGCGAAAATCTGGAGAACTCGTTGGTCTAACGTTAGGACACTCTCGTTTCCAATGTGGTCCGCCACAAATGGGACATGGTGTTTTTGGCTCTGCTTGATGTCGTGGTGACAATGGCTTTCGGTGAGGTTAGCTGTATCTGTTAATGGCCTGAATTTCTACATCCGGTCTTTCGATTGTTTTAGTATCATCCAGTGTAGTCTTAAGTCGTTCAGACTCTGCTATTAATTCAATGACTGTAATAGGTTTTTCGCTATTTTCGCTATCCAACATGCGTAACAGCCTGGAACGTATCTCGACATGTTCTTGTGCCTGAAGTCCTGCTACATATTGGACACACTTATGTGTCTCGTCTGACATTCCTCGAAGCTCTGCTGCCTCCGCAGCAGCAATGATCTTATTAAGTGTTAAAATCACTCCCTGATGTACAAATTATTCGACTAAAGTCAAACCTTCGTCGAAAGAGACTTTTCTTAGGGCCAAATAGTTGTTCAAGGGTTGTGGTGGTTTCTTCCCAACCAATGTCGCTGGGAAGCCGTGGAGAAATTCTGGTAGAAAAAACTGCATAAGTGTGGTTGTCCAATAGAGTTCGAAGAAGTTCAGTCTTTGACTCTTCTGGAAGATGTCTTTCGTGACCTTTGACAGTGTCTTCAAAACGTCTGAGCCACAGACTGAAAAATCGTCCTTCCTCTGGTTCGTAGGAAAACTTTTCCACTCTCTGACGTAGTCGATCAAAAAGTGTTTCTTTTGACTCTGTCTTTTTTTCTTTTTGGGACTCTATAAATTCTAACAGTTTCTTTTCTTTTTCTGAATTTTCTTTCATTAGCTTTAGGAATCTTTCTTCGCTCTTTTCCATCTGCATCCTGTGTCTCTCTTCGCTTTTTTCCATCTGCGTCTGAAAAAGTTCAAATATCTTTTGAATATCTGCCATTGCGTGATTTTATTCCTATCCTTCGTCGCCAATTGTTGTGATGTTTATTTGTTTAGAAATCAAGTATTGATTTACAGAATGTAACTGGATTTAGAATTATTATAACTAGCAAGTAAAACATTAACTAATTTATATCCTTTGTACCCGGGACGTTCCCTTCAGGGAAATAGGTTATTGATATTTAATTATATACACATACATACATATATACATACATATATATATACACATATATATACATATATATACATACATATATACACATACATACATATATATATATATATATAACACTCTGAAACTGAGAAGCGGAGATTAACCTCAGAGTTTTAGGTGCGACATGGAAACTCAGCAATTCAGCAAGATATGCAGACCTATTGGTCGTGATTGCCTTGAACGTCAGTAGTGCAATCTTGAACCTAATTCGAGCCTCGAGCTTGGAATTTGTGATTGAATTTGCTTGTCGATTGTGAAAAATAAAACAAAACATTCAATTACATATGTTATGTAGTTTGTAACAACTTTGGACTAAAAAATATATTTATACCAGTGACTTTTTAACCTAACATAGTGTCAATGTCTCAAGACAGGCATTTCCGTTACTTCCATTTTTTATGAAATTAAATTTATTTTAATTTTGATTAATGATTTAATTTATGATGGTAGCCTAAAAATATATTATTTATTAAAACATTAATTTTCTCCAATAATTAGAATAGCTACATTTTTTATGGCAAAATTGGATGTGATAGATAATATCAAATATTCCAGTCAACATTCAGCTCTTTTCCTTGGTAGAATAAGCATAAGAATGACAAGTTTAAAAAATGTCAAATTTTCTAGACGAGACTCATTACTAACTTGTCTATTCTGAGATGCTTGCGGTATGATAGAAATAAATCTAGTAGATCAGAGCAGTAACGGTTCTATGACAGGAAGCAGAACTTAAATTTTTCCTATAATGACCCCTTTTAAGTGCTTCTATAATCTAATTGAATCCGGAACCCGTTGAGCCCAAAAAAAACTCATTAAATAATTTGTTTTCAAGTTTTACAAGTTCTGATAGAAAAAGGTTACACTTAGTCCCACGATTTTTTTCTTAAATTATCTCTTTAAATTTGTATCAATCTTAAAAGAACATTAATCAGTTTGAGCGTGTTCACTTAGTTCAAAAAGTAAAAAATACGTTGAGCAAATACCTACGCACAAAAATTGCGAATAGGTACCAGAACAGCATTATAATACAATATATATTATTATGATCTATGGCCTGTTATATATATTATTTCCGTCTATTGATTATCCTAAATGGGATTGTAGAAAATAGCAGAGCGAGAAAGTGTACAGAAAAGTTCTCATTTATTAAATTCAATAAATTATCAATCCATTCTAAAAACACAAATCCAGCTGTCAATATTACAATATTGGTGTCAGAAACGGGATCTGAAAGAAATGGTTTTAAAAGTACTGGAAGAACTTACCCTTGCTAAGTTGAGGCGGAAGCTAAAAAAACAGGGACTAAACAATATGGCTGAACAGCTTGTGGACAGCCTCCAAACGGCACTGGACGACAATGGATTTGACTCAGAAGAATACGAATGAAGAATTAACAAACTAGATAGCCGAAATGAGAGAAAGAAATAAAGCAGCACAAAAGAAAACGAGAGATATACTATTTCTTTGGTGGTCAGGTCTGCCCCAAAGACGGAATGACAGCGGGCGGTGCGGCGATGTTGCCACTAAACAGCAAACAATTGAATAGAAACGGGTAGTTGTTTGTCTGAGTGTTGTCTGGATGGCAAGGCTGCTGAGAGTCTGGTCGCAGAAACGGCTGAGGCGGTGGTGGACACGGTTCTGGACCTGCGCGTTGCTAGTGAAAATAATGTTGTGGGTTCCGGCGGCAAAACCCAGTTTGAACCGGAGTCCACCAGCTGTGTCTTAGAACACGTGACAGATGACAGATGACGGTCGGACAGACTGTACAAATCAGGTGGGGCACGAGAAAAACAAAGAAAGGTAAATTGATCTAGTTTTGTGGTGGACACTGCCGAGGTAACAATGCGGCTGAGTGTGATTGGACTCTCTCGAATCTTTTGGAAGAAACGGAGTTGCTGCGGCAAGTGCTTTCTGGAAAACAAACGAGTGTTTAGAAGACTACTAAACGTTTTGTAAGCATGCCATTGAGGAGTTGTGTCGAGGTGATGCTGATGGGGGAAGCATGCGTCAAAAGTAGAGTTCGGCTGCGGAATCCTGTTTACAGTGACTATGCAAGACGACAAACTCACAGTAACACAGGTTTATGGAGGAGCCTGTGAACGTTCCTGTAAAGGAGCTTGTACTTGAAGGAATCAGACAGTTTTATGTGGACGTTAATCTTGTCTTCAGAAGCTTAGAAAGCGTTAGCAAATTAACAAGTAAATTAAAAACGAATTTTTAAAACCAATGCTCTTATATGTAATTAAAACACAAATTTTGCAATCAATTTTTTCTTATATTACTCTTTTATTTTATGTTAAAGTCGAAATATCTTAATTATATCGAAATTAATTAAAATTATCTAAATTAATTGACTTATTGTAAAACTAATAATTGAATATTGCATTGTCTTCTATTTTAAGCATGTATGCAAAATTTGAAAAAATCTATCATCAGGAAGAGACTCAAAAATTGATTGCAAGATTTGAAACAGACAGAGAAACAAACATACAGACAGAGAAACAGAGACGACGAGTTAATAAAAGCATTGGTAATAATAATAAAAATATCATCAAAAAGCATCGAATTTAAATATCTCAACTATTTTCATGAAAATTTCGTACACGCTTGAGAATCGCGGTCAGTGAGTGTGGTTCGTGTTAACTTGGTAAAATAGTCTGCCAGTCGGTTAGCGTTTTGTGGTCAAGAAAACCCTCAAGAAAACCCTCAAGAAAACCCTCAAGAAAACCCTCAAGAAACCCCTCGATAAAATCCTCAAGAAAATTAACTAAATTAATTGACTTATTGTAAAACTAATAATTGAATATTGCATTGTCTTCTATCTTGAGCATGTATGCAAAATTTGAAAAAAAATCTATCATCAGGAAGTGACTCAAAAATTGATTGCAAGATTTGAAACAGACAGAGAAACAGACAGAGAAACAGACAGAGAAACAGAGCCGACGAGTTAATAAAAGCATTGGTAAAAAGTGACTGTGATATACAGTTGTGCACTTGATTGTGTGGAGCCGCCAGCAATCGATTGGGGACTAGCTGTGATCGACAATCAATTTTTCTTTTAAAACGACGCTATTTTGAATGTATATATGCAAATATTTGTTTAATTGTGTTTGATTTGTTTTTGTTTTAAAATATAGGTCTATATTAATTTTTTTTAATAATTAAAAATAGTTATTATCGATAATTATTTTTAATTAGTAAAAAAAATTTCCCAGAAAATTTTCAAACGTTAATAGAATGCATTGCGATAAAAACTGAGCCCTTATTTCAAATTTCAGCTCGATTATATAACGGGAAGTTTGTTAAATTTTATTTTCAAGGTTTGCAAAAATTCAAGATCGGCGGTGAAGTTAATATGGAATGAAATGAAAATTTGACAATATTTAACGTGGCGTTAATCAATAGTTAGACTTCTAGGCCACGGAACAAGTGTGTTTTTAAGTTTCTTCGAAAGCCCTCGAGCTTCGCTGCCGATTTAACAGCAGCTGGCAGGCGATTCCAAATTCTTGGCCCGGCGACTTCGAACGTTCTATCTCCAGCGCTCTTGAGACGAGTGAGAGGTACGACGAGTGAGGCTGTGGATGAGGATCTGAGTCTCCTACGCGACTGAAGAGTGCTCAGTGGGACGATTTTAGAAGCTAGATAAGGTGGTGCCAAACCGTTGAGACACTTGAAGACCAGCAGAGCCATTTTGAAGTTAATTCTGTGCTTGACGCGCTGCCAATGCAACTCTTGGAGAGCAGGAGAGATGTGGTCGTGTTTGTTGCCCCCTGCCACCAGTCTGGCCGCGGAGTTGATGATTGATTGGAGACGACGTATGAGATGCTTGGGAAGCCCGACCAAAACAGAATTACAATAGTCGGGCATGGAAAAGACGAGAGAGGAAGTGAGGACAGCGAGTGCTAGCAATGACCTTGATCTGCCGCAACTTTGAGAAACACGCTTATTTAATAAGATGTTTGAATTTGCTATGGCGAAGGATGATAAATTGCGTACGATTTCACAAAACATGCCTCAAAATGCCAAGTACATGTCCCCTCTTATCCAAAACGAGGTAATCAAATTGATGGCACAGATGGTACAAGTTTTGATTGTCGAAGAATGCAAGGAATCTGACATTAACTGGTATTCGATCAAGTGCGACAAAACTCGAGATCAGTGCAATGTCAATGATATGTTGATTGTCATTCGCTATGTGCACGGTGAAAAGGCAGTAGAGCACATGATCTCAATGATCACGGTTGGTGAGTGAGATGTTAAAAGCCTGACACCGGTCAATGCTTTGCTGCAAGGTCGCTCGTGTAATGTGTCTTTTGCTATGGAACTGATCTCCACAGCTAAAAAGAGTTTTCTTGCTTTGTGGTCTGCAGAGGTCTTTGATCAAATGAAGATTAACTTGTAGTGTCAGTAAAGCGCAAACAAGTTCAGAGCACATGGATGACCGGCTCTGTCGTCACCTCCACTTTGGGTTATGACCATGTTATTGGCAGTGTTACAATTTTCGGTAACTAGTAACGTAACGCGTTACTTTTGGATTAAGTAACGAAGTAACGTAACTTTTTTTGAGTAACTGTAACGTTTTTTCCGTTACATTTTTTTAATTATGTTTTTTAAAAATATATTTTAACCGTTTAAAGTTAAATTTTAAATCAAACTTTTGTTTCTATGGTATAACAACCCATACTATTTGCTATTTCGGTCTCGTTTATCCTTTTTGTTATTGAACGCTTAGACCGGTTGATCTACAAATTTTCACATAGGGGATCAGGAATTAAATCGCGACAAGCGTTTCTTAAATTTTTTTTAGCTAAATATGTTGGTTATTTGATGGGTATTATGGCACCCTATTATTTTAAGCGTATTTACGAGATGGCACCATATTATTTTAAGCGTATTTACGAGAGAGCGATAATGCACAGAACAGTGCGGTTGCGTCATTAAAACACCGCAAAAACGAATTATTTTAAACGAATTACTAGTCAATAACTTGTTAAGTTGTTACAAAAGTGTTTTACTTAAATTTATTGATTGTCAATGAATCTAACCTGTATAACAGCTTACATCTCCACCAGTATCCCAAGGTAAATAAAATGTTTTTAAAATATTATTCTGCCCTACCGTCAAGTGCACCAGTTGAAAGACTTTTCAGCATGGGTGGTCAGATTTTCACTCTTCGACGAAATCGCTTTAGTAATGACAAGTTTGAAAAACAGCTTCTTTTAAGAACCAATAAGGCAATTTGAATTTTTATTTTTAGTGATTTTTTGCAATAAATTGAATTTAGTGTGTTAAACAACTTTTTGTGTTTTTTAAAGTTAAAATACATCAATTTTGAGTGTCACTTAATACATGAAGGAACAGGCGATGATGGCAGTACTGGGCCAACACGTCTCACAATAAAAGTAACTGCAAAGTAACTAGTTACATTATTTAGTAACATGTAACTGTAACTAGTTACATTTGAAAATCTGTAACTTGTAACTGTAAGTAGTTACATTTTCAGCAAGTAACTAGTAACTGTAACTAGTTACATTTTAAAAGTAACTTCCCCAACACTGGTTATTGGTTCTAAAGTTACTTCAAGTGAGCTCATGTGACGTGTTTTCTATTACATCATAGATTCTGCCCGTTTTGAAATGAACCACTGATTTGACGAGTTCAACTTGGCATTGTTTCAAGCTGTAGAATCCCTCATTCCATCATCTCAGAACTTTTTTGTTGAGAAGTGTTTGGAACCATTCAGCCAGCTTTGCCTTTGCCTCGACCAAAATGTCCTCGCTGGCGAATTGCATATTTGCAATGCGACTGTGCCGTAGCAAATTCCAGCTAAATTCGTCGTTGGAAGATACAACATATGCAATGCTGCAGTACCAGTTTAACGACTGGGGTGTAAATATGGTTTGGCACATTCCGATTTCGGATACACGTGCGGGTGGCAGGTAACACTGTGTGATCCCATATGCACGAGCAGTTCCCGGCGCTGTTGTGGTATTATCAATACGAAGTAGCGCCTTAATGTTCTACATTTACATTTACATTTTGACGCGTTTCCAAATGTGTATCAGCTGTATGCGAGAGCAATCACCATCGGTGTGTCGACTGCTATGTGCAAGAGCAGTCTCCACTCTCACGCGGATTCTGCGGCTTTATCGCCAATCGATGAGCCTTGAGAGTAAATTCCAACTGGTACTACTTGCTTTTGAGAAATATTTTACGCTAAAAGTAGGTAGATCTAAACACTTTCGTAGAAGCGTTTGCCCAGAAATCGCGCCGGATTGTTCTCTGACATTATGACCCATGTGATGTGTTTCTTATAAAGTTTTTTCGTGTAAATTATAATTGTTTTTAAATGCTGTGTTATCGTTTTATTTACATGTTTCGGGAAGTTCTCATTTTGATTCAGAATATTTTCAAATTCAATTAAATATGGTAGAATAAGATTCAAATTTCAATCGCTAAACCTGTTTTTTATGCGTGAAGCACATTTTTAAAGTCAAATCGCTGGAATGTGCAACTTATGTGAACCAAAAATGTATACAGTGCCCCCCCCCAAAAGTTCTTGGGCCCCCCATTTCAAAATTCCTGGTTACGGCCCTGTCGAGCAACTCGGTAAATTCCTTGAAAAAATCGTCGTTTATTGCCCCTGTTCTGTAAAATAGGACCCCTACAGAGCGGTGTGCGCCAAAAGCTATACGACCACCGACATACTCAAAAGATGTCGGCGAGACGCCAATATTGAGGCGTTTCAGCTGAAAGCCGTGCGCCGCGACTATTGCCACGCCACCATGGTTGCAGGTGTAAGATGAAGATAATTCATCTTACGTATTTTTCATAGTATTTGTTTATTTTATTTTATTATGTGTGCATTTTATTAGGATTGGATATTTCGTAACAATAAGTCATATATATATGTATATGTATATGTATATATATATATATATATATGTATATATATATATGTTTTTATATATATGTATGTGTGTATGTGTGTGCGTATTTACTAATTTTTTTATCTAGAAATTATATATATATATATATATATATATATATCTTTTTCCTGATTTTGATTGGTAAGAATGTAAATATTATTTTGTGCATGAATTTTGAGAAACTAGACAGTGTGTTATAAAGTTGAGTGTTCGAGAAGAAAAATAAAAGTTTAAAGAGACGTGCTGCAGAGAGAAATTGGAATTTACAAAAGATTTGTTAGAACCGTGCGAAATTCTACAAAGTGAGAGAATTCAGTTTTATTTGAGTCCAGTTAAAAGATTTATTTTTCAAGGGAGAATAATTAAGTTAAAATAAATTCGAGAAATATTGTGATATAAATAACTTCGACTTTAACGTTACGAATCGCTAGAAAGCATATTCCTCTACGTTTACATTGGTGACCCCGACATATTTACAAATTTTTCGTTTGTAAATTTTTCTTCCGAGTTATTTGATCACAAGTGACCGAATTTTTTTTTGTGAAAGATGTCTGACGAGAAATTCATTGCGATGGGACAGGCCCTAGGCTATTCCGGAGAAGATTTAAGGAATTATGTCAAAGAGTTAAAGGATGAAGAAAGAGTTAGGAGATTAGAAGAACGTGAAGAAAAAAAACAAGAACGGGAAGAGCGAGAAAAAAAGGCTCAGCAAGAACGGGAAGAGCGAGAACGGGAACGTGAACACGAAGAGAAAAAGACTCAAGAGGCTAAAGAAGAACGAGAACTCCAACTTCAACAGGCTAAAGAAGAACGAGAACTTCAACTTCTACGTGAGCGCGAACAACGCCAGCATGAATTGGAATTGAAAAAGCTGGAATTAGAGGCCCTAACGAAAAAAGAGCCAAAGGTAGAGGTAACAAAGATTCCTTATCCAAAGTTTTCTGAAGGTGATGACATCGACGCATTTTTGCTGAGATTTGAGTCATTGGCAAAAGCCAATGGTCACCCTCAGAAGGATTGGGGAATGCTTCTAGGGTCGTTGCTTAGTGCGAAGACTTTGGAAGTGTTTGGCCAACTTAGCGATAGTCAGATGCAGGACTACAGGACGGCAAAGGAGGCACTCCTTCGTCGTTTTGGGAAGTCAGCGGAAGACTATCGCATAATGTTTCGAGAGTCAATGCCTGAAACGGAGGAGACCTGGGAACATTATCTAGTGCGGCTAGATAGCCACCTCAGGCGCTGGGTAGATCTCGCGGGCAAACAAAATCTGTTGTTTTTGTTTCTGAAAGAGCAGTTTTTCGGAAAGTGCCCGGCGGGAATGGTCGAATACTTGTTGGATAAAGAGAGCATAGATGTCAATGAGCTGTGCCTTTGGGTAAACAAGTACAGCCAAGCCCATCCAGAGAAGAGGTTGGCAAAATTGGACAGCAATAGCAGGATGGGTTGGAACCGGGGTCAGTCGGTCAGTGACGCCAAAATGGTTGAACCTCGCTGCTACAACTGTCATCAAACGGGGCACATGGCAAGAGAGTGTCGGCAGAGTAGCCCTAGTAATCCTGTACTTTTTCAAACACGGAAAGAGACGACTACGTCAGCACCATGCAAGGATTCCGGTGTTGTGAATGCATGCGCTGCCATGGTGATGGAAGAAAAAATGGATGAGGTGGAATTGAAGTGTGGATGCATTTTTCCTGTCATTGCGGATGGTTGTTTGCACTCAGGAGAAAAATTTAAATTAACCAGAGGGTTTGTGAACAGAAAACCGGTAAAAGTTTTGAGGGACACTGGCTGTACTTCCATAATAGTAAAGGAATCATTAGTGCACCCGCGTCAGATGACCGGAAGAACAAGACCCTGTGTTTTGATCGACGGCACAGTTCGAGTAGCTCCAACAGCAGTGGTAAAAATCAAAACAGACTGGTTCAGAGGAACTAGAGAGGTGGTCTGCATGAAAAACCTACTTTGCGATCTCGTGCTGGGAAATGTTGAAGGGGTAAGAGGTTTTGATGCAATGGCGGCAGGAAAACGCTTTGGTCGGAAACCACAGAAATCCGCTTCCAACTACGACAGCACTCAGAGGAATGATCAGGTAAAGTTTGGAAAATCGTCGGCTAACTCGGAGCTGTATCAAAGCAAGGAAAGAAACACGTCTGCCATTTCAAAAGTAGGAAATAAAGTTGAGGCAAAAGTTCAAGCTTTGAATCCGCCAAAAGAAAGACCAAGGCTCAATCTTCTGCCTAGAGGCCAACATGGAGGGGTGGGGAAAGTTGGAAAGTTGAATTCGGCAATCTTCGGAGATGCCCGCCCTGTTGACACAGCACGCAGAGAGATAGAGATTGAGAATAAGTTGAAAGGAAACTATTTCAAAGGCAAGGAGAACATCGGTGCTGACTTTCTTAGTCGTAAAGAGAGTGACGATGTAATCAAGAAACACTGACGCGTTTCTTTTTTCGAAGAGGGGGGATATGTAAGATGAAGATAATTCATCTTACGTATTTTTCATAGTATTTGTTTATTTTATTTTATTATGTGTGCATTTTATTAGGATTGGATATTTCGTAACAATAAGTCATATATATATGTATATGTATATGTATATATATATATATATATATGTATATATATATATGTTTTTATATATATGTATGTGTGTATGTGTGTGCGTATTTACTAATTTTTTTATCTAGAAATTATATATATATATATATATATATATATATCTTTTTCCTGATTTTGATTGGTAAGAATGTAAATATTATTTTGTGCATGAATTTTGAGAAACTAGACAGTGTGTTATAAAGTTGAGTGTTCGAGAAGAAAAATAAAAGTTTAAAGAGACGTGCTGCAGAGAGAAATTGGAATTTACAAAAGATTTGTTAGAACCGTGCGAAATTCTACAAAGTGAGAGAATTCAGTTTTATTTGAGTCCAGTTAAAAGATTTATTTTTCAAGGGAGAATAATTAAGTTAAAATAAATTCGAGAAATATTGTGATATAAATAACTTCGACTTTAACGTTACGAATCGCTAGAAAGCATATTCCTCTACGTTTACAGCAGGAGAGTGTGTTGTGGTTTGTTCGAGGCCTGCGCTGATCAAAAACAGAAAAACCAAGCGTCTGGAGACATTTTAAACATATAGAGTCGTGATCTGTGAGGAAGAAGACGTCAATTTTCTGGGAGGTCCGCAGGTCTAGAAGTTCGTCATCTTTATTATTTAATGATCTGATGTTTAGAAGTCCAAAGTCGCTTCTTCCACACAGGATGAGAGTGACGTTCGAAAAAAGTCTTGTGAACAGCCGACCGAGTGTTTAAAAGACCGATGGTGAAGTCCTCTGGAGTCGATAGCCTCACAAGTTTTCGACTAGCCTTCGGTTTCCATATTTTATGTCGGAAAAATTGTCTTTCACATGCCGAGGCAATTTGGAAGAAAACTGAGCGAGCTTGACATATATATATATATATATATATATATATATATATATAAAAGAATGTTTGTATGTATGTATGTATGTATGTCCTTTATGTATTGCTACACCATTCATCCGATCGTAATGAAATTTCACACAACCTTGAGAGTCAAGGGGAATCATATATAGAGAAAAAAATTTGAAATCCGTCACAAAATGAGTGGGAACTATATATATATATATATATATATATATATATATATATATATATATATATATTTGTTGCGAATAAACTGTGGAATCAATTTATCTTTGAGACACGCTCCAAGAAACACAACTCGCCATTTGGCAGAAACAACTTTTCGAGCCAAATTCTCGACCTTTCGGCACTTTCGAGACTACAATTAGCCAAAAACTTTTCCATTAAACTTTTATTGTCAGACCGACGGACCGTTTCAGCTATGTCAGCCATCCTCAGGGTCAAAAGTAAAACGAGAAAATATATATATATATATATATATATATTCGGGGGTGAGTAATAAAATTCAAAATCGGTAACTACGTAATAAAAGCAACCGGAGAAGGAAACCTGAGCGAGAGAGACAAACACTAGAAAAACCTCTAAAAACCCCAGGCAACGCCGGGCACTCCGCTAGTATATATATATATATATATATATATATATATATATATATATATATATATATATATATATATATATATATATATATATATATATATATATATATATATAAAATTTTCACACAATCTTGAGAGGAAAGTTTTTGTGAAAAAATTGGTCACAAAATGAGCGAAGCTGGAAAGCGAACGGAACGGGAACTGGAAAATGAGCGGGAACGAAAAAGCGACTGTGAGCGAAAAGAGCGAGCAGGAAAAGTGACCAGCAAGCTGAAGCGGGAGTGGGAGAGCAAGCTGTGAACAGAGCCTTAGTTAACATGCCGGTCCTGGGGGGGGGGGTGTGACCGTCCCATTTCACCGACAAATGTCTAAGTCATTTCTTCAAAACAAAGTACTGGTTTTTATATATTCTTAATTTAAAAAAAACTCTAATTTTGGTAGTGGCGGATCCAGAAATTTCAGAAAAGAAAGGGTCTGAAAATTTGTATTTTTTACAAACTTTGATTTAGGTGTGTGTCTTTCTCTGTACGCAAATCTTGCAAGTAAAATTTAACCAGCTTTTTGACTAGCTAGGAAAGTGAAACTTTCAGCATAGCTTTATATTGGATGACAATACATGATTCAATTAAAAACAAGTAAATTAAAAACGAATTTTTAAAACCCATTGCTTTTATATGTAATTAAAACACAAATTTTGCAATAAATTTTTTCTTATATTACTCTTTTATTTTATATTAAAGTCGAAATATCTTAATTATATCGAAATATCGAAATTAATTAAAATTAACTAAATTAATTGACTTATTGTAAAACTAATAATTGAATATTGCATTGTCTTCTATTTTGAGCATGTATGCAAAATTTGAAAAAAATCTATCATCAGGAAGTGACTCAAAAATTGATTGCAAGATTTGAAACAGAGAAACAAACAGACAGACAGAGAAACAAACAAACAGACAGACAGAGAAACAAACAGAGACGACGAGTTAATAAAAGCATTGGTAAAAAAAAAACTTAATTTGAATCTCTTTCGTATTTCTAAATCGAGTGTATTTGAAAAAAAAGTTTGGGGTTGAAAAATTCGTTTTTTCCTTAACTTGTTCAAAATTTTGATTACTTTCGTTATACAGTCCGTTTCAAGTCATTTATAATTTTCTTTATTCGGTAAAACCAACTCAGCTCGGCCCGTTTCATAAACACAAATTCCTGGCCAGTTCGGCCCGTCTTTAAAAGCCTAAAATATTTATACTTGGCTCAAAAACTTTGGCCCGGCCCTGTACGTGCTGACTTTATTTCGGTCCTGTACGTGCTGACTTTATTTCGGTCCAGTACGTGCTGACTTTATTTCGGTCCAGTACGTGCTGACTTAGGCCGGACCAGCCAGTTTAGATGATCCTAAAAAAAGTCCAGCCCGGCCCGGTCACCCATGCAGAACTTTATTAGATTATTATTTAAAATGTATCAAATTGTACAGTGACTTATAAAATAAATTATTTGGGTATTTAATATTTTCAAAGTAAATAATTGTTTGTTTGTTTCCAGTTATTAGTCATTTTTAATTAGTTAAAAAAATTTTAGTTGTGAAATTTATTTTTGCAGTGCAATTCAGTCTGAAGTTCGTAAGTTTACAGTTGAAAAGTTGATCGAAACCAGATGTTAACGCGTGATGATGTTTTGTTCCTCGGTTTTCAATTGAAAATGAATTAAAATACAAATTTTAAATATTACAAACTTTCAAACTTTCAAAGAATCAAAATATCAGTTTATATAACAACTATTAGACTTGATCAACTTCATATAACCATTTTAACGCGTTTTGATAGGACAGAATAATTGCTGTCAGCCTAATTGTTATTGCTGGGCTTTAAGATAACTGCAGCTATGAAGAAGACTGCATTTTTGACGAGGCTTAGCGAATTCTTTTTTGTAATTTATTTTCAATGATTCCGCGGAGATTTTTATTATTTTTAGTTTGCGGAAATTTTTTGGTCGTCTCGAAAGAGGAAGTAATTCGATGGTGTGATCCTTACACACCTTATTGTTTGTTTACTTTTGGATCCAAACTAACAGTTTCTAATCCAGATGATGCCCAAAAGATTTGCTTAGAGACAAAACCTGAAAGTTACTTGTTAGTAATTAACAACAGTGAAGAATTTGACGTCGCAAAAACATTTTGGAAAGATGTTCCCGATGGTTCGGGCTTAAGAGTAATACTAGGAAATGCATGTCAGTATGCTCTAAATTTTCATTATTATCAAAAAAAATTTAAATTTAAATTTCTTTTATTTAGTTGTGAGAAGGTTATATTGTTTGAAGTAAATAATGAAACTTTTGTACCATTAGAATGAATAGCAAAGAGTATTTGATTTGAAAAATAACTAATACTAGCGGGGTACCCGGCGTTACCCGGGGTATTTAAAGGTTTTTCTCTCGCTCCCGTTTGCTTTATCGCTCCCGGTCGCTTTTCCTTTCTGCTCGCTCTCTCGCTTTTCCGTTCCAGCTCCCACTCACTCATTTCGTGGCCGATTTTATTATTTTTCCACAAAAACCGTCCTCTAATGACTTTCAATATTATGTGAAAATTGCATACCATCGGATGAATGGTGTAGCAATGCTCTCGGTCGTTTCCCGTTCCCGGTCGCCTTCCCACTCCCGCTTGCCCTCCCGTTCCCGGTCGCTTTTCCTTTCCCAGTCGTTCTTTCGCTTTCGTTTGCTTTTCCGTTCCCGCATGTTTTTTTGTTCCCGCTCATTCTGCAGTTACCGTTTCCGTTTGCTCTCTCTCTCCGCTCATTTTGTGACCAATTTAAAACATTTTCACAAAAACCTTCTCCGATTGCCTCGCGAGCTTGTGTGAAAATTACATTGCGATCAGATGAATGGTGAAGCAATGCATAAAGGACTTACATACTTACATACTTACATACATACATACTTACACACAAAATCTCATATATGTTTTTTTATGTTTATATATATATATATATATATATATATATATATATATATATATATATATATATATATATAAATTGCATAATTGCAAAGATAATTGCACCTCCTTGTTTTTCCATAATAACTTTTTAAAATAATTTTTAAAAATATTTTAAATAGCCTAGGACCTATCCTAAGAAGTGCCAAATGTACACAAAAAATGTCATAGAAATCGGTTCAGCCGTTTCGGAGGAGTTCAATTTCAAACACTATGGCACGAGATTTATATATATATACTAGCGGGGTTACCCGGGGTTGCCCGGGGTTGCCCGGAGTTTTTAAAGGTTTTTCTAATGTTTGTCTCTCTCGCTCCCGTTTCCTTCTCCACTTTCCCGTTTTCCGCTCTCGGTCGTTTTCCAGCTCCCGGTCGCTTTCCCGCTCAGAAGTTTTGTTATCGATTTTCTCTCTGGCTCGCGTTTCCTTCCAAGCTTGCTCTCCAGCTTCCAGTCGCTTTCCCGCTCACGCTTGCTCTCCCGTTCCCGGTCACGCTTGCTCTACCATTCCCGGTCACGGTTGCTCTCCCGTTCCCGTTCACGCTCATTTTCTCTTTTCCATTCTTTCATAAATTCTTTTAGCCTATAAAACGTAAAATAGATTTGCTAAGACAATATATATATATATATATATGTTTGTGGGTTAGTTTGTCTTTTATAGAAAGCGGAAAGCGACCCGGAACGGACAGCGAGCGGGAACGGAAAAGCAAGCGTGAGCGGGAATGGGAGAGCAAACGTGAGCGGGAACGGGACAGCGACCGGGAACGGGAAAACGACCGGGAGCGGGAAAGCGACCGGGAGCGGGAAAGCGACCGGGAGCGGGAAAGCGACCGGGAGCGGGAAAACGACCGAAAACGGGAAATTTAACCAGGCTTGTAACTGGCATGAGTGACACACGGCGGAGTTAAAGAATACTTATTTATTCGTTTTATAGACACGCAAACATTTTATAGAAATTCGCATATTTTATAGACAAATAAATAAGTTACACTAGGGTTTGTAAAAACAAACTTGGAGATCAACCAACAGGAAAAGATGAACACAGATATATATATATATATATATATATATATATATATATATATATATATATATATATATATATATATATATATATATATATATATATATATATATATATATAATATATATATGATATATATATATATATATATATAAATATTTATATATATATATTATTTTTATCTTTGATTTAAATTGATTATTTCCAACAAAAGCAACTCACGAAATTTCAGAAAATCCTCTTTTTATATTTAATAAGATATATATATATATATATATATATATATATATATATATATATATATATACATATACATATATATATATATATATATTCTTTTAGGCAAACTCGATTGAAAAAAGTGACACACTTGGCTGAATCGATTTTATTTTTAATTTTTTCCAATACTCTAAATCGGTTTAAAAATACTTTATTACCAAACACAAACTCCATAATCTTATAGGCTAATAGATCTATTTCGGCAATTTTTTGCCATCATCAGAGCCGTTTAACTTTTTAAAATAAACGGCTCTGATGATGGCAAAAAATTGCCGAAATAGATCTATTAGCCTATAAGATTATGGAGTTTGTGTTTGGTAATAAAGTATTTTTAAACCGATTTAGAGTATTGGAAAAAAAAAATTAAAAATAAAATCGATTCAGCCAAGTGCGCCACTTTTTTCAATCGAGTTTGCCTAAAAGAACATATAGCGCCAAAGTATTCAAAAAAAAAAAATATATATATATATATATATATATATATATATATATATATATATATATATATATATATATATATATATATATATATATATTATTTTATGTTTAATTAAGATTTATTTATAAAAATTTTATTGCACAGCTACTGAAAAAAAACTTCAAAAGTTTAGTGGTTTTCCAATTCTTTCAATTGATGAAAATGAATATTTTTTGAAAATAGAAACATTTGGATTTATTTGTCAAGTTGGTAAGACAATATTGCAATCTCTTTTAATATTTGCATTTGCAACGATCTTTGAAGCAGCAAATAATGACAAATATTTATTAGTAAACAGGCGTACAAGCTAAATTAAAAAGTGTTCTTAGAACTTTCAACTATAACCATACTACTGCTGTTGAAAAGGCATACGATTCCAGAGTCTGAGGCAGAATCCGTAATTTATCTTGCCTGATATTGTCAGATAGGTACTGGAGTCACAACAAAGAAACGATTCAAAAAAATTTTGTGCTGTCAGTTTTTAAATCTTAAAGTTTATAATAACGATGTACAAATAAATAACAAACACCAGATATATAAATAAGACTTACTTGAGTTTAAATAAATTTATGATGAACTGAAATCTTTTTTAATTAATTTTCGACATGTGTCTGGAACAGAATGTTATGCCTATTGGATTTTGCACAAGCATTCGCGAATGGCTTTACCTATGAAACAGCCGAGGTACAGAACTTTTTCCGACTGCTCGAACGCTTGCGAGACAAGGCGATCTTTAAATTGCTATGCTTTTGAATGGGAATTAGTTCTCGGATCTACTTGTTGGATTTTTTCACTTACAACTTCTCATAATATAACATATGATACTAGAGGGGATCTTTATATTATTAATCGAACGTCGAAAACTCCCGAAAGATGCATTGGAGATGTAATCAGTAAGTGTTTTGTCTTTTTTGGTTTGTGTAGCTGATTTCTAATAGATGCAGTCGACATTAGAAAAATCGCTTGTAGACAATATTTTATGTTTTATAGACTTTATTATTTTAGTTGAACGGTTTTCAAAGCAATTTGTGTTGCCTTTTTTCAACAGTGCCTATTATTTCATCCACACAAATAACAACGTCAACAAGTGCAGGTTGTTCATCTACCAATTTGCAAATTATTAATTTTTTGTTTATAATAATTTTACGTTTATTTACTAATGCTTTTAAGCTTCTAAATCGCTTGTAGACAATATTTTATGTTTTATAGACTTTATTATTTTAGTTGAACGGTTTTCAAAGCAATTTGTGTTGCCTTTTTTCAACAGTGCCTATTATTTCATCCACACAAATAACAACGTCAACAAGTGCAGGTTGTTCATCTACCAATTTGCAAATTATTAATTTTTTGTTTATAATAATTTTACGTTTATTTACTAATTCTTTTAAGCTTCTAAATCAAAACTGAAGTTTAAAATGTAATTTTGGTATACTATATATATTTACGCTGATCACTGACTGAGTTACTCACTCACTCTGGAACTCTCGCTTTTTGTTATTTTACTACTAGAGATAGTCCGTCAAAAATGACAGATTTTTTTTAAATCTCATAAATTATTTTTCTATTGTAGCGCCACCTTTTTTGAATTTTAGGATTGACAGTGTACAATTACTTAATAACTTTTATAACTTTTATTACACGCCCGCGGACAGCAACTGCTGACTGCTGACCACCGCGTTATGAAAAATTGCTGACATACATAAAGAACGAGCAGGAGAGTGAGCGGAAAAGGAAGTGGAAGCGAGAGAGCAAGAAGAAGCAGGAGAGCGAGCGGAAGAGAAAGCAGGGATTGAAACAGTAGCGAGAGAGAAAGAGAAAACGAAAGAAAGAAAAACTGTAGAAAAACGGTAGATAAACCTCTAAAAACCCTGGGCAACGCCGGGTGACCCCGTTAGTATATAGTATATGTGTAAGATAATTTAGCTGAACGTTTCGACTCTGCGGAGTCGGGATTCAGTGTAAATGTAGCTTCTATATGGGCACAAGTGCGCATGTCATACAATTACTGTAATAATTATCTCGCCTTATTTCAAGTTTCGCTTGTTTGAGTGAACAATTATCTTATACTTATTCAAAGTCATCTTGGATAATTTTATTTAACTAAAGAAGCATTCCATACATTTAAATATTTTTAAAAAAATTTTCAGCATCCATAACACATACTTCATCTGTGCAAACAAAAGAATCCACTTATTTAGGTTGTTTTAACGTTTCAAAAGATCTTGTTTCATCGAAAATGTTCATTTTTTAAGAAGTTGATACTAAGACTGTTTTTATTTTTTATATAAGTGTTTTTATTTTATTGAATAGGTTACTGTTTAAAATATCAAAACTAATGATATAAGTTCATTTTCGGGACATCACCAAAATGAGAGTTAAATACAATCGCTTATATAAACAAAAATGTTTATTAAATATATCATTGGGTTCTATCTACAATTTTAAAATAATTATTTTTCTGTATTAGAATCTTTTTTAATCTAAATAAACACAAATCTTGTTTGCGTTGAACCGGATATTAGTGATGATGATAATGATGATGAAATTAAATATGGTTTGAATGCCGTATGTTCCAAAGTTCAAAAGCACTGTTGACCTGTTGACCTGGGTAAAAATTTGAAGACAACAATTCTTTTTCTTGGACAGAAAAATCAGCTGATAATGCAACATCAAAACATATTTTTATCCATTTTTTGTTGCTAAATTTTTCAGGAAACTTAATAAAAGTAACGTAATTTGAATATTCTACAAGATTAAAAATTTCGGAACTTTACCGAAAAAAAAACATTTAAAAATCGTTACGTAAACATAGACAAAACTGAAATACTAACTATAAATACATTTATTATTTCTCAGAAACCATCACGCGCGAAATAACAAATTCAGGTTGTTTTACTGATTATTATTATTATTATTATTTTTTTTATTATTATTATTATTATTATTATTATTATTATTATTATTATTATTATTATTATTATTATTATTATTATTATTATTATTATTATTATTATTATTATTATTATTATTATTATTATTATTATTATTATTATTATTATTATTATTATTATTATTATTATTATTATTATTATTATTATTATTATTATTATTATTATTATTATTATTTATTTTTACAGATTTTTTTTTATTTTTCATTTAAAATTTCAATCAGATTCGAATTTTATTTCATCTTATTAATTTTTAGAGCTCCATACGCAATCCGTACAAATAAAGACATCAACATATTCAGGTCACTTAACTATTAATTTAATCAACTTTAAATAGCTTTTTTTTAAATCTTTTTAATGATAAAATTAATTAATGTTTAAATTATTAGATATTTAAAATATGATTAGCTTAACTTATTTGTTAGATTACACTGGAAGTTGTTTTGTTTTACTCATCTTATAATTATCGTAAATAATTAAAAAATGCACTTGTCACATTATTAAACTTTCTTGCTAACAATTAACATTTCAGTTGTGATTGGTACAGCTGCTACATTAGTTTCTAGGATTGTTTTGATTACAGCTGGCTTCTTGTTTATTGTTTATTTTAGAAGAAAACATAAAAGGTTTTTACCACGTTTTTCTCAACTTGCTTCCTTGTCTGTTCATTTGTTTGTCCAAGGGTGTATATATAAATATAAATATATATATATATATATATACACATCTATTATAATAATGGAAAAACTCATAATCTTTTAATTAAAAATAGTATAAATAATGTTTCTAGCCCTGTAGCACAAACCAACCTAGTGTACCAATTTTCGTGTCCGTTTCCACATGGTCAGGTGGAAAATTACATTGGTCATACTAGAACTACTCTGTCTCGTAGATTGACTATGCAT
>OZ022244.1:17375900-17485900 GCA_963978895.1 Erpobdella octoculata
GTAGTCTTCTGCCGACTTCCCAAAACGACGAAGGAGTGCCTCTTTTACCGACCCGTAATCCTGCATCTGACTATCGCTGAGTTGGCCAAACATTTCCAATGTCATCGCATTCAGCAGAGAACCCAGAAGCATTCCCCAACCCTTTTTTGGGTGATCATTTGCCGTGGCCAATGCCTCAAAACGGAGCAGAAAAGCGTCCACGTCGTCACCTTCCGAGAACTTTGGATATGGAATCTTTGTTCCATCCATTGACCCCTTGCTCTCTTTTGGTTTTTGAGATTCAATTTCCAACTTTTTAAGTTCTAACTCGTGCTCTCGTTCACACTCCCGCAGCAGTTGGTGTTCACGTTCTTGCTGAGCCTTTTTTACTTCATGTTCACGTTCTTGTTTTTTTTCTTCACGTTCTTCTAATCTCCTAACTCTTTCTTCATCCTTTAACTCTTTGACGTAATTCCTTAAATCTTTGCCGGAATAGCCTAGAGCCTGTCCCATCGCAATGAATTTGTTGTCAGACATCTTTCACAAAAGAAAGAAAAAAAAATTCGGTCACTTGTGAACAAATAACTTCAGAAAATATATTTACGGATGAAAATGCGTAAATACGTCGAGGTCACCAATGTAAACGTAGAGGAATATGCTTTCTAGCGATTCGTAACGTTAAAGTCGAAGTTATTTATAACACAATATTTCTCGAATTTATTTAAACTTTAATATTCTTCGTTGAATATAATCTTTTACTTGACTCAAAACCGAATTATCTCACTTTGTAGAATTTCGCACGGTTATAACAAATCTTTTGATACTTCCAATTTTCTCTACAAAACCACCTTACTTTTTTAATGAAGACCCCAAAAAGGAAAAAGACCAATAACAATTATATATATATATACATATATATATATACATATATATATATATATATATATATATATATATATATATATATATATATATATATATATATATATATATATATATATACCCACACATCCATACACACATATATATATATTTATTTATTTATTTATTTATTTATTTATTCTCAAACAGAAGGGCCTATCGGCCTCTAATACCGTTCGGACAGTACAAACGAAACAAAAAAAACCAATAAACGAAATATGTACACATACTCAGTTGCAAATCGTAAATTGTTAAGATGTTAGAAACATACAATAGCAAAGTATGCTCGCGTATAACATATTGAATAAGATATTAAGTCTTGTAAATATTTAAATTTTGCATTTATGGAATGGTTAAACCTGACAAATTGTTGTTCTTAACGCTTATACATAATGCCGTAAAGTTGAAACTTCCACCGCAATCTTCAAAATCCCTCTAATCACCTCCAAAAATCTGTTCATTTGACATCCAGATCTGCTAATGCTTCATGAAAAATTCAAAGTCTTGAAAACTTAGATAAATCCATCTGATTTATCAAGCTTCTGAACCGACTGTAGTTTGATGATCCAACAACATCCTGAAGCAAAGAATTCCATGCTGAGACCACGCGTCCAGTTATGAAAAACCTGGCATCGTCAGTTCTATATTGACCTGGCATCAGTTTGTAGCTATGGCCCCTTGTTTTTTCATAATTTGCTCGTTTAAATTGTCCAACCAGGCTATAATCCACCATTCCATTTAAAGATCTGTAGCAAAAACAAAGGTCTACGATAAGTCTGCGCTCTTCTAGAGTTTTCAATCCCAAAAAGCTGAGACGGGTCGAGTATGGTAGATGGCTGATATTTGGAACCATTCGGGTGAATCTTTTCTGAACCTTCTCCAGGCCGTCGATTAGGTACTTGTGCCGAGGGCTCCAAACTGGAGAGCAGTATTCGAGCAATGGTCGCACGTATGTAGTGAATGCTTTTTTCATCAGATACGGATCTTTAGACAGGAGGCATAGTTTTATTAATCTGAGTTTCACCGTGTGAATAATGTTCTCAATGTGTTTTTTGAAATTAAGGTTTTTATCAATTAGTACACCCAGATCTCTTGCTTGCTCGGTCGGTTCAAGCTCGTATGTCCCAATTCGATATCTAGGTATTTCGAAGCCTTTGTCGTTTCTTCGCCTGTGAATGGGACATACAAAACACTTTGATAGTGCCAGATTCAGTTGCCATGTTTCACTCCAGAGAACTAGTTCATCAATTGCTCTCTGTGTTTCTGGAGCCGAAGAAGATGTGGGCTGAGTTGCTGAGTAAATTTTTATGTCGTCTGCAAACATCTTGACAGAGACCGGTCCAAAAGCATCACCATCCGTAATATCGTTAATAAAAATTAGAAAGAGTATGGGGCCCAGGACACTTCCTTGAGGAACACCACTGGTAACATCTCTCGGAGCAGATAAGCACTCACCAATTCGAACAAGCTGTTTTCGAGCACTCAAAAAATCCAAGATCCATGCCAACAAATCACCTGATATTCCGTAGCTAATGAGTTTAGTCTTCAACTTTGGGTGGGAGACCGAGTCGAAAGCCTTTTGAAAATCAAAATAAACAATGTCCACTCGACTACCATCCAGTAACCCCATAATCCAGTCATGTACACACTCCAGAAGGTTCGTACAAGTTGATCTCTGTCTCAGGAAACCGTGCTGATGTGGAGAAATAAGACCATGAGTAGAGAGGTGGGCCAAGATGCTTTTGCTAACAATCTTTTCCATAACGCGGCAGCATGTACACGTGAGAGAGATTGGTCTGTAGTTTGAGACAACACTTGTAGGTCCTTTTTTGTGAATTGGTGTGATGTATGCAGTTCTCCATATTTCAGGCAATCTTCGTGTTTTGAGAGACATTTCAAAAATATGACAGAGCGGAATAGTCAAGTTTTGGGCGCAGCGTTTAAGCAATATATTCGGTATACCATCTGGGCCACAAGATTTTGTCATTCGAAGACTTCTGAGAGTTGAAAAAACAACATCAGGAGTGAACGTAACTTCTTCCAGGAGGTTGGGAGACCTCTGCACCAGAGGTGGATTACTTCCATCGTCTTTTGTAAAAACGGTTGCAAAATAGTCGTTGAAGACATTTGACATTTTAGCCGGATCTGTAACAATCGTGCCATCACTTGTTTCTATCCCAGTAATTTTAGAATTCAAGGAGAGTTTATTGTGAATATATTTGTAGAAAGCACCAACGTTACCAGATAAAACAAGACCCTTCTCAATGTCATATTGTTCTTTTTTTACTGCTTTAGTACATAATTTTGAAAACTCCATGTATTTGATTTTATCTTTATTCTCTTTAGTATGCTTCCAGATTTTCCAGAAGAATAATTTGGATTTATAAAGATGTTTTATTCTATTGGAGATTTTCCTTGGTCGTCCTCGTGAGCTCAATACAGTACGAACTGGAACGAAGGTTTGTATCACATAACTCATACACTGCTGAAGGGCATTCCAGCAGTTTTCTACGTCGAAACAATATTGGAAGATGTCGTCCCATTTCACAAGTTTCAGAAAGTTGTTTATTGCTGCAAAGTTTGCTTTATCAAACATATATGAGTTTCGAACATCGTTTTTGTCTCTTGGATCTGTATCATTTAAATGGAGAATCATTACATTGTGGTCACTGGTAGCGATCTGGCATCTAAACTCCACATTTGAGATCAACAGTGAGTCCCCAGAGAGCACCAAATCTAGAATGTTAGTCAGAAATAAACTACTTGGAATCTCTTCTAATAGCCAAGTTTCAGTAATACAAAACATATCTGGTCTGCAGTCTTCTAGAAAAAAACGAAAATCTTCAATCTTGTTAGATATACTTCTGAGGTTTGTGAAAGCTAGGGTGCTACCGTTACTTCCGAAAAAGTTGACCCTCGCCACTTAACCCAGCCGGGGCAGGAGGATGACCATCAGTAACTTTTCTTCTTTCGCATCTCTTTTTGTAGTTGAGTTCGGCCTGTTGTTTTGTCAGGTCTCTGTTCATGAAGATTTTTCGTACATCCTCATTCTTGGACGAGCGCAAGATCCGAGACGACATCAGTAGTTCTTCAGCTGCCGCAGGGTTTTCTAGAGTAACACATACTTTTGCTCTGGGATTTCTAAGGTCTTTTCCTAACCGCCTTGTCGCGACAATCCTGGGCACCACAGCAAGGTTGTTTTTACAGAGGTCTACCACACAATCTGCATCTGATTTTTTCTCATCATATTTCAAACCAGAAATGACAATGTTATTTGCTCTTCGCTTTTTGTCATCTTTTTCTTGTTCCAACCTCCAGAGAGTGGTAGTCAGTACTTCGGCAATACTAGTTGGATTGCCTAATAGATTTCGCTCGTCAGTCACTAATTTAGAAAACTCAGTCCCAGACTCCAAAGCACCCAATCTTATAGAAATGTCCTCGAGTTTGGTCGACATTTCTTTTAACGAGTCAGTTGTTGTTTTGGCTATTCTATCAAGAAGAGCCTCATAGTTTTTATTCATGGTCTCCAGTAAGCGCGTCATATTGTCGCTCATTCTGTCGACAATACGGCTGAGAACTACTTCTAGACTTTCGAGAGTTATAGCTTTCGACATATCTTGTTTAAACTATTAATTAATCAATGTTTAAACACAAAATCGTCAAAACCTCAAAGTTTTAGACGCGAAACAACAAGTTAATAGCGAGAGCAAGTACCGAGTTATTCAGACAAATAACAATTATATATATACATACATATACACATACATACACACATATACCCACACATCCATACACACATATATATATATATATATATATATATATATATATATATATATATATATATATATATATATATATATATATATATATATATATATATATTCAGACAAATAACAATTATATATATATATACATATGTATATATACATACATATACACATACATACATATACCCAAACATACATATATACATATATTAATGATAGAAAAAATTATACGCACACACAATGTCACAAGAGCACAAATATACATATATACACATGCATATATAAAACAAACAAATATCACGAAAATACGTAAGATGAACCATCTTCATCTTACATATATATATATATATATACTAGCGGGGTTACCCGGCGTTGCCCGGGGTTTTTAGAGGTTTTTCTAATGTTTGTCTCTCTCGCTCCCGTTTCCTTCTCCACTTTCCCGTTTTCGTTGCGTTCCCGGTCGCTTTTCCGCTCTCGGTCGTTTTCCAGCTCCCGGTCGCTTTCCCGCTCAGAAGTTTTGTTATCGATTTTCTCTCTTGCTCACGTTTCCTTCCAAGCTTGCTCTCTCGATTCCAGTCGCTTTCCGCGTTCCCGGTCGCTTTCCGCGTTCCCGGTCGCTTTCCCGTTCCCGGTTGCTTTCCCGTTCCCGGTCGCTTTCCCGTTCCCGGTCACTTTCCCCTTCCCGGTCGCTTTCCCGTTCCCGATCGCTTTCCCGTTCCCGCTCACGCTTGCTCTCCCGTTCCCGGTCCTGCTTGCTCTCCCATTCCCGGTCACGGTTGCTCTCCCGTTCCCGTTCACGCTCATTTTCTCTTTTACATTCTTTCATAACTTCTGTTAGCCTATAAAACGTAAAATAGATTTGCTAAGACTATATATATATATATATATATATATATATATATATATATATATATATATATATATATATATATATATATATATATATATATATATATATATATATATATATATATATATATATATATATATATATATATATATATATATATATATATATATATATATATATATATACTGACCGACTGACTCACTGACTGACTGACTGACAGAGCAACGCCGGGTAACCCCGCTAGTATTAATATAATAGTAGACCACGTCACTCACTCACTGATTCTGTCACGCTTACGTAATTAGTCGTATAGTAGTTATTAAATACAATTTTTTTTATCATTGATATATATATATATATATATATATATATATATATATATATATATATATATATATATATATATATATATATATATTTAGGTATATATATATATATGTATGTATATATATATATATATATATATATATATATATATATATATATATATATATATATATATATATATATATATATATATATATATATATATATATATATATATATATATATATATATATATGTATGTATATATATATATGTATATATAGATGTATATATATGTATATATATATATGTATGTATGTATGTATGTATGTATATATGTATATATATGTATATATATATATATATATATATATATATATATATATATATATATATATATATATATATATATATATATATATATATATATATATATATATATATATATATATATATATATTAGTTTTGTTTTTCCTTTTAATTAAGTTCACATTTTAATAATTGAAAAATAAAGTATATGTTTTTAAATAAAATATCTCTTAATATGAATGACGACGAAGATCCTGTGTCGAGAAAACGGCGTCTAGCTAAAGAAAGGCAACAGAGATGTCGCGCAAGACAAACTCCACAATCAAAAACAAAAATTCGAGTTTTAGATGCAGAAGCTCATCAACAACGCACTGCTCAAATGTCTGTTGAGGAATTGCAAATTTTTCATGCTTCTCATGCCGCATCACAACAACGTTATGTCTATCGACTTACTCCTCAACATCTAGAAGCTCTTCACACTTCCAATGCTGCCTCACAACGTCATTGAATTGAGCAAATGTCTCCCCATGAATTGCAGTTACATCGAGAAACCAATGCTGCCTCGCAACGCCATCGAGTTTTGCAAATGTCTCCTAATGAATTGCAGCTACATCGAGCTGCTAATGCGATCTCGCAACGTTTAGCACGAGATCGTGCGGGTGAGGCAGTTCGTAACGAAGCAATTAACTTCAACGAAACTCAATTCGATCAACATGATTGTGGTGAATTTGATGTTTTATGTATTTCATGTCGATCAAGAAATTTTGCTGCAGAGCAACCATCAGATGGACTATTCACTTAATGTTGTCGAAAAGACAAAGTAATGTTGCCAAAACCAATTGACATTCACGGTTATACACTTGAATATCCCGATTTTCTTAAAAGCCCTATGTCAGACACGGCCAATCCAAATAGACAAAAATTTTGATTTGCTTATATATAAATTTTTTTTATGGTTATCAAATGTCATTTTGTTTTTGTTGACTATTTTTATAATAACGGGCGCCGTATTTTAAAACTTCCGTCATTTTTCACGGGCTATCTCTAGTATATATATATATATACTTGTTAGAAACAATACTTAAACGCAGTGTATAATCGGAACTAATCGACAATAGTTGATTCGACTTTATTGACAAAAGACAACAACAGAAAGGAAGAGATAAAACTAAAAGTGAACATGAAGTGAACATAGAGCATTAATTATAAATCGTTGTAACAAAGAGTTCATTAAAACCAAATTAATTTAACACTCCCCCTCAACGATTTAATCTTTAGAACCTGTCTCTCATTAAGTTAAACCAATAGCACAACATAAATGTCTCATTTCACACATCATAGCCTGTTTCCATTCGGCTGATTCTTTGCAGTTGTTTGCTTCTGTGAATGACTTTGGTTCGACCATTTCATTTGCAACACTAGCCGTTTCAATTAGTCTCTCTGGTCGTTTCTTTATTCTAGTTGACCTTCTCAATTCCATCTGATCTTCAGTTTGTTCGCCACTGTCTCCCGATTGATCTGTATTTGTCTTCAGCTCGATCTCAACCTCAATGGGCTGTTCTTGTTGACTGCTTTCTTGACTGTCGGCTGATATTGTAATCCAATGTGGGTCACCTTCAATGAATTTCACATCCCTGCTGATGCTGATTTTCTCAGTCACTGTGTCTAACAAACGATAACCTTTTGTGCCTTCTGCATAACCAACGAAAATTCGTTTTTCTGACTTTTTATCAAGCTTCTGTCTTTTCTCGGCTGCAACAACTGAGTAGGCTTGACATCCGAATTGCTTTATGTGGGTCACACTGGGCTTCACACCTTCCCACCTTTCATGTGGTGTCTTCATCTCACCTGCTGTCGGTAGAATGTTCTGCAGATAGTTTGCTGTGTTGATCGCTTCGCCCCAATATTTGTTTGGTAGATTCGAGTCGATTAACATGCTTCTGGTCATTTCAACTAAATAGCGGTTCTTCCTTTCTGCTACTCCATTCTGCTGTGGTGTATACGGAACAGTAAATTGAGATGTTATACCTTCGCTCTTGAAGAATTTCTTTAATGTTTCATTGACATATTCACCACCACGATCTGATCTTATCACTTTAGGTGTGCTTTTGAATTTTGTCTGGACAAGCTTTACATATTCTTTAATTTTATCTGTTACTTCAAACTTATTTTTTAACAAGTACAAAACAGTGTATTTGCTGAAGTCATCGATCATTGTCATAAAATACCTGTTTCCGCTTGGTGTGATTGTCTGCATCGGTCCACAAACATCTGTGTGAATCAACTCTAGTGGCTTACTTGATCTGGATTCTGATTTCTTGGGTAGTGGTTGTTTCGTTAACTTTGCTTGAATACAGCATTCACAGACTTTCTTTATCTGGCATGGCTTGATCTGGAAGTTATCTAGTTGCTGTTCCAATAACTTTATGGCATTGGGGTCTCGATGCCCTAATCTGTTGTGCCAAACATGTATGCATCCATCATTAACATTAGACATCAATGCATGCTCCAATGAATCTAATTCATACAGCCCGTTCCGAATTGAAGCCTGCGCCAGCAGTTCATTATTCCGCATAATCCTGCATACATTCTTTTCAAAAATGACCCTGAACTGCCCATCAGTTAATTTTCTAACAGAAATCAAGTTACCTGTCAACTGCGGTACATACAGTACACCTATGATTTTTATGACCTTTTCCTGACATTTGAGGTAGCCGGTTCCGATACCTGAAGTTGTCAGCCTTTGACCATTTGCTAGGACAACTTGTCCCTTCTGTTGTTCATCAAGGTTAACAAAGAAATTTCTATTGTTACACATATGAGAACTTGCACCTGAATCAACATACCATGTAGTTCCTGAATTGCTTTCACCAGCCTTGAAACAAGCATACTGGTCATAAGTGCTTGCTATTTCTACACATTGTTGAATTGTTTGAGCTTTATGGTCTGAGTTCTTTCTTTTCCACTCTAAGTATTTTCTGCATTCTTTCTTTATGTGGTTTGGTTTCTTACAGAAAAAAACATACTGTGGAAGTCTTTTCGTAACTGTTGGCTTTTACCTTCTTATCTGTAGACCTTGTACCTGGATGATTTACCTTTAGAGCTTGCTGTTCCTGACCATCGTAAGTTGCTGAGTTTTCACTTCTTCTTTTGTATTCTTCGATCAGTTTGTTCTTGACCAATTCAACAGTTAAGTCGGCTTTGGGTCTTGTTTCTAATGCTGTTATCAGTGTGCTATAGCTGTCTGGCAAACTACTGAGAAAGAAAGCAACATTTAACTGTTCTCCAATAGTTTCCCCCAAGGACGATAACTGGTCAATTATGTCTTCCATCTTAGCAAGATGTGACTCCATATCCCCACCTTCATGTAATCTGATCCCACAAAGCCTCTTTAACAAACTTACCTTATTTGATAAGGTTGACTTTTCGTGGTAATTTCTTAATGCCTCCCACGTTTCCTTTGCTGTTGTCAATTTTCTGATGAGGTTCAACTGGTTGTCCTCCAGGAGTAGACCTATTGTTGCTCTGGCTTTGCTGTCCTTTTTCCGCCATTCCGATGATGAATCTTGATCTTGAAAAATAACTTCCCAGAGATCTTCTTTAACGAGCAACAATTCAACTTTAAACTTCCATGTCTGGTAGTTACTGCCGTTCAACTTTGCGATTTTTAACGTTGCATCCGCCATCAGTTCAACAATTGTATTACTCGATGTAGCGTGGTTAACCTTTATCGCTCACAACGAATGTTCTTTATAAAATCTTGAACCGAACGTTAAATGTTCCGAAAAAACTTGATTTATTCACTTGTTCCTAAAATTGGGTTCTGGGCCCATAACCTGTTAGAAACAATACTTAAACGCAGTGTATAATCGGAACTAATCGACAATAGTTGATTCGACTTTATTGACAAAAGACAACAACAGAAAGGAAGAGATAAAACTAAAAGTGAACATGAAGTGAACATAGAGCATTAATTATAAATCGTTGTAACAAAGAGTTCATTAAAACCAAATTAATTTAACAATACTAGCAGTGCCCGTAGCGGCTTCGCTCGCATGAAATTAGAGAGTTTGAACCGTGCATCCATAGTAGAGATCAATTTTTTAGGTCTCGGCTCGGCCCGTCGACAACTTAGCCCAGCCCGTTTTAAAAATCTAAACTCCTGGCCCGGAACAGCCCGTTTGAATTAGGCCCGGCCCATTCTTACAGGCCTAGAAGTTCTATATATACTTGATGAAAAACTTCGGCCCGTCCCACCTTGACTTCAGGTTTGGCCCGGCCCAACTGAAGACCCTAAAATCACTAAAATATCTATATACTTGGTGAAAAACCTCGGCCCGTCCCACTTTGATTTAAGGTTTGGCCAGGCCCGTGTGAAGACTCTAAAACAACGGCTTGGCCCAACCGGTGATAAACTGGACTTAGCTACTTTTAACCGGCACAAAACTTCAAAATACTAATTTTTACATTTGTAGCACTTACAGTTTTTGAGTAGCAGTTATTTTGAAATCAAATAACCCTTATTTCCACCCCACATTTGAGGTCCTGGAAACCAAATTTTTAAAAAATGTTGAAACACTTATATCATTATTTTTAGAGTAAATACTAATTTTGACATCTGTAGCATTCACAGTTTTTGAGTAGCAGTTACTTTAAAAACCAAAGAAATCTTTTTCCACCCCACATTTGAGATCATGAAAACCAAAATTTCATATATCCTTATTTTTAGAGTAGAAACTAAATACTAATTTTTACTTTTGTAGCATTTACAGTTTTTGAGTAGCAGTTACTTTAAACACCAAGTAACCCAATTTTCCACCCCACATTTGAGGTCCTGAAAACCAAATTTTCAAAAAATAGTGAAACACGTATATCATTATTTTTAGAGTAGAAACTAAATACTAATTTTTACTTTTGTAGCATTTACAGTTTTTGAGTATCAGCTACTTTAAAAACCAAGTAATCCTATTGTCCAGCCCAAATTTAAGGTTCTGGAAACCAAATTTATAAAAAAATGGTGAAACACGTATATCTTTATTTTTAGAATAGAAACTAAATACTAATTTTTAAATCTGTGGTATTTACAGTTTTTGAGTAGCAGTTACTTTAAAAAACAAATAACCCTATTTTCCACCCCACATTTGAAGTCCTGGAAATCAAATTTTCAAAAAATGCTAAAACACGTATTTCATTATTTTTGGAGTAGAAACTAAATACTAATTTTTACTCCTGTAGCATTAACAGTTTTTGAGTAGAAGCTACTTTAAAAACCAAATAACCCAATTTTCCAACCCATATTTGAGGTCCGGGAAACCCAATTTTCAAAAAATGGTGAAACACGTATCTTTTTATTTTTCAAAAAGAATCTATATACCAAATTTCAAAATCTCCTCATTTTTGGTTTTTGAGATATACAATGTTTTAGAAAAAAGTTTGTTTTCCAGTTTTTTCCCCTCAGGAGCAAAATTTTCAAAAATCCTTTCTTAGCGGATGTTTACGCTATAAAAGTAATATAAGTTCCAAATTTCACGTTCCTAGGATGAGGCGTTTGAGCTCGGCGTTGATTATCAGTCATCTGTCAGTCAGTCAGTCAGTCAGTCAGTCAGTCAGTCAGTCAGTCAGGACATGTTCTTTTATATATATACTAGCAGTGCCCGTAGCGGCTTCGCTCGCATGAAATTTGAGAATTTGAACCATGCATACATAGTAGAGTACTGCACGGATCAATTTTTTAGGTCTCGGCTCGGCTCGGCCCGTCGACAACTTGTCCCGTTTCAAAAACCGAAATTCCTGGCCCGGCACGGCCCGTCTAATATGGGCCCGGCCCGTTTTTACAGGCCTAGAAGTTCTATATACTTGATGAAAAACTTCGGCCCGTCCCACCTTGACTTCACGTTTAGCCTGAACACCCTAAAATCACTAAAATGTCTATATACTTGGTTAAAAATCTCGGCCCGTCCCACCTTGATTTAAGGTTTGGGCAGGGCCGTATGAAGACCCTAAAATAACGGCTTGGCCCGTCCGTCCGGTGATAAACTGAACTCATTTACTTTTAACCGGCACAAAACCTCAAAATACTATTTTTCACATCTGTAGCACTTACAGTATTTAAGTAGCAGTTATTTTAAAATCAAATAACCTTTTTTCCACCTCACATTTGAGGTCCTGGAACTGGAAACCAAATTTTCAAAAACTGGTAAAACACGTATATCATTATTTCTGGAGTAGAAACCAAATACTAATTTTTACTCCTGTAGCATCTACTGTTTTCGAGTAGTAGTTACATTAAAAACCAAATAACCTTATTTTCCACCCCACATTTGAGGTCCTGAAAACCACATTTTAAAAAAATGGTAAAACACGTATATCTTTATTTTTAGAACTAGCAGTGCCCGTAGCGGCTTCGCTCGCATGAAATTAGAGAGTTTGAACCGTGCATCCATAGTAGAGATAATTTTTTTAGGTCTCGGCTCGGCCCGTCGACAAATTAGCCCAGCCCGTTTTAAAAACCCAAACTCCTGGCCCGGCACAGCCCGTCTGAATTAGGCCCGGTCCATTTTTACAGGCCTAGAAGTTCTATATACTTGATGAAAAACTTCGGCCCGTCCCACCTTGACCTCAGGTTTGGCCCGGCCAAACTGAAGACCCTAAAATCACTAAAATATCTATATACTTAGTGAAAAGCCTCGGCCCGTCCCACTTTGATTTAAGGTTTGGCCTGGCCCGTGTGAAGACTCTAAAATAACGGCTTGGCCGGCCGATGATAAACTGGACTTAGCTACTTTTAACCGGCACAAAACTTCAAAATACTAATTTTTACATTTGTAGCACTTACAGTTTGTGAGTAGCAGTTATTTTGAAATCAAATAACCCTTATTTCCACCCCACATTTGAGGTCCTGGAAACCAAATTTTCAAAAAATGCTAAAACAGGTATTTCATTATTTTTGGAGTAGAAACTAAATACTAATTTTTACTTCTGTAGCATTAACAGTTTTTGAGTAGCAGCAACTTTAAAAATCAAATAACCCAAAAAATGATGAAACACGTATATCTTTTTTTTTGAGTAGATACTAAGTATTAATTTTTACATCTTTGGCAATTACAGTTGTTGAGTAGCAGTTACTTTAAAAACCAAATAACCCTATTTTCCACCCCACATTTGAAGTCCTGGAAACCAAATTTTCAATAAATTGTGAAACCCGTATATCATTATTTTTAGAGTAGAAACTAAATACTAATTTTTACTTTTGTAACATTAACAGTTTTTGAGTAGAAGCTACTTTAAAAACCAAATAACCCAATTTTCCTACCCACATTTGAGGTCCGGGAAACCAAATTTGTAAAAAATTGTGAAGCACGTATATCTTTACTTTTAGAAAAGAAACTAAATAATAATTTTTACATCTGTGGTATTTACTGTTTTTGAGTAGCAGTTACTATAAAAGACAATTAGCCCTATTTTCCACCCCACATTTGAAGTCCTGGAAACCAAATTTTCAAAAAATGCTAAAACACGTGTTTCATTATTTTTGGAGTAGAAACTAAATACTAATTTTTACTCCTGTAGCAGTAACAGTTTTTGAGTAGAAGCTACTTTAAAAACCAAATTAACCAATTTTCCAACCCACATTTGAGGTCCGGGAAACCGAATTTTCAAAAAATGGTAAAACACGTATCTTTTTATTTTTCAAAAAGAATCTATATACCAAATTTCAGAACAAATTTTTAGAAAAGGTTTTTAGAAAAAAGTTTGTTTTCCAGTTTTTTCCCCTCAGGAGCAAAATTTTCAAAAATCCTTTCTTAGCGGATGTTTACGCTATAAAAGTAATATAAGTTCCAAATTTCACGTTCCTAGGATGAGGCGTTTGAGCTCGGCGTGGATTATCAGTCAGTCATCTGTCAGTCAGTCAGTCAGTCAGTCAGTCAGTCAGTCAGTCAGTCAGGACATGTTCTTTTATATATATAGATAGAAACTAAATACTAATTTTTACATCTGTGGTATTTACAGTTTTTGAGTAGCAGTTACTTTAAAAAACAAATAACCCTATTTTCCACCCCACATTTGAAGTCCTGGAAACCAAATTTTCAAAAAATGCTAAAACACGTATTTCATTATTTTTGGAGTAGAAACTAAATACTAATTTTCACTCCTGTAGCATTCACAGTTTTTGAGTAGCAGCTACTTTAAAAACCAAATAACCCAATTTTCCAACCCACATTTGAAATCCGGGAAACCGAATTTTCAAAAAATGGTGAAACACGTATCTTTTTATTTTTCAAAAAGAATCTATATACCAAATTTCAAAATCTCCTCATTTATGGTTTTCGAGATATACATTGTTTTAGAAAAAAGTTTGTTTTCCAGTTTTTTCCCCTCAGGAGCAAAATTTTCAAAAATCCTTTCTTAGCGGATGTTTACGCTATAAAAGTAATATAAGTTCCAAATTTCACGTTCCTAGAATGAGGCGTTTGAGCTCGGCGTTGATTATCAGTCAGTCATCTGTCAGTCAGTCAGTCAGTCAGTCAGTGAGTCAGTCAGTCAGTCAGTCAGTCAGTCAGTCAGTCAGTCAGGACATGTTCTTTTATATATATAGATTACCACTTACAGTTTTTGAGTAGCAGTAATTTTCAAAATCAAATAACTCTATTTTGCACCTTACATTTGAGGTCCTGGAAACCAAATTTTTCAAAAAATGCTAAAACACGTATTTCATTATTTTTGGAGTAGAAACTAAATACTAATTTTTACTTCTTTAGCATTAACAGTTTTTGAGTAGCAGCTATTTTAAAAACCAAATAACCAAAAAAATGATGAAACACGTATATCTTTTTTACCAATGCTTTTATTAACTCGTCGTCTCTGTTTCTCTGTCTGTCTGTTTCTCTGTCTGTCTGTTTCTCTGTCTGTCTGTTTCTCTGTCTGTCTGTTTCTCTGTCTGTCTGTTTCTCTGTCTGTCTGTTTCTCTGTCTGTCTGTTTCTCTGTCTGTTTCAAATCTTGCAATCAATTTTTGAGTCACTTCCTGACGATAGATTTTTTTCAAATTTTGCATACATGCTCAAAATAGAAGACAATGCAATATTCAATTATTAGTTTTACAATAAGTCAATTAATTTAGTTAATTTTAATTAATTTCGATATTTCGATATAATTAAGATATTTCGACTTTAATATAAAATAAAAGAGTAATATAAGAAAAAATTGATTGCAAAATTTGTGTTTTAATTACATATAAGAGCATTGGTTTTAAAAATTCGTTTTTAATTTACTTGTTTTGAGTAGATACTAAGTATTAATTTTTACATCTGTGGCAATTACAGTTGTTGACTACTTTAAAAACCAAATAACCCTATTTTCCACCCCACATTTGAAGTCCTGGAAACCAAATTTTCAAAAAATTGTGAAACCCGTATATCATTATTTTTAGAGTAGAAACTAAATACTAATTTTTACTTTTGTAGCATTAACAGTTTTTGAATAGAAGCTACTTTAAAAACCAAATAACCCAATTTTCCAACCCACATTTGAGGTCCGGGAAACCAAATTTGTAAAAAATGGTGAAACACGTTTATCTTTATTTTTAGAAAAGAAACTAAATAATAATTTTTACATCTGTGGTATTTACTGTTTTTGAGTAGCAGTTACTATAAAAGACAATTAGCCCTATTTTCCACCCCACATTTGAAGTCCTGGAAACCAAATTTTCAAAAAATGCTAAAACACGTATTTCATTATTTTTGAAGTAGAAACTAAATACTAATTTTTACTCCTGTAGCATTAACATTTTTTGAGTAGAAGCTACTTTAAAAACCAAATAACCCAATTTTCCAACCCACATTTGAGGTCCGGGAAACTGAATTTTCAAAAATTAGTGAAACTTGTATCTTTTTATTTTTCAAAAAGAATCTATATACCAAATTTCAAAATCTCCTCATTTTTGGTTTTCGAGATATACATTGTTTTAGAAAAAAGTTTGTTTTCCAGTTTTTTCCCCTCAGGAGCATAATTTTCAAAAATCCTTTCTTAGCGGATGTTTCCGCTATAAAAGTAATATAAGTTCCAAATTTCACGTTCCTAGGATGAAGCGTTTGAGCTCGGCGTTGATTATCAGTCAGTCATCAGTCAGTCAGTCAGTCAGTCAGTCAGTCAGTCAGTCAGTCAGTCAGTCAGTCAGTCAGTCAGTCAGTCAGTCAGTCAGTCAGTCAGTCAGTCAGTCAGGACATGTTCTTTTATATATACAGATATATATATATATATATATATATATATATATATATATATATATATTACCACTTACAGTTTTTGAGTAGCAGTAATTTTTAAAATCAAATAACTCTATTTTGCACCTTACATTTGAGGTCCTGGAAACCAAATTTTTCAAAAAATGCTAAAACACGTATTTTATTATTTTTGGAGTAGAAACTAAATACTAATTTTTACTTCTGTAGCATTATCAGTTTTTGAGTAGCAGCTACTTTAAAAACCAAATAACCCAAAAAATGATGAAACACGTATATCTTTTTTTTTGAGTAGATACTAAGTATTAATTTTGTAAAAAATGGTGAAGCATATCTTTATTTTTAGAAAAGAAACTAAATAATAATTTTTACATCTGTGGTATTTACTGTTTTTGAGTAGCAGTTACTATAAAAGACAATTAGTCCTATTTTCCACCCCACATTTGAAGTCCTGGAAACCAAATTTTCAAAAAATGCTAAAACACGTATTTCATTATTTTTGGAGTAGAAACTAAATACTAATTTTTACTCCTGTAGCATTAACAGTTTTTGAGTAGAAGCTACTTTAAAAACCAAATAACCCAATTTTCAAACCCACATTTGAGGTCCGGGAAACCGAATTTTCAAAAAATGGTGAAACACGTATCTTTTTATTTTTCAAAAAGAATCTATATACCAAATTTCAAAATCTCCTCATTTTTGGTTTTCGAGATATACATTGTTTTAGAAAAAAGTTTGTTTTCCAGTTTTTTCCCCTCATGAGCAAAATTTTCAAAAATCCTTTCTTAGCGGATGTTTACGCTATAAAAGTAATATAAGTTCCAAATTTCACGTTCCTAGGATGAGGCGTTTGAGCCCGGCGTTGATTATCAGTCAGTCATCTGTCAGTCAGTCAGTCAGTCAGTCAGTCAGTCAGTCAGTCAGTCAGTCAGTCAGTCAGTCAGTCAGTCAGTCAGTCAGTCAGTCAGTCAGTCAGTCAGTCAGTCAGTCAGTCAGTCAGTCAGGACATGTTCTTTTATATATATAGATGAAAAACTTCGGCCCGTCCCACCTTGACTTCAGGTTTGGCCCGGCCCAACTGAAGACCCTAAAATCACTAAAATATCTATATACTTGGTGAAAAACCTCGGCCCGTCCCACTTTGATTTAAGGTTTGGCCTGGCCCGTGTGAAGACTCTAAAACAACGGCTTGGCCCAACCGGTGATAAACTGGACTTAGCTACTTTTAACCGGCACAAAACTTCAAAATACTAATTTTTACATTTGTAGCACTTACAGTTTTTGAGTAGCAGTTATTTTGAAATCAAATAAACCTTATTTCCACCCCACATTTGAGGTCCTGGAAACCAAATTTTTAAAAAATGTTGAAACACTTATATCATTATTTTTTGAGTAAATACTAAATACTAATTTTGACATCTGTAGCATTCACAGTTTTTGAGTAGCAGTTACTTTAAAAACCAAAGAAACCTTTTTCCACCCCACATTTGAGATCATGAAAACGAAAATTTCATATATCCTTATTTTTAGAGTAGAAACTAAATACTAATTTTTACTTTTGTAGCATTTACAGTTTTTGAGTAGCAGTTACTTTAAACACCAAGTAACCCAATTTTCCACCCCACATTTGAGGTCCTGAAAACCAAATTTTCAAAAAATAATGAAACACGTATATCATTATTTTTAGAGTAGAAACTAAATACTAATTTTTACTTTTGTAGCATTTACAGTTTTTGAGTATCAGTTACTTTAAAAACTAAGTAATCCTATTGTCCAGCCCAAATTTAAGGTCCTGGAAACCAAATTTATAAAAAAATGGTGAAACACGTATATCTTTATTTTTAGAATCGAAACTAAATACTAATTTTTAAATCTGTGGTATTTACAGTTTTTGAGTAGCAGTTACTTTAAAAAACAAATAACCCTATTTTCCACCCCACATTTGAAGTCCTGGAAATCAAATTTTCAAAAAATGCTAAAACACGTATTTCATTATTTCTGGAGTAGAAACTAAATACTAATTTTTACTCCTGTAGCATTAACAGTTTTTGAGTAGAAGCTACTTTAAAAACCAAATAACCCAATTTTCCAACCCACATTTGAGGTCCGGGAAACCGAATTTTCAAAAAATGGTGAAACACTTATCTTTTTATTTTTCAAAAAGAATCTATATACCAAATTTCAAAATCTCCTCATTTTTGGTTTTCGAGATATACATTGTTTTAGAAAAACGTTTGTTTTCCACTTTTTTCCCCTCAGGAGCAAAATTTTCAAAAATCCTTTCTTAGCGGATGTTTACGCTATAAAAGTAATATAAGCTCCAAATTTCACGTTCCTAGGATGAGGCGTTTGAGCTCGGCGTTGATTATCAGTCAGTCATCTGTCAGTCAGTCAGTCAGTCAGTCAGTCAGTCAGTCAGTCAGTCAGTCAGTCAGTCAGTCAGTCAGTCAGTCAGTCAGTCAGTCAGTCAGTCAGTCAGTCAGTCAGTCAGTCAGGACATGTTCTTTTATATATATAGACTAGCAGTTCCCGTAGCGGCTTCGCTCGCATGAAATTAGAGAGTTTGAACCGTGCATCCATAGTAGAGATCAATTTTTTAGGTCTCGGCTCGGCCCGTCGACAACTTAGCCCAGCCCGTTTTAAAAACCAGAACTCCTGGCCCGGCACAGCCCGTCTGAATTAGGCCCGGCCCATTCTTACAGGCTTAGAAGTTCTATATACTTGATGAAAAACTTCGGCCCGTCCCACCTTGACTTCAGGTTTGGCCCGGCCCAACTGAAGACCCTAAAATCACTAAAATATCTATATACTTGGTGAAAAACCTCGGCCCGTTCCATTTTGATTTAAGGTTTGGCCTAGCCCGTGTGAAGACTCTAAAATAACGGCTTGGCCCGGCCGGTGATAAACTGAACTTAGCTACTTTTAACCGGCACAAAACTTCAAAATACTAATTTTTACATTTGTAGCACTTACAGTTTGTGAGTAGCAGTTATTTTGAAATCAAATAACCCTTTTTCCCACCCCACATTTGATGTCCTGGAAACCAAATTTTTAAAAAAATGTTGAAACACTTATATCATAATTTTTTGAGTAAATACTAAATACTAATTTTGACATCTGTAGCATTCATAGTTTTTGAGTAGCAGTTACTTTAAAAACCAAAGAAACCTTTTTTCCACCCCACATTTGAGGTCCTGAAAACCAAAATTTCAAAAATTGGTGAAACACATATATCCTTATTTTTAGAGTAGAAACTAAATACTAATTTTTACTTTTGTAGCATTAACAGTTTTCGAGTAGAAGCTACTTTAAAAACCAAATAACCCAATTTTCCAACCCACATTTGAGGTCCGGGAAACCAAATTTGTAAAAAATGGTGAAACACGTATATCTTTATTTTTAGAAAAGAAACTAAATAATAATTTTTACATCTGTGGCATTTACTGTTTTTGAGTAGCAGTTACTATAAAAGACAATTTACCCTATTTTCCACCCCACATTTGAAGTCCTGGAAACCAAATTTTCAAAAAATGCTAAAACACGTATTTCATTATTGTTGGAGTAGAAACTAAATACTAATTTTTACTCCTGTAGCATTAACAGTTTTTGAGTAGAAGCTACTTTAAAAACCAAATAACTCAATTTTCCAACCCACATTTGAGGTCCGGGAAACCGAATTTTCAAAAAATGGTGAAACACGTATCTTTTTATTTTTCAAAAAGAATCTATATACCAAATTTCAGAAAAAAACTTTAGAAAAAATTTTAGAAAAAAGGTTGTTTTCCAGTTTTTTCCCCTCAGGAGCAAAATTTTCAAAAATCCTTTTTTAGCGGATGTTTACGCTATAAAAGTAATATAAGTTCCAAATTTCACGTTCCTAGGATGAGGCGTTTGAGCTCGGCGTTGATTATCAGTCAGTCATCTGTCAGTCAGTCAGTCAGTCAGTCAGTCAGTCAGTCAGTCAGTCAGTCAGTCAGTCAGTCAGTCAGTCAGTCAGTCAGTCAGGACATGTTCTTTTATATATATAGATATATATATATATATATATATATATATATATATATATATATATATATATATATATATATATATATATATATATATATATATATATATATATATATATATAAGAACATGTCCTGACTGACTGACTGACTGACTGACTGACTGACTGACTGACTGATGACTGACTGATAATCAACGCCGAGCTCAAACGCCTTATCCTAGGAACGTGAAATTTGGAACTTATATTAATTTTATAGCGTAAACATCCGCTAAGATAGGAATTTTGAAAATTTTGCTCCTGAGGGGAAAAAACTGGAAAACAAACTTTTTTCTAAAACAATGTATATCTCGAAAACCAAAAATGAGGAGATTTTGAAATTTGGTATATAGATTCTTTTTGAAAAATAAAAAGATACATGTTTCACCATTTTTTGAAAATTCGGTTTCCCGGACCTCAAATATGGGTTGGAAAATTGGGTTATTTGGTTTTTAAAATCGCTTCTACTCAAAAACTGTTAATGCTACAGGAGTAAAAATTAGTATTTAGTTTCTACTCAAAAAATAATGAAATACGTGTTTTAGCATTTTTTGAAAATTCGGTTTCCCGGACTTCAAATGTGGGTTGGAAAATTGGGTTATTTGATTTTTAAAGTAGATGCTACTCAAAATCTGTGAATGCTACAGGAGTAAAAAGTAGTATTTAGTTTCTACTCCAAAAATAATGAAAAACGTGTTTTAGCATTTTTGGAAAATTTGGTTTCCAGGACTTCAAATGTGGGGTGGAAAATAGGGTTATTTGTTTTTTAAAGTAACTGCTATTCAAAAACTGTGAATACCACAGATGTAAAAATTATTATTTAGTTTCTATTCTAAAAATAAAGATATAAGTGTTTAACCATTTTTTTTTTAAATTTGGTTTCCAGGACCTCAAATGTGGGGTGGAAAATAAGGTTATTTGGTTTTTAATGTAACTGCTACTCGAAAACTGTAGATGCTACAGGAGTAAAAATTAGTATTTAGTTTCTACTCCAGAAATAATGATATACGTGTTTTACCATTTTTTAAAAATTTGGTTTCCAGGATTTCAAATATGGGGTGGAAAATAGGGTTACTTGGTTTTTAAAGTAACTGCTACTCAAAAACTGTAAATACTACAAAAGTAAAATTAGTATTTAGTTTCTACTCTAAAAATAATGATATACGTGTTTCACCATTTTTTGAAAATTTGGTTTTCAGGTCCTCAAATGTGAAGAGGAAAAAAGGTTATTTGATTTTAAAATTACTGCTACTCAAAAACTGTAAGTGCTACAGATGTGAAAATTAGTATTTTGAGGTTTTGTCCCGGTGGAAAGTAGATGAATTCAGTTTATCACCGGACGGACGGGCCAAGCCGTTATTTTAGGGTCTTCATAAGGCCCTGTCCAAACCTTAAATCAAGGTGGGACGGGCCGAGATTTTTAACCAAGTATATAGACATTTTAGTTATTTTAGGGTGTTCAGACGGGCCGGGCTAAACCTGAAGTCAATGTGGGACGGGCCGAAGTTTTTCATCAAGTATATAGAACTTCTAGGCCTGTAAAACCGGGCCGGGCCCATATTAGACAGGCCGTGCCAGGGCAAGAATTTCGGTTTTTGAAACGGGCTGGGCCAAGTTGTCGACGGGCCGAGCCGAGACCTAAAAAATTGATCCGTGCAGTACTCTACTATGCATGCACGGTTCAAATTCTTTAATTTCATGCGAGCGAAGCCGCTACGGGCACTGCTAGTATATATATATATATATATATATATACGTATTTTATCTGAGTTACTTTTACGATATTTTAATATCTAGGATAAGTACGTTCTATCTGGTTTTATACACCATGTGTTTTAAGACGCTGTTTGGTTTAAATTTTAAATTAACTCTGAGGTTAACAATTTTAGTAGAAACGCTATATATATATATATATATATATATATATATATATATATATATATATATATATATATATATATATATATATATATATATATATATATATATATATATATATATATATATATATATATATATATATATATATATATATATATATATATATATATATATATATAGCGTTTCTACTAAAATTGTTAACCTCAGAGTTAATTTAAAATTAAAACCAAACAGCGTCTTAAAACACATGGTGTAAAAGACTATAAACTATAATCAAAAAAAAAATTTAAACCAAACGTCAACACAATGAAATAAACAATAAAACCAGATAGAACGTACTTATCCTATATATTAAAATATCGTAAAAGGAACTGAGATAAAATACGTATATTATTAAAGTTCAAATAATTTAAAAAATAAAAATAGTATATACAAGAATATTGGTATGGTCGTAATTTGCTTATAGAAAAAGACACTGTAAATTTACAAAATTGAACATGCTATTTTTTACCAATGCTTTTATTAACTCGTCGTCTCTGTTTCTCTGTCTGTTTCAAATCTTGCAATCAATTTTTGAATCACTTCCTGATGATAGATTTTTGTCAAATTTTGCATACATGCTCAAAATAGAAGACAATGCAATATTCAATTATTAGTTTTACAATAAGTCAATTAATTTAGTTAATTTTAATTAATTTCGATATTTCGATATAATTAAGATATTTCGACTTTAATATAAAATAAAAGAGTAATATAAAAAAAATTGATTGCAAAATTTGTGTTTTAATTACATATAAGAGCATTGGTTTTAAAAATTCGTTTTTAATTTACTTGTTCTTCTTATTGTTATATTACCACTATAAAGTAGAATAGGCAATTCAACGGGCTTGTCATCTCCCGGCGGGAATTCACATTGGTCCCCTTTAGGAATTCCACTGAGGTCACTGCTTACGCCCTGGGCGCCATCAGTCACGCAACAAACAGACGGAGTAGATTGAGATTTTTTTTTTAGATTTAGCATACGCCTTATCAATACAAGTCTTGCTCAAGGCGAGAGAGGGAGGGTACTTGCAAAGGTAGCCATTTATATAGATCAACAGGTTCATTGCTACAAATCACAAATTCATCCTAGTCCGATAATGTTTGATGCGAGATCATGTCAGTACTTCGTGTGCAATAAGTCCCTTGTTGACCCGAGAGGAGAGAGTTAGTAGTCGAAAGAGAATCAGGAATGCATCGTGTTGCGACATCACACAATTCGAATTTATTATGTTCTTCTGTTGAGGTTCTACTAGATGTATCACATACATCCTGGGCACAATGAGTCCCACAACAGGTGGTAACGGGAGACTTGTCCCGACACGACAAATCTTCATCGACACTGTTCATCAATGTTTCGTTGAAGATCCTGTTATTATCCCGTGTATTATCACTTTCAAGACAAGCCGAGGTGAGATCTTCACTCCCAGAAGAAAAACCAGAAACGTCATCATTTAAAGTACTATTCAACTCCAATGTACTATTAGCTACCGAACGTAAAGAAAGGTTGGGACGAGTTCTTTGCCATCAGTTGCTAAAGTCGAACTGATGCTTTGATTGACATGGCAAACAGTTACAGCATTCAGACGTCCTTGGCTCATAGTGCTTCTCAGCCAGTTCTTGAGACGCCTTAAAGCGCTGAAAGATCTCTCTGACGCACATGATGATACTGGGCAGATCAGTAAAAGTCATATTAGTGGCTCCACAGCTTTGAAGAGTTCGCGAACTTCTGGTACGATCTTCTGGAAAATAATTTGAGCTTCGATCAAGGATTTAGCATGGAATTTGGTGTTGAACATCTGGAGTTGACACACAGAAACATTTATTTGTCCGCTAACTAACATCTGTTCCAATGTCAGGTAGGTCCTGAGACTTGGCGAGTTTATATCCAGTCTCTCAGTAAGTTGGCACACAACAGTGTCAACAGCTAAAAAGAATGCTGCGCGGTAATAATCTTCAGCTGTCTGAGGAACATGCGCTGCAGCAGCTCCTGTGAATCTGCGTGGCAGTTGACGCAATCTGGACAGGCAATTTTGTGAAAAACATCCTCTGTACGAAGATTTATCAGTGCAGTTTTAACCGTGTCCAGTGCTTCCAGCATGCTGCTGAGTGTTGCTGACGACGATTGCAGAGATCGGTTGAGTTCTTCAAGTTGAACAATAATTATGCAAATAATAAATCTATATATATAAAAGAACAGTCCTGACTGACTGACTGACTGACTGACTGACTGACTGACTGACTGACTGACTGACTGACTGACTGACTGACTGACTGACTGACTGACTGACTGACTGACTGACTGACTGACTGACTGACTGACTGACTGACTGACTGACTGACTGACTGACTGACTGACTGACTGACTGACTGACTGACTGACTGACTGACTGACTGACTGACTGACTGACTGACTGACTGACTGACTGACTGACTGACTGACTGACTGACTGACTGACTGACTGACTGACTGACTGACTGACTGACTGACTGACTGACTGACTGACTGACTGACTGACTGACTGACTGACTGACTGACTGACTGACTGACTGACTGACTGACTGACTGACTGACTGACTGACTGACTGACTGACTGACTGACTGACTGACTGACTGACTGACTGACTGACTGACTGACTGACTGACTGACTGACTGACTGACTGACTGACTGACTGACTGACTGACTGACTGACTGACTGACTGACTGACTGACTGACTGACTGACTGACTGACTGACTGACTGACTGACTGACTGACTGACTGACTGACTGACTGACTGACTGACTGACTGACTGACTGACTGACTGACTGACTGACTGACTGACTGACTGACTGACTGACTGACTGACTGACTGACTGACTGACTGACTGACTGACTGACTGACTGACTGACTGACTGACTGACTGACTGACTGACTGACTGACTGACTGACTGACTGACTGACTGACTGACTGACTGACTGACTGACTGACTGACTGACTGACTGACTGACTGACTGACTGACTGACTGACTGACTGACTGACTGACTGACTGACTGACTGACTGACTGACTGACTGACTGACTGACTGACTGACTGACTGACTGATAATCAATGCCGAGCTCAAACGCCTCATCCTAGGAACGTGAAATTTGGAACTTATATTAATTTTATTGCGTAAGCATCCACTAAGTAAGGATTTTTTAAAATTTTGCTTCTGAGGGGAAGAAACTGGAAAACAAACTATTTTCTAAAACAATGTATATCTCGAAAACCAAAAATGAAGAGATTTTGAAATTTGGTGTATGGGTTTTTCTTGAAAAATGAAAAGATACGTGTTTCACCATTTTTTGAAAATTCGGTTTCCCGGACCTCAAATGTGGGTTGGAAAATTGGGTTAATTGGTTTTAAAGCAGCTGCTACTCAAAAACTGTAAATGCTACAGGAATAAAAATTAGTATTTAGTTTCTATTCCAAAAATAATGAAATACGTGTTTTAGCATTTTATGACAATTTGGTTTCCAGGACTTCAAATATGGGGGTGGAAAATAGGGTTACTTGGTTTTTGAAGTAACTGCTACCCAAAAACTGTAAATGCTACAAAAGTAAAATTAGTATTTAGTTTCTACTCTAAAAATAATGATATACGTGTTTCACCATTTTTTTGAAAATTTGGTTTCCAGGACCTCAAATGTGAAGTGGAAAAGGGTTATTTGATTTTAAAATAACTGCTACTCAAAAACTGTAAGTGCTACAGATGTGAAAATTATTATTTTGAGGTTTTGTGCCGGTTAAAAGTAGATGAGTTCAGTTTATCACCGGACGGACGGGTCAAGCCGTTATTTTAGGATCTTCCCACAGCCCTGCCCAAACCTTAAATCAAGGTGGGACGGGCCGAGATTTTTAACCAAGTATATCGACATTTTAGTGATTTTAGGGTGTTCAGACGGGTCGGGCTAAACCTGAAGTCAAGGTGGGACGGGCCGAAGTTTTTCATCAAGTATATAGAACTTCTAGGCCTGTAAAAACGGTCCGGGTCCATATTAGACGGGCCGTGCCGGGCCAGGAATTTTGGTTTTTGAAACAGGCTGGGCCAAGTTGTCGACGGGCCGAGCCGAGACCTAAAAAATTGATCCGTGTAGTACTCAACTATGTATGCATGGTTCAAATTCTTTAATTTCATGCGAGCAAAGCCGCTACGGGCACTGCTAGTCAGGGACGTCAATTGGAGAGGGCAGGGGGGGCGATCGCCCCCCCTGAGTTTTCAGTGGGCCCCCGGCACTAAAGTGGGCCCCACGCAGTTAAGTGGGCCTCACGCAGTTAAGTGAGCCCCACGCAGTTAAGTGGGCCCCACGCATTTAAGTGAGCCCCACGCAGTTACGTGGGCCCCATCACTAAAGTGGGCCCCACGCACTTAAGTTAGTGGGCCCTCCGGATTTTTAAGTGGCCCTTCCGGAATTTTCAGTGAGCCTAACATACTTAAGGGCCTCGGTACTAAAGGTGGGCCCCACGCAGTAAAGTGGGCCCCATCCCTAAAGCGGGCTCAACGCACTTAAGTGGGCCCCCGCCCTTAAGTGGTCTCCGCGCTTAAGTGGTCTCCCGCGCTTAAGTGGGCCCCCGGCACATAAGTTAGTGGGCCCCTCCTGATTTTTAAATAGCCCTTCCCGGACATTTCAGTAGGCCCCCGGCACTAAAGTTGGCCCCACGTACTTAAGGGGGCACTCGGCACTAAAGTGGGTCCCACGCACTTAAAAAGGCCCAGCACTGAAGTGAGTCCTACGCACTCAAGGGGCCCCGGCACTGATGTGGGCTCCACGCACTTAAGTGGGCTCCCGGTACCTAGGTGGGCCCCTACTTACTTAAGTGACCCTTCCTGGACTTTTCAGTGGGTTTCCCGGCATTAAAGTGGTTCCCGCAATTAAGTGGGCTCCCCGCCCTTGAGTGGTCCACCGCACTTAAGTGGTTTCCACCCCCGTTTTTACGTGAGACACCACACTAAATTGGTTCCCCGCACTTAAGTGGGCCCCGGCACTCAAGTGGGTCCCTCTTAACTTTTAACTGGCCTTTTCCTGATTTTTGACTGGCCCTTCTCTGACTGTTAAGTAGCCCTCCCTGACTTTTATGTAGGCTCCTGACTTTTATGTAGGCTCCTGACTTTTATGTAGGCTCCTGACTTTTAAGTGGGCCATGGTTATTATATGGGCACCTTTCAGACCGTTACTTTCAAAACTCATGGACATCATTTAGGGGGACTGGGCTTCGGACTTTTATGTGAACCAATAGTTATTATATATGGGCCCCTGTAGGATTTTTTGGTGTTTTTAGTGAGATTTGAGAAGAGAAAAATAGAAGCTTTTGTAATTATAGGATGCGGCCATATGTAGAAAAATGCCGTCCCGGTTATAAAGATGGTTAGCGTTATTCATAGTCTGGCCAGGTAGGTTGTCCATAGAAATTAAAAGAGAGAAGAGATGCTAAAGAAACTAGGAAGCTTGATCATCAACGTTGAGATGGAGAGGTGTTAAAACAGTTATGAACAGTTCAAAATGGAACGAGATAGGTCACAGATTTTGTATGCATGCATCGATCGCATTTTGTCTAAGTTGAACGCACGATTTACAGAAAATAGTGATATTCTTGCATGTCTGAATTCCTTCAATCCGCAATCTGATGATTTCCTCTCTGCACTCTGCAGACCGAATAAGAACACTTTTGCGGCCAGTCCCAACCCGGATAAAAAAATATCAAATTATGATCCACGACAGGATAATTCGATATATATTACATATCCTAATATTTGAGTCTTAAAACACGTAGTATAAAGAACGATAAACTATTATCAAATAACGATATTAGAATTACCTTAATTTAAAATGCCCAGTTTGTTTAGGTTAACCAAAAAAAAAGATATGAACTATTAGCCTATATCCTATTCATAAAAATTCAGTAGATACTTGCATTATTGGACCCAGAGGCGTGGCTAAGGGGGTAAGCAAGCTGCCCCGGGCGACATCATGGGGGTGACAGAAAGAGGGTTCAGTGTATACATATTATACTAACTTTTTCAGAATTAAATGACTATAGCTTCTTTCGTTCATCAATATTAATTACCGTTCACAGCAGATTTTGATAGCTATAGCCTTGTTCGTAGAGACAGATGGAAATGCTCTTATGATCACTCAGATGTTATGGTATGTGACCTCCCCCGGTCATCAGGTTTTTGGGAGGAAAAATAAAACAAGGGTTTCAATTTTTTTTAAAAAGTGACTCCAACTACCCCCTCCCCGGTCATCAGGTTTTTTTGGGAGAAAGAATCAAAAGATGTTATGCAGGGGGGCGCAGATTTTGTGTTTTGTGCCCAGGCGCAGAGGACCCCGAGGGGGCCCCTAAAACATCTTGCCCCCCCCCCTAAGGTTTTGCTGAAATGACGTCCCTGCTGCTAGTGTAATAATAAAATAATTACATGTTCCTACAATCTGAATAAAGAGTATATAGACAACAAACCACAAGTGTTTTTGTATAATAACTATCAAAAGACATATGTGCCAAATAGGCTTGTTGTACCTATGTGTTAAAATTGCCTTGTTAATCAGTCTGCACTATTCAAATATTGGGAGGCCCAATTAATGGGCAGGCCCTCTACCTTAAGTTTTGAGGGGGGGCTGGCCCACTGTGCCTTGATGGATTGACGTCTCTGATATCTATTGCCAACGATATTTTTATAATCAGTATCGATATCGATTACCTACCTACGGTATTTTTTGAAAAGTATCGCTAATAGCCCTGCATACCGGGTACTTGTTGACAGATATTAAAAAAAAACAATAATTACTTTTTATTGTAATTTGCATTATTGAAATTTTAAGAAGAGGTCGTCATGTCGTAGACTTCTGCAAAGGAAGCGATCGAAGCGATCCTAACCCTGGTGGGCGGATACTAGGGATGTCACGGGTAGTACTTTTTGGAGTTTTCGGGTTCGGGTTCGGGTTCGGGTTTGTGAAACTAGAGTTTTCGGGTTCGAGTTCGGGTTCGGGTTTGTGAAACTAGAGTTTTCGGGTTCGGGTTCGGGTTTGTAAAACTCGAGTTTTCGGGTTCGGGTTCGGGTTTGTGAAACTCAGGTTTTCGGGTTCGGGTTCGGGTTTGTAGTTTTCCAAAAACCGGGTTCGGGTTCGGGTACTGGTTTATGATTTCAAATTCCTGGAATTATTTTAAATTTACTTAGTGTATATACATATACAAACGAGAGCGATCAATTCATCCATTGGACATTACACGTATTGAATAAACTCTAACAAGTTAATTTTTTTAGCTTTCCAAATAATGTGATTTCTTTGGCCGAAGGAGGCTTAATTATTTTAGTTCGTTCGTGGCTCGGTCCGGCCAGATAATAATGCGGATTAGTGGTCTAGTTTACACACTCACCAATAAAATGAACTATTTGTGTTATTTGTTACGCAAAGGTGATAATACAAAACTTGCAGGGCTTGCGATTAGCATAATACGTTACCTCTTAAATTATTGCAGTTTATTAATTTTTTCGCGGCTCGGTCCGGTCGGGCAATCAGGCGGATTAGTGTCCTAGCTTACACATTTGCCAATAAAATAACTGTGGCGCATAGATCATTTATAGACTTTGCCAGTTAAAGTTTAGGATTATGCAAGATTATCTTTATAACAAAGGGTCTTTGTTATATCAGAAAAACTTTGAGTATATGAATGAATAAATATAAGGTTATATAACTGAAGTAAAAAGTTTAGAGTCATGGCTTTCCGCGATTTCTTCGACCGAAGGAGGCTTAATTATTTTAGTTCGTTCGCGGCTCGGTCCGGCCTGATTATAATCAAACGGATTAGCGGTTTAGTTTACACAATCACTAATAAAATGACGTATTTGTGTTATTTGTTACGCAAAGGTGATAATACAAAACTTCTACGCTCGCGATTAGTATAATATGTTACGTCAACAAAACTTGTAATTTATTAATCTCTAAGACACAGCTTTTATAAAGATTTATTTGTTCACAACTCCGAGTTCGGGTATTAGGCTTATAAATTTTCGGGTTCGAGTTCGGGTTCGGGTATCAAGTTTTCACATTTTCGGGTTCGGGTTCGGGTTCGGGTACCAAATTTTCACACTTTCGGGTTCGAGTTCGGGTTCGGGTATCAGAAAAAGACCGGGTAGTACCGAACTCGGGTTCGGGTACCCGTGACATCCCTAGCGGATACTATAATGGACTGGACTTGCAATCAAATTTATATTATATTTTAGTTGACAATAAATTAACAATAAAAAAATTTTGAAATATTTAACTACAATGTTTGGTTCTGAATTAAAAAAAAAGTTATAGTGCTACTTTTCGGCAAATGGGTTCTGTCCCGTATGTGTTTATATTATTCTCCTCAGCCTCATACTATTCATTAGTTACTAATGACTTAATTAATCGGTCATGTTTGTTAGTTTATTTTAGTTTTAATATATTCGAAGAGGCTGATCATATCTAAAGTTTGTTTCAAAATGGACGTACTAAATAGATTGAAATCTGCTGTGACCAATGTGCTACCAGTTGGCAATCCGATCACTAATGAATTTGAAATAAATAATCATTTGGCCAGTGGTGGTCCAGGACTTATGTGGAAGATATGCGATGGAGTGTCGAAAACAACCAAACAGGTAAAAAACGAATGAAGACTTATAAACCAAACTCTCGTGTGAAGAAATACAAGCACTGGGCCTGATTGGGCAGTCGCACACAAATTAAAAAAAAAAATTTTTGTTTTGATCTATATATTTTTTAAGTAATCTTCTAGTTTAACAGCCTGGGCCAATTTTGAAATAAAAAAATGGATTTAAAAACGTTGTAATAAAATGAGCACAGAACAATATTAGAAACATATTTTGACTGAAAAACTCATTAAAAGACAACTTTAAGCAGAAATACCCAACAAAACAGCATTGATACACGGAATAATACAATTTCAACTTCAAGCCATTAAAAGTCAGTAAAAGTTAATAGCTAAATAACTGTTTGACAAATAAATTAGTTTAAAAGGTAAAAAATAAAGTAAATTAATTAATATGGAGTCAAAATTTTAAATTTTTACAAACAATCAGAGCGTCAAGCGGAAATTTAGGTCACTGCTATTGCCCCGGCGGTTCGACGTGATTACAATCGGTAAAATTGCTACTAACCTAACCCTAACCCTATCCCTAGCTCTAACCCTAACCCTACCTCTAACCCTATCCCTACCCCTAAACCCTATCCTAGGTAGTAGCATAAAAATTTCAAAATAATTTTTTTGAAATTTCATTAATTTTTATATAAAGGTACAAATTCTGAGTTTGAATACACCATATAGTGTACAAAAAAATAAAATTAATAAAGATATAGCAAATCAAAGATCGCGTACCGTCGTGGCAATAGCATTAACGGAAATTTATCTATGATATGAATAGTTTTTTTTAATAAATTCAATAGCCAAAATTATAAAATTAAAATAAATTAGTTTTTTTTTATTTGTGTTGAGGCATATTGGCAAAACCGCCGACTTTGGTTGTGGGTGAAATGCGGGAGAGTCAATGGGTGAAATGCAAGAAGCTTCCTGCAGATTTATTATGTGTGTGATTCAATATATAACAACAATAAATTTAAGTGTTTCTCGTTTTAACAATATTATTTTTGCTTTTGTGTTGTATTGTAACAATGGAAATGTTAAAACTTAGGTATTTTATTTGTTCATTTTCAAATGTTTTACTCAAGATTCTAAATTATGGACCAGCCAAGGTAGATTTAATGACGAAAAAAATTTGTAGCTATATTTTTCAAATAGGCTAGTTGTGTTGTAAAGAAATGAGGATTTTATAGTTGTTGTAATTATAAAAATGCAATGCTTATACTCAATGCAGCTAGGAAATTGTTCTCGAACATCCAAAAATTTGATAGCATGAAGTAATAAAGTTCAGACAATCAGCCTGCACCAAAGCTAATTAAAAAATTAAAAAAGTCATTCCTACGCAATGTTTTACAAGTCGGAATGTACATAATAAACATTTTCCATTGTAGAGCAATGAACATTTGAGAGCAAATAATTATCTTCTATGAAATACAAATTGCTCATTTATGTCAAACTAGCAAGGTTACTTGGAGCTGCTCGGGTTTTTCTTTAGATTTGTTGATGATAAAACTTGAAATAATGAGCTGATTTTTATTTTTAATGGCTCTAAACCTTCTCATCAATAAAGAAGAGGATCATTCAAAATTCTGATTAAATTGCTCCCGCGGTTCGGATGTGATAAGCGAACAAACACACACACACATATATATATACTAGCTGACCCATCAAACGTTGTTTTGCCAAATAATTATCAATCCTTCCCCGCATGCTCTCCCGTTCCAGCTTGCTCTCTTTTTTTTTTTTTTATGATAGTTTATAGTCCTTTACACCAAGTGTTTTAAGACTGAATTGGCTGAGTAGGAAGCACATAAGTACTTCCTGTCGTGGATCAAAGTTTGATCCCTTTAACTGTCCCTCCTCCTTTATCCAGGCTTGGGACTGGCTCGCAATTGGCGAGGCGGAGTTTCGCTTGCTCTCCGTTACTGCTTGCTAAGGTAGAATAAAGGGAAATGCACACATATATATATATATATATATTCCCGCAAGCAAGTTTCATTGAACTTTGTCGCCCATTTTGCATTCAACAGTTTCTTGTATAAACCTTGCAAAACAACAATATCTTTCTTTTCTGAAACTACACCAAGCAACGTTTTAAAATCTTTATTTTTTCTAGCTGACTGGCCAGTTTCGGTTAATTTAACCATCTTCAGAGCTTCATTTATAATAATAATACGGTATATATTAAAATCGAAAAAAACATATATATATATATATATATATGTTTTATATAAAAATATATATATATATATGTTTTATATAAATATATATATATATATATATATATATATATATATATATATATATATATATATATATATATATATATATATATATATTCAATGTTTATCAATAGCTACCTTGAGATATATAATAATTCTGTTCCTCTGGTGAGCTGCAGCGGCAAATCTAACGAACCTAACAAGTTTGATAAAGAATGGATGACACCTGAACTTATGAAAAGCTGCAAGAAAAAAAATGCGCTTTACCGAGCATACACCAGGAATCCATCTCCGTCTAACAAACAGAAATTTACTACATTTAGAAACCTCTTCAAATCAACTAAGGTAAAAACCATCAAAAAATTCTACTCCGAAAAGTTTAAATTAAACAACAACAACATGAAAGGAACATGTAAGTTAATTGGGAGCATTTTAAATAAAAAGCTCAACAATGCAAGACTTTCTGTACAGATGACGGTAGTCTATTAACATCTTCTTCTGCTTCTGTTATTGCTGAGTCATTTAATAATTACTTTTCTAATATTGGCTCCAACCTCGCAAGAAAGATATCCCCACTGGATACAACTTTTGAAAAATATCTTGGCAATCCTGTGACTCACTCTTTTTATGTCGCACCCACTACGCCCGATAGATTATCAAAATAGCTTCAAACTTAAAGATCTCTCACAGCTGCGGAACCGATGGAATCGACCCATGCATCGCACGAAATTCAATTACGGCGATCGCTTGTCCTCTGTCTGCCATAATAAATTGCTCAATATCTTCAGGGGTATTCCCCGCTCAACTAAAAACAGCCAAAGTCATTCCAATTTACAAATCTAGGAAAAAAGAAAACTTTTCTAATTACCAGCCAATATCTGTCTGTGCTATTTCTCAAAGTTTTTTGAAAGAGTGATGCACTCCAGACTTTATAATTATCTTGATAAATTTTCCATTATAACACCAAATCAGTTTGGATTTAGAAAAAATCACTCAACTTATATGCCACTGGTTATGTTACACTCAAAGATTGCCGAGGCCATGGATCGTGGGAAATATGTAGTTGGCATCTTCCTGGACCTAGCTAAAGCCTTCGATACTGTTGATCACAGCATTCTGGTGGAAAAATTGAGGTACTATGGAATCCGGGGAACTCCACTATCATGGTTCAGTGACTATCTTAGCTGTAGATCACAATGCGTCCAGTACAGGAATTCTATCTCTTAGATGAAGCAGGTAAATTGCGGGGTGCCTCAAGGGTCGGTGCTGGGACCGCTTCTATTCCTCATCTATATTAATGACCTATGCTCAGTTTCAGATCGCCTTGAATTTGTTTTGTTTGCGGACGATACTAACCTCTTTGCGACTGGCGATAACTTAGAAGATTTATATTACGATACCAACCGTGAATTGCTTTCTGTTTCTAAATGGTTCTCTGCTAGTAGACTTTCCTTAAATGTAAACAAAACGAATTATATTTTATTTCACTATATAAACAAAAATACTTTCTGTAATTGTCAGCTGAAGATTGAAGATATACCAATTTTGCGGGTTCCTTATTGCAAGTTCTTGGGCGTGTTGCTTGATGAACACCTTACATTAAAAACTCACATTGAACATGTTACATCTAAGGTTGCAAAAAATTGTGGAGTGCTATCTCGTATACACCAGTTTGTTGATGCCAATATTTCTATGATGTTATACTATGCACTTATCTTTCCGTACTTATCATACTGCAATATTGTCTGGGCCTCAAATTATTCAACTCGTTTAAAGCCTCTTCATATTTTGCAAAAGCGAATTATTCGAATTATTTTTCACATGCCTCCCACATCGTCTTGTAAAAATCAAATGGCTAAAAACAACATTCTTAATATTTATCAGATTAATTTCTTCCAAACTGGCATTTTCATGTATAAATATGATAATTTTATATTACCCTCATCATTCGATAACATGTTTGTAAAATTATCTGATGTTCATTCCCATGATCTGTGCCCCGGTCGCTGTTTTCGGATGGAATTTGCTCGGACAACTCTTAAAACATTGTCTATTAAATGCTCTGGCCCTCGTATTTATTCAAACATTCTGATATCTGTCTCCTCCTTGAAACGTATTTCGTTATTTAAGCAAGCTCTGAAATCTTACTTATTATTGTCTCACTCATAACTGATCAAAACCTATGTACCTATCCTCAGACCTATCAAACATAAAAAAAATTTCATAAAAATCGGTTCAGCCGTTTCGGAGGAGTTTGGATGCAAACACTGTCACAAGCTTTATATATATATATATATATATATATATATATATATATTTATATATAAAAATTATGAGTGTAACTGATCTTTTTCTAGCAACATTTAACTGTGAAGTAAAACTAGATGATATCTTCCAAGAAATCTTATGTATCCTTAATTGTGGGTGTTGAGATCGGTACACACAGTTGTTGCAGGTAGACCGGAGCCGTGTGGTGGAGGCACTTGTATACCATCAGACCTAACTTGAACTGAATTCTCTGCGGGAAAGGAAGCCAGTGAAGTTGCGTCCGCATGAGATCTGATACGGGAGACCAGCCGGGCAGCTGAAGAACAAGACGAGCGGCTGCTCGGAGAATGGATTGGAGCCTGTTGATTTGAAACTGTCTAAGTCCGGCCATGACACCATTACAGTAATCAAGCCGGCTGTGCACGAGTGCTCTGATGAGTGAATGGGCGGAGTCCGTGGTGAGGCTACGGCGGACGACGCGCAGTTGACGGAGATGATAGAAGCATGAACGAGTAAGATGAGAGATGTGTGCTTCCATAGACAAGCTACTGTCGACCATCACGCCAAGATTACGAACATAAGTGGAGGGCCTGACTGAGACAAAGAAACATGAAATTTGGAACATATATTACTTCAGCGTAAGCACCCACTAAGAAAGAGCTGTTTAATTTAGCTCATGTGTAGATAAAACAGGAAGATGTAGTTTTTTTAAAGCGTTTATCTCAAAAACCAAAAATGTAAAAGTTTTGAAATTCAACATTTAGATTTTTTTAAATGAAAAGATACCACTTTTTTGAAAATTTGATTTCTGAGATTTTAAATGTTGGGTGGAAAATAAGATTAGTTGTTTTTTAGAGTAACTGCAACTTAAAAACCAAAAATGGTACAGATGTTAAAATTAGTTTTAAGATTTTACTTTATATGTAAAGATGCATGTGTTTCACTATTTTTTAATGGTTTGGCTTTCGGGGCCTTAAATGGGGCGTAAAAAAGATTATTTACTTAAAAACTTAGAAACTAAAAATATGAAAGTTTTAAAATCCACTATTAAGAATCTTCATAAAAAATAAAAATATACATGTTTCATTTTTCGACAATTTGGTTTTTGGGACTTCAAATGTGGGATGGAAAATATGGGGGGTGGAAAATAAGGGGGAGGGAAATAGGGTTATTTGTTTTTTTAAACTAGCTGCTACTTTAAAACTGAAAAGGTTACAGGTGTAAAAATTGGTATTTAGATTCTACCGGAAAATAACGATAATTACCCACCTAAATTAAAAATTGGTTTAATTTTATTTTGTGCTTTTGAAAGGAGGCATCCATATTTTTCTTTGAGAAGAAACAGTTGGACAGATTCAGTAAACGAGACAGAGAGATTTTATTAGAAAGTTTGAAAAAGGGAGTCTCTCAGTTAACTAAATTGAGACATCCCAAGATTTTGTCTGTTGTACATGGTCTTGAAGATTCAAGGTTGTTTTCTTTGTTGTTTATAAATGCATATCTATCTATAAACCAACTTTTTTTGCAAGCTTTTTGTAAAAACTGCTTAATTCCTAACCAAGATATTTCAACATTACTTGAACATGCATCTTAATTCCAGCTGCTTTAAAATTGACTTAAATGTTAATCAGGGAAAGTTTGGCCTTTGCCACTGAACCAATTTTTGCAAGTCTTGCAAACATTCTGGGGCAACATGACAATCTTCCCCATCCACCACCTCCATATCTTAAAGATTTCTCATTGTTCGACATTGAAATTAGACATGGACTTCTTCAGGTATCTTTTTTCTCTAATTTTACATTATTTGTATTTCTATGATGTTGAATATTTGTTTGCCCTGTTAGCTTTTTGTAAGTAAAGTATTTTGGAACTAATAATTTTTAGTATTATTCTCAGTAAAAATAGTTCAAATATTAAAACTGATTTAGGTGGCGGAAGGTCTTGCTTTTTTACATGGAAGTGCAAGGATAATACATGGAAATTGCTGCCCGGAGTCCATATTCATCAACAAGTTTGGATGTTGGAAGTTGGCAGGTTTTGAACACTGCATCATTAATGCCAATGTCCAGGGAGAGGTTGGAGGTGTTTATTTTTTGAATGATTGTTCTGGCGATGATAACCAATCTTTGTTAGTCTTAAAATGGTTTGCTACAAAACTAAATATTCTATTAACAATGGCTTATATATCAACAGCCAATCTTCTTTCCAGGATAGTAAAGCAGAGATTTCCATTCTGCTTTAAGGATATTCGTGGAAGTCTTTATATACAATTTTTTTAGGAAATTTTGAAAATGTCGAATTTTATTAATTTATCTATTTGTGTATAATAACAATAAGTTAATTTTGTGAATAAAAAAACTAAATTACTCCAATGTTTTTACTAGAAATATTCATTAGCATGAAAAAATATGACTGATTTTAACTTCATCATAACAAGATATTACTCCTCATAGCAGTGCCATGAAAACTTAAGGAAACATAGATAACATTGTTTTCCAGCTGGCAGAAATTGGGACATTACAAATTTTGATTTTGTCCCAATTATAAACTTCCACCTAAACTTAGTAACATAGAATTAAATTGGTTTGATTGTGGAAAAAGTAAAAAAAATATGATTTGTATTCATTAGTTTATAAATTAATCAGCTAGAAATGTATGTATATGTCTCATTTTTTATTTATGTTTATTGTTATTTTCCACTTTCAGCCATATTATCCTTATAGAGAATACGACCAGCATTCAGATCCAATCACACAACCAAAACTGAACTACCTTGCACCCGAGTATGGATTGATTGGAAGTTGTGATGTTTCCAGTGACATGTTCTCCTTCGGAATGACAGTTTATTCTATTTATAACAAGGGATGTACGTTGTACGATTGCATGGCTGACTGGAGAACTTACAAGCTCAATGCATCTGAAGTTGGTATCGTGCCGTCAACTGTGGAAATATATTTTTATAAAACAATTGGTGTTTGATTGGGGAAATATATCAGCTATCTTTTTTTTCATTGTATTATGTCCATGAAGTTGTAGTTAAATAGCGAATAACCAGCAAAATAAGTATAAATTTCATGTTAAATAAACGTTTAAAAGTTTAAAGTATTATTTCCGTAAGGATTTATTTTTTAATATCTGTTTAAATGATTTTAAAACATTTTTTTTTATTAATTTTCAGTTAAGAAACATCTCTGTATCACGTCTGAGTGAGATTCCAGATTCTATGCGAGATTGCGTCAAACTGCTCTTCAACATCGATTCAACGTTGCGGCCGGATGCTGATCAGCTGTCGAAGGTCATTTTGTTGAATGAGGAGTTAATTCTTATTAGGTTGTTTGTCGTGAGGTCGTCGCTGTTAGCGATGGTGTTGAAGTTGTTATGGATGATGTTGAAGTTGTTATGGATGATGTTGAAGTTGTTATAGATGATGTTGAAGTTGTTGTGGATGATGTTGAAGTTGTTAGGAATGATGTTGAAGTTGTTATGGATGATGTTAAAGTTGTTGTGGATGATGTTCAAGTTGTTATGGATGATGTTGAAGTTGAAATGTTTAAATCTAGCAATTACACCATTGCTAACCAATGGCTAAAAGTTTTGAAAGAAGTTTTTTTAATTAGTAGAATGCAGGCTTGCGGAGCCGCCATTTTTTTTTGGCTAGGCTTCAGCTCCCGAAAATTTGAGGGCTCGGCTCCGGCTCCCTACTATACTATAAAGGGGGTGTCAAACACGACAAACTTGCGCAAACTTTTGACTGAAACATTTTTAACTGTTTATACTTACACTTTATTAGTTTATCTACTCTACTTATATGAAAATTGTTAAATATTAAAACTGACCATTTTGTTTTTAGTCGATTTTAAATGTATACGAAAGGGTACGTTTTGTTTTTTGGTGCAACAAAAATTCAATTTTAAATGCTTGATAAAATTATTTCACGGAGTTAAAATGTTTTTACTATAAAGTTAACAAAATAATATGCAATTTAAAAAATTGTTATTATTTTATAAGAATATAAACACTCATCAAACGAAAACAAATCTTGAAGCACATTTTTTTTATTACAACTTTCATCTCGAGTGTGTATTTGGAACATAATTGTATTATTTTAATGTAATTTTAAAAATTTTGAATAAAATAAAAAAAAGTCCAAAAATAAAAATGTAACCAAAAACAGAGTTTGGCAGATAAACAAAACTTAGAACGAAACGAAAACAATTCATTAAAGATTTCTTGTGGTGATGTGTGCGCGCTATCATTTGATTGAAGGCTGTTGCTGTTGTGACATTCATAAAATATTAAAACATTTCAAATTTGAGGGAGATAAACAATCAAATAATTTTAGAATTTCAAAGCTTTTCATCTTGACAAAAATTCTGTTCATATAAAAAACTTTAAGAGCCAGAGCCGCCAGATATTTTCGGCTCTGGCTCCGGCTTTCAAAAAAATTAGCAGCTCCGGCTCGGCTCCGCAAGCCTGGTAGAATGTGAGATATCTGGGGAGACAGGAAAACCTACAGCTATACAACTGCTATTAAATGTTTTTTTTGTTCCAATGTTAATCTTCCCTTTTAATGAAATGAGATGAAGTAATTGCTACTTCGGACACATGTGTGAAGCCTATAAAACCGTGTGATCTCATATGCACTGTAGGTGCTACTGAGATGTATTTCACGAAGTAACGTCTTTACATCGTGACATTTATTTTTTTTATTTGATTTGCAGTTACCATATTTTGAAGAAGTTGGTGTTATGACGTTGAGGTATCTCGATCTACTCGTACAAAAAGATAATCTTCAGAAGTCACAATTCTTTAAGGATCTCACTCCCATTGTTGCAAAACTTCCAAAAGTTTGTTGCCTTCTCATGTTTTATATTTTGAATATCACTTTAATGAATTAAATGTGTTCTTTTATTTATCATAATTGTAACTTTTTATCTTAAATTAATCTTGCTTGGTGGCATAGATTTGAGTGGTTCATCTGAATATAGAAGATTCTGCTCTTTGGAATCATTAAGCATAACCCTTGCTAGGATGGTTTTTAAAGCGGCTGTCTGTTGTAAAAGCAAAATTTTTTAATTAAAAAATGATAATGAAGTATAGTATCGTTACGGTCTTTATGAATTATTATTATTAAACATGTGTCCCATCACACTATATTTAATAAATATGACAAAATCACAGTTGTGGATTAATTGATTTTAGATTTATTATGTACTATCTTGATCTATCATATAGAGCTCTACCGATTAATCGGTAGCATTCATAATCGGGCTGATTATCAGCACAATCGGAACAATCACCATAAATATTCTAAATAGCCTACAACCTATTCTCAGACTTACCAAATGTACACAAAAAATTTCATAAAAATCGGTTCAGCCGTTTCGGAGGAGTTTGAAGTCAAACACTATGACACGAGATTTATATATATATATATATATATATATATATATATATATATATATATATATATATATATATATATATATATATATATATATATATATATATATATATATATATATATATATATATATATATATATATATATATATATATATATATATATATATGTGTATATATGACTTCAACTAGACATTTTTACATATTTAGATTTTTTATTGCATGCAAGTTTTGTAGAGTATAGTTCAAGTTTAAGGCGTAGTCTAATTTTAACAAAACACCATTTACCAAAATTTAAAAAAATAGACAATCGGTATCGGCTCCACAATCGGCTGTTCTCACAATCGGGACAATCGGCTAAATGTGGAATCGTTAGAGCTCTACTATCATAAACTATCTTAAAAGTAAAAAGCATGTTTATAACAAAATACTGTTTGTTTCATTGCAAGAGAGTAAACCTACAGAGAATTCTTCCCTCGGTTTCAAAAGAATGTCACAATCCAAACATGGTTCCTTTCATACTGCCGACCATACTTGAAGTTGCCAAAATGGCATCAAATGAGGAGTATTCAAACAACATCTTTCCAGTTCTTATCCCACTTTTTAAACTCACTGAACCTATTCAGGTTATCATTTGCTGCTATTTGGTATTTGCGTTCGAGTTGATTTGCTTTCCTTCATTTTTTTGTATGTCTTTATTAACTTTGCAAATCAGTTGTTTGTTCTTGTGTGTGTGTGTTACATAATTAAGAGGTTTTTTATGAATTGCTCAGAAAATTGATTGTACATTTATTAATCATTTTAGACAAATATATAAATATTTTTAAATTAAATTAAATTCTCCACAGGTGATGTTAATTATGTTACAAAACATGAGTTCGTTACTCAACAAGACTTCACAGGCAGACATCAGGAACCACATACTGCCAATGATTTCAAGAGCTCTTGAAGTAAACATTCCTCAAATGCAGGTTTGCTTGCAAATGGAGCATAATTTTGTATATAAAAGTCATAATTCTTAAAACGGGGCGAGTCTGGAGAGGTTATATAAAAGTATGGATATGGCTCTTTATATTAGAAGATGTGGACTGTTTTCAATGGTATTTCTAAATTGTCCACATTTTTTATGCCTGTCTTATGCATTTGACTTTATCTTCTAAGCTGGTGATTTAATTTTAATACAATTTTATGATATTAGTTAGCAAATTTCCCAGGGAAGATATTCAAAAAATATTGAAGGAACATTTTTGGCTGAGCTGAGATAAAACTGATAGCATTTATCCCATGGTCCAAATTTACTGAGTGCTGCTTTAAGCTGAGCTGCAGGTTGTGAGTTTAAAAGAGAAAGAGAGAGAACGAAAAATCTTGAACAATGCAGAGCAATCAGCTATAATATAATAACAGCCCAGAATTTTTTTGATTGATATTTAATGATGAAGAAAAAGTTTTTAAATAAAATTATCGAATATACCAAGGATTAAGAAAATTTTTTTGTTGCAATCAATTTAGGACCTCTGCTTAAGTCACATGCCAACTTTTGCAAGTTTGGTTGAATATACCTCATTGAAGAATTTAATTGTTCCGAGGATTTGCAAGTTGTGTCTTTCGCAAACATCTCTCAGTGTTAGTCATTTATAATTTATATCAATAAATCTATTTATGTCTATCAATTTAATGTATTTATATCAATCAAATAATCTATTTGTATCAATTAATCTATTTATATCAATTAATCTATTTGTATCAAATGATTAATCTGTTGTATAAATTGAATAATCTGTTGTATTAATTGATTAAATCTGTTGTATCAATCAGTTAATCTGTTTGTATCAATTAATCTATTTGTATCAATAAATCAATCTATTTGTATCACTCAATTTATCTATTTGTCAATCAATTAATATATTTGTATCTATCAAATAATCTCTTTGTATCAATTCAAATCAATAATTTCTTATTTATGGTAATCCATGAGCACAGCACACTGTCATGTGTCTATAAATAAAAATAACATATTTCTAATAAGTTATTTTTGACTATTATAATTGTCATGTATTTATTAATGTTCACACTAAATTGTTTGTCTCTTTCAACAAGTCGTTTATGTATGAAAAACACAAGCCGTACACGTGTACACGATTGTACACACTTGAATATCATATTGAATTAATACTTGTAATGTGTATTGTAACTTCACAGATACGAGTTAATTGTCTTGTTTGCCTTGGGAAACTGCTGGAATACCTGGACAAATGGTACGTACTTGATGAAGTTCTCCCGATATTGCAAACCATTCAATCCAAAGAACCTGCGATACTTATGAGTATACTAGGTTTGTTCTTTCACTTCTTTATGATCTTTGAATTGTTTGGATTTACTACATGCGATTTACGGAAATGCAATCATGTACAATAATGTACAATTCTGGTTGAAATTGATTATGCATAGTGTCAGTTATTACTAGTTGAATGATTTGATGGCTTTTATGCTTTTAACCAATTGTTTCAATCTGATTGTTTTAATGTGAAAACTAAGTTTATATTTTCATGAATAATTTTATTAATTAATTTTATTCTAGGAATTATTAATGTTTTGTTCTTGACATCAGGAATATACAAGATAGCTCTTTCACACAAAAAACTGGGCATCACAAAAGAAATTCTTGCAAACAAAATCATTCCATTCTTGATGCCAGCTTGCATTGAAAACAATCTCAACCTGTCACAGGTTTGTCTTGTTTCTATCATTAAAGATGTCTCATTGTCATACTAATAGGGTGAGAAACTTTGTCTATTATGTCAGATTGATTATAATGATGCTTATACATTGTTCCTTGAAGTGTTAAAATATAAGTGAAGTATATACAGTATGTAAGTTATAGTTTTTGATTAATTGATAAATATTAATCATGCAGTTCAACTCCTTCATATCGGTTGTAAAAGAAATGATTCAACAAGTTGAAAATGAACACAGATCCAAACTGGAACAACTTGATTCCATGCAACAAGAACAAAAGTACGTTCATGAAACAGTAATTTCATTTATTCAAAGCAATTAGAGGTGCACTGATAATGCATTGGTTGATTATGGATTTCTTGCATTATTTTGAATCAATAATGAGTGTAGCCTATTTTCTAATGATAAATTGTATCACATTGTTCCTGCTCATTTGCACTGGTACTAACCCATCTCCACATATTGCTTCCAAACCCTTCTTTCTTCATCTCAAATAAATTGTTTATCCACTAAAAACAAAACACACTTATAATGTTTGAATCAAACCTCAATAACATTTAATAAAATGTTAACAAGCCAATAGGCTTGTTCTTCATTGCTGCTTTTGTATTCTTTGCAATATTACTAATTACTTATTATGAAACTCAAATTAGTGCATGCAAACCGTAAAACAATTGCGACATCAACAATCTACACAACCTTCATGTACTGAAAGTATTGTTACTGTATTTTGCCAGTACCACTAATCGGCCGATAATGAGGCGATGACGATGCTGATTATGAAACGGACAATCAGATTATCGGCAATTAGTCGATGCTGACTATGGGCCTAAAATGGGTGCATCTCTAAAATCATTAAATAAAATAGAAAACTTTTAAATAGAAATGTGAATTAAATATTTTTAGATTCTAAAATAACTCCAATCACATTTTCATTCGATTGTTTCAAGAACATTACAGAAATTTGCTCAGGAAACAATTCAAGGTTCAATCATGCAAGATGGTCTTAATGATGTTAGAAAATTTTTAAATTCTTGATAAAAATCATTTTTTAAAGTTTATATATTTAATTTCTTATATTTATAAAGCATTGATGCTTGCAGTATTATAGTTTGAATGTTGTATTAATGAATGCTATTTGTGGTATTATAACTTAGATCTTGTATTAATGTATGTGTGGTATTAAAACTTGGATTTTTTATTGACGTGTATGCAATATAGTTTAAAAGCCAATAAGCTTGGATTTCTTACTGATGCCTCAAGATGATGTTACACCAATTTTCAGAAGAATTCTTTAGCACAGTTGAATCAACCAACCAACCCATTTGATGATACATTCACAAAAACCTCTGCAACACAAGCTGCTCCTAAAAAACCTGTAAGTTTTAGTTTTTATGCAATTAAATATTTTATAATGAAAATATAGATTACATTTATTTTAATTGAGTTTCACTATTATTATTTATTTTTACACTAGCGGGGTTACCCGGCGTTGCCCGGGGTTTTTAGAGGTTTTTCTAATGTTTGTCCCTCTCGCTCCCGTTACCTTCTCCACTTTCCCGTTTTCGTCGCGTTCCCGGTCGCTTTTCCGCTCTCGGTCGTTTTCCAGCTCCCGGTCGCTTTCCCGCTCAGAAGTTTTGTTATCGATTTTCTCTCTTGCTCGCGTTTCCTTCCAAGCTTGCTCTCCCGATTCCAGTCGCTTTCCGCGTTCCCGGTCGCTTTCCGCGTTCCCGGTCGCTTTCCCGTTCCCGGTCGCTTTCCCGTTCCCGGTCGCTTTCCCGTTCCCGGTCGCTTTCCCGTTCCCGGTCGCTTTCCCGTTCCCGGTCGCTTTCCCGTTCCCGGTCGCTTTCCCGTTCCCGGCCGCTTTCCCGTTCCCGGTCGCTTTCCCGTTCCCGCTCACGCTTGCTCTCCCGTTCCCGGTCATGCTTGCTCTCCCATTCCCGGTCACGGTTGCTCTCCCGTTCCCGTCCCCGTTCACGCTCATTTTCTCTTTTCCATTCTTTCATAACTTCTGTTAGCCTATAAAACGTAAAATAGGTTTGCTAAGACTATATATATATATGAATGTTTGTGGGTTAGTTTGTCTATTATAGAAACGGGAAAGCGACCCGGAACGGACAGCGAGTGGGAGCGGGAATGCGACACGGAACGGACAGCGAGCGGGAGCGGGAATGCAACCGGCAGCGGGAAAACGACCGAAAACGGGAAAGCGAACAGGAGTGGGAAAGCAGGTGGGAAAGGAAACGGGAGAGAAAGAGACAAACATTAGAAAACCTCTAAAAAACCCGGGCAACGCCGGGTATCTCCGCTAGTACATATATATATAGTTCCCGCTCGCTCACCCGCTCCGCTCCGCTCATTTTGTGACGGATTTCAAATTTTTTTTTTTTTTATTTGACTCCCCTTGACTCTCAAGGTTGTGTGAAAATTTCATTACGATCGGATGAATGGTGTAGCAATGCATAAAGGACATTAACATACATAAATACATATATACAAACATTCATTTTTATATATATAGATAATTTTATTAATTTCACTTGTCCGGATGTTTGGGATCCTGAATTTTCGTAATTTGAATTTCACCCACTGTCCAACCAGTATTTATTGTCAAGGACTTATTAAATGGAGAAAAAAGATAACTACGGGAATATTTTTAAAAGCATTTCTTTATTTTTTAAATATAATAATCGTAATGAAATGTCCTTTTTCCAAGTTGATATTAGATGTTTTCTCCATATCAGGTTCCCCCTCAAGTCACGATTCAGAGCAGACTGCCTTTTTGAACCACGCTTGTCCTTATCCTGTATAATACATTCCCACTAAAATTTCTTATTTCTACCCGTCCCTTTTATCCCTACAACATCAACATCTCCAATCATTCGTATTTGTATGCCCAAATGTCCAAACCAATTCAATCTGTCACGCCTCGCCACATCAGCCATACAAGGAACGTCCAGAGAGTTGTACAAATCGACGTAGCGTACACAATCATTCAACCACACCACCACACATTCCTCTAGCCGTTATATGCAGATTCTCAACCTTCATTGAACAAATTTCTGTGCCATGAAGTATTCTACACTTTTGTGAATCATTGCACCACAAGTAGTTAATGTAGAAGATAGAAGACAATTCTTTATATTTAGCCAAGGCTGAGTGCACTCTGGCTCTGACTGCTTCTTCCTCCACTTAGTGTGTCACCCAAATAACAGAACATGGCTGCACACTCTACTTTAATTCCCAGCTCAATATTATCCAGCATCTCTTCCTGAGCAGAACCACCAGCCACACATTTCTTACAACGGAAGTCAAATAGACCTGTTTAACCACCCAAAATGCCACTGCATCATTTATGGACCCAATCCGCACAACTAATGGAGTTGAAACCAACAACTTTTCTGCATATACTGCAATTTATTAAAATTATTAGAGTTTGATCGGGGCAAGTGCCTGTCTTTTTAAAAAATCTAGGCTACATAATAATAAAATAATTGTAAACATAGAGGAATATGCTTTCTAGCGATTCGTAACGTTAAAGTCGAAGTTATTTATAACACAATATTTCTCGAATTTATTTTAACTTAATTATTCTTCCTTGAATATAATCTTTTACTGGACTCAAAAAACTGAATTATCTCACTTTGTAGAATTTCGCACGGTTCTAACAAGTCTTTTGTTAATTCCAATTTCTCTCTGCAGCACGTCTTTTCAAACTTTTATTATCTCTCGAACACTCAACTTTAACACACTGTCTAAATTCTCAAAATTCATACACAAAATAATATTTCTAATTGTAAAATTAACGATCCGGAAAAAGAGATATATATACATATATATATAAATATATATATACACATATATATAAATTCCTAGATAAAAATATAATAAACACACACACGCTCGCACGTACACACACGCACAAACACACATACATATATATAAAAACATATATATATATATATATATATGACTTATTGTTTCAACATATCCAATCATTATAAAATGCACACATAATAAAATAAAATAAACAAATATTATGAAAATACGTAAGATGAATCATCTTCATCTTACAATAATCAAATAACACCCACACTGTCTATTTCAATCTACCCAATAATCAACAGGTGAGCTTCCACACACAGACATGTCTATTGGTTTCACAATAATTTTCACAATAACCAACATTTTTTGCCTGCAAAACATTTTTTGCTGAATTTGCTGATTTACTCTCCACATTAGCTAAATTCAACTGTAAAATTCTAATCCTTGGCAACATCAACCTCCATCTTGACAAGCCAGACCAACCTAACACTAAGCATTTCCACCGACTGCTGTCCTCACACGGTCTCGAACAATTGGTGCATGAGCGTACTCATGATCGTGGCCACAGTCTCGACGTCGTCATTGTCCGCATGCCCGATACACTCATCTCTAATCTTCATACAGCTCCACCATCTTTATCCGACCACTCAATCATCAAATTCGAACTTAACCATCAACCTCCATCATTAATCTTTGAGACAGCTGAGAGTCGATCTTTTGCTCAATTTAACATGTCAGCCTTCCAGGCTGATCTCCTTGCTTCCAAACTCTACCAGCTTACTTTCTCTCAAGAAGTCAAAGCAGCAGATAAACTTTTCTCCCTATACGATTCCACCATGGAGGAATTACTTAATAGACATGCTCCTCTTAGAAAAATAACAAAACGTAAAATAACTGGCTGCTCTTGGTTTGATAGTGAATGCCTGATCTCCAAACGTTCCACCCGTCGTCTCGAACGCCAATCTACCAGAGATCCTCTTAACATCATAAAGAAGCAGCATTGGCGATCTCAGATTAAAAGCCAGAGGAGACTCTTTCAATTCAAGTGCTCTAGTTACCTTAAACAGCGCATCGAAAACGTTCAAGGTGATGGTCGAACTCTCTGGAGATCATTACATTCGCTCCTCACTCCAACTTCAGAAACCTCATCATGGATTTCACCCGATGATCTACTTGACTTTTTTGGAAATAAGATTGTTGACATACGTGACTCGACCAAAAACTTCGACCCGCCCGATTTCGCAATCAATGCACCGTTTCCTCCTGGTTTTGATGCTTTTGAAAAAGTGTCTCCTGATGATGTAACTAAACTTCTCATCGATTCCACAACAAAGCAGTGCGAGCTCGATTCCGCCCCTGTGCATCTGCTAAAATCCATGCGCCTCACTTTTGCTCCAATTCTTGCAATGTTAATCAACTCCTCATTTTCCCAGACTAATCTGCCTGAACCTCACAAACGTGCCATAATTCGCCCACTACTAAAAAAACCTGGCCTTGATCCCTCTGACCCTGCCAACTACCGCCCTATTTCTACCTTATCGTTTGTTTCTAAACTAGTGGAACGAGTCGTCCACCATCAACTTTCTAACTATGTTGAAATACATAAACTACTTCCTCCTACTCAATCTGGATTCAGACGTTATCACTCCACAGAAACAGCTGTGGTTTAAGTTTATAACGACATTGTCCTTGCCCTTGATTCCGGATTCATAACCGCTCTCCTAATGCTTGACTTTAGTGCTGCTTTCGACTGTGTCGAACATGCCATTCTTTTTTCAATCCTTGAATTACAGTTTGGTATAACTTCTGCCGCTCTTCAGTGGTTAATCTCTTTTCTCTCTAATCGTTCTCATAAGGTTCGTCTTGGTGAGCAAACCTCCAAAAAGTACGATGTTTCTTTCGGTGTTCCCCAAGGTTCAATCCTTGGTCCCCTTCTTTTCATTCTCTACACTTCTTATATTGTCAACATCGCCTCTCGACACGAAGTTCTTATTCACCTCTATGCTGATGACACCCAGCTATATATTCAACTTGCCACACAAGACATCTACCTAGCTAAAACAAAGCTTGCAAACTGTTTTGTTGAAATTCAAAAATGGTGCTCAGCCATGTGCCTGAAGCTCAATACTTCTAAAACAGAACTCATCTGGTTTGATCGAAGGCCTCAGCTCATATCCATGAGTTCAGGCTCTATTAATATCGGTGACTGCACGATCTCGTCTTCGAATGTTGTTCGTGATCTCGGAGTGTATCTTGACTCTGGCTTGTCAATGACCCACCATATCTCCGCCATTACAAGGGCCTGCTACTTCCATCTACGCCGAATCCGTCAAGTGAAGCGCTGCCTTAACGAGCAATGCATTCGTACCCTAGTTCAGGCTTTTGTCATCTCAAGAGTAGACTACTGCAACTCAGTGCTGACAGGTCTACCATCATCGTCCTTAAAACCCCTTACTTCTGTACTCCATGCGGCCGCTCGGCTTGTCAAAGATCTCGGTCCCCGAGACCACATCACCCCAACTTTACGTCAACTTCATTGGCTACCTATCCCTGCTAGAATAAATTTTAAAATATGCCTCTTAATGTTTAACATATTCACTGGATCTTCTCCCTCCTATCTGTCATCTCTCGTTTCGCCATGCTCGTCGCTCCCTGCAAGGCGGCGTCTTCGTTCTATCAGCAGGGACGACTTCGTCTCTGTCCGGTCTCGTCTCCAATTTGGAAACAGAGCTTTTGCCATCTCTGGCCCAACTTACTGGAACAGCTTGCCTGTACATATTCGCCAATCTAAAGACGCTACTCAATTTAAAACTAAATTAAAAACTTATCTCTTTAGTAAGTTCTTTGACTAGGAGATATTGTCGAACTGCGCGCTTTTGCGAAAGACTTGTTTTTTATAAGGGCGCGTTATAAATTTTACTTTGTATTGTATTGTATTGTATGTAAGCTTCATACTGCACACAAAGTCATGTTTATCTTCATATTATGAGGATAGGCTTGCTTAAGTATTTTAGATGCATTCGGATGCAGAAGGATGTGCTCTCATGTCTATTTTTGAAAGCAAAAAAATCCTACTTAGTCCTAAACATTTTAAACTGTTTTAAAATTAAATTAAAAAACTAAAATTTAGTTCTGAAAAAACCACGCTGTCTCCCCAAATCTACCCAATAATCAAGAGGTAAGCTTCCATACACATACACATACTCACTTATACAAACTTGTTTGTTGTTTTCACAATAACAAACAGGTAAGCTTCAACACACATATTTATTGTGTGAAGAAAAACGGATGGGTTTGTGATTAATCTTTCAAATGTCGAAAACCATTGCTAGACAGCTTGTTTAGTTATGTGTATGCACGTTTGCACATCTGGTTACAATGTTCCTTATGATTGTATTAGGATGGGCTTGAACGTTGACCTTGTTAATCCACATGAGTCAGCGTTCCAGACCCAGTGAGTGAGTGACGTCGGGAGATTATATAAGTAAGACAACTACTACAAATAATTGGATCTGTAAAAAGGAGAAATATGGTTACAGATTTTTCTAATGGAAGCTTAATAATTAGAATTGTTAATGTATCCAAGATCTGATTATATTCCTAATTTCAGATTAAAAGCATACTTGGAAGTGGGTCAACAGTTAAACATTTTCAAATGTCTGGGTGTTTGAAAAAATTTGGGCCGGGTCGGGTCACGAAATAAGGGGCGGTAATAGGTCGGGTCCTGAAAATATAATTCACGGACAACTCTGTGTCTGCATTCTTCAGGGACAAGCTGTTATAGAGAGATTTGAGAAATTCCATGCCAAACAAAACAATTCACTTGCTCTTAGCATCCGTTCTTGAGGAATTTTAATGTATTTTAAAATAAATAGAAATTTTTTAAAAATATTGAAATTTGTATAGCTACAGAAAGTATTTTTACTACACTTACTTACATGAAAACAAATTCTATTGATATCCTCTGCAGGTGTCATTGACGATGGAAGAGAAAGAAAGGTTGGCACGACAACAGGAACTTGAAAATCGATTCAAAACAACGAGCAATCCCCTTCAACCACTCTCGTCTAAATCACCACCAACATCGACTATAAAAACTTCCTCAAAAGATCTCACGTCTACTCTAATCAGCAACAATCTCTCGATGCTTTCATTAACTTCGCAAACTCCAACTATGATGAGCAATTCCGTTGCCACTGCCACAGGACATAAACTTGGACAATCTTTCTCCCAGACATTTCCAAATTATGGGAATGCCTCACTCATGAGTGGCCCAGCAATGAACAATTCTACGTTTATAAACAACATTCAACCACATATTAACCAACCAACTCAGCAAAGAGCTACTATCAACAAGAACGTCTTTGATAGCATCAATACTGGAATCAATCCAAAACAAACGAAAAGTCAACCAATGTATATGATGACATCAGGTGTGCAATCATTCAACCAATCTAATCAATCGTTCAACCAATCTAATCAACCATTTAACCAATCTAATCAATTGTTCACCCAATCTATGAATCAATCATTCAATCAACCAATGAATCAATCCCTAAACTTTTCAAACATCAATCCATCTATGAACAACTCAGTAAATCTCATGAATTCATTCAATTCTTCATCCTCACTACAAGATGGAAACTTGCAACAAACAAAACAAGCTCTTTCTACAAAAGAAATTCAGGATTTTCTCGGATAGTGGAATTTCTCCCGTTGTTCCTGTGACACAAAACAAATTTATCTTGGCATTTCCAGTAACCGTGCTCGTACAATCGATTCATAATTTTTGTTGATGTGTCTTCATTTATGATTATATTTTTTTGCTGGTGTTCCAATGAATATTTTAATTTATTTTCATTCCTATTAAATATAAAAATGTTGCTGCTCAAAAAGAAAATTTTCGACCAAGCGAATTCTATTAAATCTATGTACAGAAGATGTTTGACTGGTTCCTGATGTCATAAGATCTTCATTTCATTCTTAAGCCAATTTTGTGGTTTATAGTTATTGATAATTTTGTTTTGTTCAGTTGTAACTTTGTTTGAGAGAATTTGAATGTTTATGATTCATCCAACTTTAATGATTGTTGGTGTAACTAACAAATAAAAAACAATGGTATTTAGTTGAATTTTTTATTGAAAATAAATTGAATTCTTTTCATGATGAGCTTTCAAATTTTCTTTTATCTTTCCTCGTGTTTATTCTTTCTTTGTTTCCCATGTATGGAATAAGTGCTTGTGGTATAATAATCGATCCATCCTGAATTTGAAAATGAAATGTTTAGAAATCGAACAAAACATAAAATATCCAGTTGTTCAAAGTTAATTAAATCTTGTTGTGCAATGAAAACATGTTTTATCTAAGATATGCTTGAATCTGTTTGATGTGCTGCCAATAATATAATACAGCAGTTATATTCGTGCAATGAAGATGATCATATATACATGATGATGTTAATACGAAATTCAGTTCTGTTGATTTTTAATGATCTTTGTTGCTGTTACTGCAACTTCAATTCTGGAGCTTGAGGTTAGCAGCCACAAGCATTTTATCACCTGTACTCTCAAGATGATGAATTGTTGTATCTCTTACAAGTATGATCACTAAACGCAAATAAAAAAGAAACATCATACATAGGCTTCAAAAAGAAATGATTTTTTATTGCTTATTCGATACAACATGGGCTATTAAGCAGCAAAACAACTGAAATTCTTCAATTCTTCAAACAAAAACTCTTCCAACTGAGCCATCAGAACATATTAAGTAGCATGTTTATGATTTATTTATTTTTAACATTAGTGTAGTGCTTCATTTAGTTACACCACAGCAGCACAGAGAATGGCTCGGCCATACGGTATGACAGTTTTACCTCCCCCAAACGTAACTTCGAGCTCTATTAACCTAGTCGAGAAACTGGTACTCATTTATCAACCAATAAAGAATGAAAGGCTGAGTTAGCTTGAGCAGTGTAAATGAATTTCTTGCTCAACAGATTTGTGGCACAACTGATTTTTAAACCAGTGATGGCAGGATGATAGTATAATTATTTTTATATTTTTCAACAGTGTCTCGTTGTTAATGATGACAATAAAAAATAATTATTACAATGCAGGGAAAATCTTAAGCCATGTTTAAATGAATGACACACCAATCACTAAAACTGCAAAAATGTAATTAAGTTTTCACCTGCTGTTGATTGGCTTCCATGATAGCAATTAGCATTCGAGGCACTGCACAGGCCGTTCCATTTACCTGTTTGTTGTACATTGAAATTAAATGAGTTAGCAATTGTAAAAAGAAAATATTAAGTTGTAACGGGAATAACAATAAGTTGTAGCAGGAATAATAATAAGTTGTAGCATGAACAAATAATAAGTGGAATTCTTAAACATTATGTAAAATCAATTGCTGGTCAGATTTTCAGAAAAAAACATGATTTTGAGAATTGCCATGCAATGCAATTTTGCTTAGCGAGTTTCATCATCATCATCATCGACCGACTACGTTTCGTCCGGACTTGTTGGTCCCTCCACTCCGCAGACGACAATATCTGAGCTTCCATTTCTCTCCCTTGGCCTCCGTGGCTTCCCTTCTAACATCCTCAGCGGTGATACTCTTTCTGTCATAACCCATGTATGTTGACATCTGGTCGAGGTATGACATTCTAGGACGGCCGCGTCTGTTGCTAGCTCTTACGTTTGATGTATACAGCATGTATATATTTGCCGGTTCATCTTGATTCATACGTAGGCAGTGACCAGTGAAAGACATCTGACGATGACGGATCAATGTGCTGATAGGAGCTGACTGTACCCTGTCGTACAGGTCCTCATTTGTCATACGATCCTCTGACTGAACCACACCGAGCATCCTGCGATAACACTTTCTGGCAAACACGTCCAATTTAATCGACAAACTTTTTGTTACAAGCCAGGATTCACATCCATACAACAAAATCGATACACATGCAGCGTTGAAGAAGCGCACTCTCAGCATCACACCAACGTGTCTGGAGGTGAGAATCTTCTCCAGTTTGTGGAAGGCCCCCCATGCAAGTGCGATTCTGGCCTCAATATCTTTAACATCTGAGTTCATGTGAGAACCAAGATATTTGAAGTCCTGGACCACTTCTACTTCTTCGCCGTCGATTGTGAGGTGCGGTGCATTATAATCTTCAGGGATGTTGAGACGCATCTGTACGGTCTTCATGGTGTTTACTTCCAGCCCAACCTTTTTTGATTCTTCGTTGAGAGCATTCAGTTGTCGCTGAGCAACTTCTATTGAGTTCTCCAACAGGGCTATGTCATCCGCAAAGTCGAGGTCATTAATCCTTCTCTCCGCCTGTCTTGATCCATTGCGACGGTGTGTCAGATAGCCGAAACCATGTTCCGCTCGTCTCATGACATAATCGATTACAATGACAAACAAGAAAGGGGCTAAGACATCTCCCTGTAGGACTCCTGTGGTGATACTGAATGGCTCAGATAGTTCCCCTTCAACAAAGACCTGGCTAGATGAATTTTCATATAGCACTTTTATGGCTGAGACAATCCTATTGGGAATGCCATAGTGTCTTAATATTGCAAACATCATATCCCGATCAATCGAATCAAATGCTTTTTTGAAGTTGATGAATGTGACGAACAACGGGATATTCTGACTATATGCTCCGTCCATGATGCGTCTCAAAATGTTAATCTGTTGAACACAACTACGTCCAATCCTGAACCCAGCTTGGTTTTTCCTTAAAAGCTTGTCAATTGGAGTTCTAATGCGGTTGAGAAGCATTAGATTGTAAACCTTTGCTGCTATGGACATGAGAGAGATACCTCTGTAGTTAGTAATCAGTTGGAGATTTCCTTTCTTTGGCACGGTGACGATGATATTGGACGTCCAGGTACTGGGCGCGTGGAGATTGTCAAAAACCAAGTTGCAGATAAAATAGATTTGCTCTCTGATGAAGTGTTGTGACGAGACACTCCAGGTGTAGTCAGGTGCGCCTTCCTAGCTAGCTACCGAGTTGTTGCGAGAAAGTTCTGTTTAGTGTTTTGCAAGTTGCGCGGTATTTACATTACATGTTTCTTGTTATTTATATTGTGTTTTGAAAGAATAAAGTTTTCTGAAAGACACAACAATTGGCGCAGTCGACATGTCTGAAGTTGATAAATTAATTAAATTGTTCGCTGAGCAAGAGAGATATCGCTCAGAACAAGAAAGACTTCGCGAAAAAGAACGAGCAGAACACATAAAACAAATGGAGAGGTTGATTTTCCACCTTTCTTGAGTACCTCTGCAGTGAGCGCATAGTCCAAGCCCGGAGCTTAGCGAGTTTAATTAAATATAATCAAGTAATTAAGAGATGAAGAATAAAATATCAGATATAATCAGTGTTATTTCCATTAATGGTAATTGAATTAGGAATTGAAATAGGAATTTTCTTTTCTTGAGAATGGAAATTAGAAATAGGAATTAAATTTGGAATGGAATTAGAAATATGAATGGAAATCATGTGATAAAAATGGAATTAGAATTAGAAGTAGAAATTATTTTTCAATCCAAAATGGAATTAGGATGAGAATTAGAAATTATTTCTTTAATTAAAATGGAATTAGAATGGGAAGTAGGAATTATTTTTTAAAATAAAATGGAATTAGAATGAGAAGTAGGAATTATTTTTAAATTTAAAATGAAAGTAGAATAAAGGATCTACAAAATTGCCCGTTCCCATGATATATAAATAAAAGTCCCCTTTTCAATGAACTGTTTTTCTCTTAGTTGGTCTAAATATTGTGTCGTGTGTTGTGTGCTCATATTCATTTTTGTGACTTTAAAATTGCAATGAGTTTATCAAAATCTTTAAGTGGTAGAAAAAGAGATAGCGTATTCTGGGAATTCTTTTCGTATGACGAAGATTCAGACAAATCAACTTGTCAGGTGACGGATGAAACTACAAAAGTGGCCTGCGGAACACAAATTACTGGCAAGAACACTAGCAACTTCGCGCCCATTTGAAGCGTTTTCACAAACAAGCATATGCTAACTGCATGAGCAAAGAAAAAGAAAGAAATGTTGTGAAAAGTCAAGCTGTAAAACGAGACAGTTCAGGTGCAGTAAAGTTGCAAACTATTGGGGAATGTTTACAGCGTCGTATGATGTCATCTGCAGCAGCACACATCTGCAAAAGCACTAACATCAAAAATGCTGGATGATCTCCGTTACCGGTTCGCCACACTTCTAGACCCGAATACGGAAAACTTTAATCCGATTCCAGCGGCCTCATGTCTGCTTGATCCGACGATGGCACAAGCAATTATGTCCCCGGAATATGTAGAGCTGCTGCGTGAAAACGAGGAAAGTTCAGTGCAGGAAGTTTATGTGTCGGATTCTGCATCTGCATCCCCTATGGTGTTAACTCCAACATCATTAAAAAATTTAAAATTTTTAAACAATAAAATTCAGTCTAATCGACTTAGAACTTGTGCTGGCATTAGCAGTATAAGTGAAAAAGATGCCGTGCATTATCAGCTGAACAACTACATAGCTGATATTGTAGAAGATGAGCATAATGATGCACTGGATTTTTGGAAGCAAAAAACATCACGTTACAGCAAACTGTATGAGCTAGCCCAAGATTTATTGTCAGCTCCAGCTTCTCAAGCCTACGTGGAGCGGATATTCTCTCTTTGTGGCATCTTGACTGCAGGGCGACGCAACAGAATGCAACAGTCCTTAGAGATGAGAGCCTTTCTGAAACTTAATTCATTTTGACCGATTAATTATTTGCATTTTGCTCTGGTTATTTTTGGATGTTTGGTTTAGTTATAACAATAAATGTTTGATAAGCTTGTTGTTGTTACTATGTATTATTATCTCTAAAGGGTTTTTTAAAGGAACGAATATAGTGACTGTTATTTTTAATAATGGAATTAGAAAATAATTTTTGAAATGATAATGGAAATAGAAATCATTTTAGCAATGGTAATTAGAATTGAATGGAAATTATTGAAATTAAAATGGAATTAGAATTGAAATAGGAATTATTTGAATAAAAATAATGGAATTAGAATTGGAATGGAAATTATTTGAAAAAAATAATGGAATTAGAATTGGAATGGAAATTATTTGAAAAAAATAATGGAATTAGAATTGGAATGGAAATTATTTAGTGAATGGAAATAACACTGGATATAATCACTTAAGGCGTCTTAAGGTATCAATGATACAGTGATATCTTGTAAAAGAATTCATTTAGGCTGAATAAAATTTGTATTTGAATTGGTTTAACCAAAATTTATTGCATTTATTGATTTTTTTCATTTTTATAATTAATCATTTAATAATCATATGGAAACAAATTTAAAAAAAATAAAATTAAAGTATTTAATTTTTAATTCTTTAAAAAACTTACAGTGTGACAAAACTTCAGAGGAAGCTCCTCATGAAAAGGTTTGTATCTGATGTTTAATCTTCTGCTTTGATAATCTGTACAGTTTGACGTACTTGATATCTTTAAATAAACATTATTTATAAAGGTTTACAGCTGCTTCATGGTAAAAATCAGGGCTGTGCCGGTAGGATTTTTTTGCCGGTACCGGTAAGCAGTATATCGTCAAAAGCCTGAAATTGGCTAGAAATAGTGCTTGAAAGTGCGTTAGTGTTACAGACCGCGGTCGGTTAGTGCTATGCTTTTGCTAAAAACTGTTGTCATATCAAGTTTTTATAATAAAAACTTCATCGTGATCTGATATTTTCCTATATTTTTCATCTTCACACATTAAGCGTTTAGAAGACAGTAGTAAATTAGAAGTTACACTATACACCATTTTAGTTTATCATAAAAATGCTAATACAAACATTTCAAATAAACATATTTATAATGAGATTCATTGAAACAGTCCTTTCAATTTAATAAATACATCAGAAAATCAACCTCTCCCCAGAACTCTTTTGCATGCAGCCATGTTTCTATATCAAACTTCCTGTAAGCTGAAGCACCCAGTTCCTGACTGGGCATGTCCAGCACTCTGTCAATATTTAAAGCACAAATTTTGTTGTTGTTGTTACGAATGCATGAATATTCATTTCTAATTTATTTATTTATTAATTCTTAATTTTTAGAGCACCAACTTAATTGTGATTTTTAATAAATTAGATGATATTTTATATTTGGTGCCTTTGAAGTAAACTAATGAATATGAGACACCTTTAATGACTTTTGAACATTTATTGAACAAAAGACCATATGAACATGACATAACTGAGTTATGTAAATTAAAAAAAACGTTTTTGTGTTTTTAATCAAACTAAAATTATATGATATAAAAATATATGATCAAAATATATTCATACAGATTCAATTTTTGAATATGTTTGAAGGATTTTAACTAAACTTTATAATAAAGATTTTATATAAACTCAGAAATGATTTTAAATAAATAATATCAAATCTAAAAAAGAAATAAATATTTAAAAACCTGAAATGAAGACCAAGACCAGAAAAGAGATTTATCTGGTGTTTAAGAAATTCTTCTAACAATGAATCACTTTCATCCTTTCTGTCACTAGATGTCACTCCAAACATTTCTACCTGATTAAATAATGAAAATAACTTATAAATAAAGGTTGTATTTAATATGTCATATAAATATTTACTATAACATGACCAGCTTCAAGAGTCTCCTAACTTAGATCAGATAGCTGCAATAGTATCAGATGACCAGGAATGATTGAAATTTTTCAAGTTTGGAATAATAATAGAATTTTTGAACGAAGAAGAAAATTTAGAAGAAGACAGATAATATATGCACATATAAAAAAATTATAACATAAAAACTAATTTTTATTAAGAGAAAAAAGAATATGTCAAGTAAACACAAATAAAGTCATAGAATTTATTATTTAAGAAAGCCACAAAAGTAATTGAATCAAAAAGAGAAAAACGTTCATAATTAAATCAAGTAAAAGATAGCAGTGAACAACTTTTACTAGAAGATCTAATTGTATTAATTTTTATCTTTTATAGAATGTAGACACTCATCAGCAGGAAATTGAGTAAAAGTATAGAAAAAGAAGACCACCCACATTCGCCAAGAAATAAACCAGGCAAAAAATAGCTCAACATTAACATAAGAATCCAAGCTACCATTAATGGGATTTTTAACTGAGGTTATATGCACAGATAAAATTCAATGAACAACTATATAAATAAGCATCTGCCTCCCGATATCGTTATCTCGAATTCAATCGAGATTTCAAAACGATATGGGAGATCACGTATCGCCATTGAAACGATACAGCCTGCGGAAGAAGTCTCGTATCGATATAAATAGCAATACTTAAAATTTGGTTCTCGAATAAAGTCCCGAAAGAAATATCGGGATTTTTACAAAATATTTTCCAATAAATAACGAAAGTCATACATATTTAATTAACGATTATCACAACTGTGAATATTTGCAATTGATTCATCAACATTGATTAATTAATCTACCTATTGACAGAAGTTTATAACTATTATCATCCCCACTTTAAATTCCGTTTTCCAGACAGCCTGTAGCCCCATTATTTACTATTTTTAGTCTGGGAACCGGCAGCAAAAAAGCCACGCTCCTCTTAGGCTGCTAGTCGACCTCTGCATACTACTGATACTACAATCCCTACAAGGCAATCGTACTCGCTGACATCGATGACTATTATTATTAATGAGAATAATGAGTAATGTAATAGTAATGATCATTCTATGTTTATGTTTTGGTTTAGTCTGTTTCATAAACTTATTTTTTCAAATTTGTTACATAGAATTGGAATGATTATTTTAGTGTTTCGATATCCGTAATTGACCGTAATAGTAGCTCTTTATAATCTCGATGATATTCTTGGTTGTGTGTGCCACCTGTAGTGTGCACGACAGTGCCATAGCCCGTATCTTCTGCAGCTGGAATTCGAAACTTTCTCAGCTTCTTTCTTGCTATTGCTAACCGCATTCGCCATCGCCTATAAATAAACACGCTGGGTTTTTTTCACTTTTTTAATTCTTGCATAGAGGCACTTTCTCGTGTTTGTCATCATTATCATGCCGCGTCACCGGGGTCAAATCTGGGTGTACTTTGAGGAAGAGACGGTCACGCAGAAAGTCAATGACAAGGATGTAGAAGTAAATCTTGCCAGATGCAAAGACTGCGGGAAACAGTATCATTTTAATTTAATCTTAGTAATCTAGTAATCTCAATCTCAGTAATCTGCAATCTATTTCTATCTCCATTGGTTTTTCCACTTTCACTATTGAATTGCCTAAAAATGTCGTTCTTTTGGTGTGCTAGAAGGTTTTCTACTTTTCAATTACTTGAAAAAATAATTTTAATTTTTCTTTTCATCGGCAAGTAAAATCATTTAATTAAATTGATAAACTACCGCATAATGCGTACTAAATAAAATAAATAAATACTTACTATCTGCGGTAGCGTTTTATTTAGAATCTAAATTTAGACAAATAGATGTACCAAAACTAAACAAATGAAACTTATTTCAAGTTGTAAAAAAAATTAAATTTGGTAAATTTTTATAAATTTTGAAATTTTTTAATATTTATATATTTTTTTCAATGAATTCCTTTAATGTAGTTATTAATATTGTCTGTCGCATATAGTTCATCATTCTATGTTATCTCGTTTCATTCGAGACAATATTTCCACTTCAGTCGAGATCCCGATATCGTATCGTATCGTTATTGTTCGAGGCGTCTCGTATCGTATCGTTTAATTCGAGGCAAATTTCAGAAATCGTATCGTATCATATCGTTCCAAAAAAATAACAGGATGCAGATGCTTATATATAAACTTCGATCAAAACTCTCCCCAAACAATCTTTTCCAACAAATGATCTATAAAACATTTGCTTACTTTAGTAAACTGATGAACCCTATAAAGTCCTCTTTCTCTTTCAATGTCCGATGTTTCTGCTCTGTAACATCTACTTGCCGTTGCTAATCTGTGAATTTGAAGAAATAAATTACTACATGATTGAGGTAAAATGTGAAACATTGCAACTGAACTGAATATCAATTAAATGTTAAACATTAAAACCAAAGGATAAATAACAGCCCTTAATGATATAAATGATAGATATCTTATTCTGGCATTATATAACATTGACATTTTATATAAATAAATTGAACATAATAAAACAAAGAAATAATCTAAAAATGAGCAAATACCAGCATTAAAAGTAAAAACAAGAATAACAAAGTTTAAAACAAAAATTATTTCATCTTTAAACACTTTGAAAATTTGTTAATGAAATAAATATTTGAGTACTTCAGTGGAAGATCTTGTCTTTTGAATTTCTCATTCTTCAAAAAAGCTTGAATTTTATTTTAAATTTATAAATTACTGTTTTTAATTCAAATAATAAAAAAATTATTCAAAAAATAAACTTTAAAAATTCAACAATTCAAATATGAATAAACAAACAGGCAATTGACATCTCTCCTGTTCCAGAGAGGCATATTTGAGGCGAGAATTTGTAAACTTGCGTTCGGACGCCCGATGTTTTGAAGCCGCAACATTCCTGGAACGATTTTTAACATGACGTATTATTAAATTGATTTAAAACATAAAAATAATTAAATTGTAAACTGATATAAAACAAACACCAACTCGCAATAAATTTGATTTTCTTTATAAGAACAAACAAATTTCAATTGATTTCATTTATCCAAAACCAGATTCATAGAAATTTATTAAACTGAATAAACAGTTATTTATTTATTTACTTATCATATAAATTCAGTTACATTTAATAATTATTATTATTATAATTAAAATATAAAAATTGAAATGAACTAAAGAATGCAAATAATAGAATAATTATATATATGATTGACCATAACTACTAACAACATCTTCTGTAGGAACAAAATCAGGAACAGACATCAGATCAAAGCCCTGTACACCACCATCAATAAAAATAAATAAAAATTAATTTTATTAATAAATAATAATTAAATATTAATTAATAAATAAAACTAATACTGGTCACCAACATCAATAAAAATAAATATAAATTAATAAATAAATTAATACTTTTCATAATAATTAATTAAGATGAGAAATGAAACAGACGTTCTTTATAAGATAGTCACAAGTGTATTGAACGAGTGCAGATTCAAGGTCAGCAAGTTCTCCAGTCATGTGATACGCCCGTGGTCCGCAATATTCTGCTACTTTACTTTATTTGTTAAATAATTAATTATTGTTAGTATATTAAAATCTTAATTTATGATGAGATATGACTAATGTTGAAAATATCTTGAGCTTTTTAAACTTAAGACCAGAAATGAATTACAATTAATTATTCAATAAAAACAACTCTTCTAACCTGGTATGTAACATTTTCTCATTTATTTTACCAAGTTCAACAACAGATCTTGGTTTAAAATCAAATTCTGAAATAGAATTCCACCAATTATTAAATAAATAAATAAAATTCATTTGATCAAAAACATTAAAAAACCTCTTTTGAATCCAAAAATATTTGCAACTCGTGCTTTCGTTTCATCCCCCAATGGCTGAAATAATAAAAATTTATTTTCAATTAATACTAATTATCACTAATTAAATAATATTAAATAACATATGTGAGGTTCAATAGATGCCCGTAAATGCCTCCTCACAAACGTATATTAAATCATCACCTTTGTAACATGTAAGTCACAAGATTACAAAACACAAGTTGGAAAATGTTTTTAACCTGTGTTACTTGAGCAACCTGACATGTCTAAAACTGAACTTTATTGATCATTATTTGTATCCGTAATTTCAGTCAGTGTTTTTTTGTTATAATATAGTTTATAATCACCCAAAAAAAATTAATAGACACATCAAAAATACAAATATTATTTTATCCTATATTTATTTAAATAAAATTTCTAGATATTATTGCATTCTGAATTTAGTTAATAAAAAATATCTGAAGTAATCAAATTATACTTGGAACATGAGAAACTCACCACACTAGAATGTGTCATATTTGGAAGTTCAAAAGCGGATAATTGCAATTGTTCTTTTGTTTTTGCATGCTACAGTATAAAAAAGTTAATCTGGAGACTTAAATAGAAAAATTTCTGCACATAGACATGGCATTATCAATGAATTAATAAAATAAATAAAAAAACAAAAAATGTTGTAATTAATACAAAATTAAATCTAAAAATAAAAAAGAAATTAAATCCATTTTATAGAAAAAGAACACAGCAAGGTATGTGCAAGCTTTAAGCTACCTGCTATGCTATCCTATGTAATAGCACCAGCAAAGTTAACTTTTAAAGGCTTTAACGAGGTATTATCCTGATGTGTGAACCTCAAATATAGATCATTATAAATAGAACTTGTGCAAATAAAAATATTGTAGATTTATTTTTTATCATCTTTCAAAATAAAATAGCCTAACTAATATGTTTAATTGAATTTAGCTTTCAAAATATTGAGCTTTTAACTTACTTCTGGTGATCCGGGATGTAGTAGCTTAAGTTTGTTATACAGCTCAATCTGATAAAAAATAAAATAGAAAACTTACTAAATAAATAAAAAAATACCAGCCCATCAGTACATCATTCTTCATGCAAGACTCTAGTATTTAGTAATATTTCTAGTTTTGTTTAGACGTATCACTAAATTAATAAAACCGTAAAATAGGGGACATAAACCAAAACAAGTTTGGTTGATAGTTTGATTGACAGGTCTAAACAGATTGATTGACAGCTAGTGTTGTTGATATAATTTAATTCAAGGACAAGCAAAAAATTGAATACTAAAAATAAAATATATTTCTTATAATTAAAATATTAAAATTGAGTGTAATTTAATTCAAAAGATTCTATAATATTAAAAAATCGGGAATCAGAAATGTGAACAATGTTTGAAACAAAATTGGTAAATTTTTTACTTGTTCTCTTAAGCACTCTTTTGTTAAATCTCATTTTTCTTACATTGTCTGTTCCCTAACCCTAGAATTTTCTTCTACCTTCTTTCACAATTTTCGGCCAATGACATTCCTCTCCAGGCAGTTCTATACAATATTTATCTATTTTCCAGAACTTGTTTATTTTTATCTATTTTCCACAACTTGTACAAACTTTATTTATTCGATAACTTTTTTATTTATTAAGTTATAGAAGCAAAAGTTACATCAATAGATTTTAAATTATCGTTTCACCCACTAAATAACAGTTGCACTGTATTATTTGTGACATTTCTTCAATTTATTAACCTACTAAGTCAAGTCTATGTCACAGCTTCAAATTTGTTAAAATGAATAATTTAAGAAAAAACTCACAACTTCATCAATGTTTCCAACACCTTTTCGGTTCAATATGTTTTCTTTGATCAAAGATCTGTTTTTTTCATTGATAATAAAATCCCAATTAAATTCGATTTCGACATTATTATTATTAACATCAGACAAACTGTGATTAATCCGATCATCCTCCCCTAAAGAACCAAGGTTACTGGGAAAATGCACTGCGACACAAAGTCTACGCCGGCCAACGTTTAAAAAAGTTTTTAGAGCAATACTTTTACAGAGATGCTTGATCATTTTGTGTATCGGCACTAACATGTTTACAAATTAAAAGTAAACTCAAAAAAAGTTTAAAGGTCAAGGTCCAATAAAATATTGTTTTCATAACTGCTGGGACCATAGATATATATCTATGGCTGGGACAACTACACTGTACGCATTTTAAGTTTTTTATTAAAAAAAAAAACAAAAAAACTGATTTGCAAAAATAAACAATAATGTAGCTTGTACAATAGTTTTTTTTAATGGCCCAATCTTTTAGTATTACGTATTCTAGGCAATTCAATAAATCAATCAATCAACCCTGTGAACATTCATACCTGGGACCTATATGGGTTCCAAATGGGCATCTTTATTGGCCCCATATGAGCTGTCCGTATAAGACCCGTGCCCAGGTGACACCGAATCAAGTGGGTCCTATATGGGCTCTATGGGCTAAACATAAAGACTTAAAATGGGCCTGGACCGGGAATCAAACCCGGGTCCTGCGACTCTCAAAGCCAGTGTCTATACCAATCAATCAATCAATCAATCAATCAATCAATCAATCAATCAATCAATCAATCAATCAATCAATCAATCAATCAATCAATCAATCAATCAATCAATCAATCAATCAATCAATCAATCAATCAATCAATCAATCAATCAATCAATCAATCAATCAATCAATCAATCAATCAATCAATCAATCAATCAATCAATCAATCAATCAATCAATCAATCAATCAATCAATCAATCAATCAATCAATCAATCAATCAATCAATCAATCAGTCAATCAATCAATCAATCAATCAATCAATCAATCAATCAATCAATCAATCAATCAATCAATCAATCAATCAATCAATCAATCAATCAATCAATCAATCAATCAATCAATCAATCAATCAATCAATCAATCAATCAATCAATCAATCAATCAATCAATCAATCAATCAATCAATCAATCAATCAATCAATCAATCAATCAATCAATCAATCAATCAATCAATCAATCAATCAATCAATCAATCAATCAATCAATCAATCAATCAATCAATCAATCAATCAATCAATCAATCAATCAATCAATCAATCAATCAATCAATCAATCAATCAATCAATCAATCAATCAATCAATCAATCAATCAATCAATCAATCAATCAATCAATCAATCAATCAATCAATCAATCAATTAATCAATCAATCAAATTTTATTTATATAGCTCTTTTTCAACGTGGAGTTCAAGGGAGCTCGGTCACAAATTGACTGAAAATGAAGGATGAAGACTTAGTGATAGAAGCAGTGGCATAGCATATAGAGGGAGCAGGTGGCGGTCCGCCGCGGGCAAAACTTTTTTGGGGCGGAAAATTTTTAGAATAAAAATAATAATGAACAGATCAACCAAAACCACAGTTGCTGCTTAAAACATAACTGGATGATAGTTCCGCCGAGTCTCTCTCACGTCGACAAAGCACGCAATTGTATGATATGACAGTTTGGTTAGCTGTGTTAGCTCAGGACCATGTTGCACAGGCTGTGCGCATTCCTGGTGCAAGGTTTTTCTTTTATAGTACCTACGTTAGTTTGTGTATAGAATTGTACGTTGAAAACTATAAATTTCCTAATAGTTACGTATTTTACATATCCTCCACTTATGACGATAGATATGATCTAAAAACTCTTTTTCGGCAAGAGAATCTTGACATAGTTTTCAAATACCAACAAATATAATTTAGGTTAGAGAAACGCTGTAAAAATATCGATCTGCGAAAAAATATAAGCAGGCTACTTGGCTGGGTTTTTAGAGGTTTATCTATCGTTTTTCTCTCTCGCTCCCGTTTCCTTTCCCGCTTGCTCTCCCGTTCCCGGTCGCATTCCCGTTCCAGCTTGCTCTCCCGTTCCCAGTCGTTTTCCTGTTTCCCGTCGCTTTCCCTTTTCCGCTCGCTCTTTTTCGGTTGCTTTTTCGTTCCCGCCTCTTTCCCTGTTCTCGCTCATTTTCTAGTCCCCGCTCACGCTCGCTTTCGCGTTCCCGTTTTCGCTTGCTTTCCCGCTCCCGCTCATTTTGTGACCATTCTCAATTTTTTTTAACAAAAACCTTCCTCTAACTTGAAGTTTGTGTGAAAATGTTATTACGATCGGATGAATGGTGTAGCAATGCATAAAGGACATACATACAGACAGTCATATATATATATATATATATATATATATATATATATATATATATATATATATATATATATATATATATATATATATATTAGACAGGTTTTTTATATAGCGCTTCTTTAAAAAATAAAAGTCGCAAAAGCGCTCTGCACAATTAAACGGAAGAGAACAAATCTGTCTTGAGCCGTTGACGAAAGACACTAAAAGACATCGTTGGATCCTTCAGAGCGGTGGGAAGGCTATTCCAGGCCACAGGACCAGCCACAGGACCAGCCACAGAAAAACCACGCCTGCCAATCGTCACTTGTCTGAGGGACAAGTAGATCGCGGCCGCCGCCGATCGAAGATGAGACCGACCAAAGAGTTGAGAGACCGGAACACATAACTCCTGAAGATAGACAGGAGCCATACCATGGAGGCACTTATAAACCATAGAGCAAAGTTTGAAACAGATTCTCTGCGGAAAGGGAAGCCAATGAAGTCGCGTCCGTATCAGACCCGAAACGCTGACCCAGCCAGGCAATCGCAGCACGAGACGGGCAGATGCCCGAAGAACAGATTGAAGCCTGTTGATCTGGAACAGCGGTTGACCGGCCAAGATCCCGTTACAATAGTCAACCCGGCTGTGCACCAGTGCTCTTACAATGGAGTGAGCAGAGTCTGTAGTGAGGCTCCTGCGGATGACACGTAGCTGACGAAGATGGTAGAAACAGGTACGGGTGAGATGGGAAATGTGTTTCTCCATGGACAGATCACGGTCAACCAGCACCCCCAAGATCCCGAACTGACGCAGGAGGCCTGACGCGGAAGCACTGTCCACATCCCCCGAGATGAACCCAGCCATATCAGCTCAATCTTTGATGGATTGAGTTTTAAGCAATTACTGACCATCCATGAGCTGATTTCGCCAATACCGGCAGATATTCTTGGCACAAGATCAGAGCATAACATCTGAGGCGAGTCACTGTAAATTTGCAGATTGTCAGCATAGGAGTGAGCCAAGAACCTATGTCTGGTGGCGACACCGATGACATCAGCAGTGTAAAGAAGAAACAGCATCGGACCAAGGACGGACCCCTGCGGCACACCGTAGAGGAGAGAAGCCGACTCAGATGTGACATTGTTGCAGCGGATGCAGTGGGACCGGTCCGTGAGGTAGGAGCCGAACCATTTCAGGACCGCACTCCCAAGACCAAACGAGTTATGAAGCCTATCACACAAGATCTAATGATCGACAGTGTCAAACGCAGCACTAAGGTCCAGAAGGACTGAAGTGTGATCCGTCCCAGATCGGCTGCTAAGTAGACATCCGAGAGTACCCTCAACACAGAAGTCTCAGTAGAATGATGCTTTCTATAGGCTGACTGGCATCGTGGAAGGAGGTTATTTTCATTGAGATATATGACCAGGATCTGCCTGTAGTGCTGGTCTTGTTTCTTTTGACTTCCATCTTTTCACTATTTTTCTGTCGACAATAATCTTATCTGTTTCTCCCTTGGAGATTCGAAGCCTCAGTTCCTCCACTAACTGGTGCCTCTTTTCTCGTTGCTTTGGAGTTAGATCTTGATGAATGAAGACTTTCTCGAGGCCGTTGCTTGCTCCTTTCAGGTTTTTTTGCCCTGCGGAGTAATTTGTCTTTTTGTCCCTCTGATGAGAGTGTAAGTCTCATCGGTTTTGGCTTCAGACCGACGTTGTCAGTTCGTCTGCCAAGCCTAACCATGTCAATAACCGATGACATGTCATAGTTCAATTCAAAAAACAAATTTGTCAACCTGTCATTGTCCTCATCACTCTGACCTCCAGCACCTCCATCAGCAGATTCAGGCAGTCCATGGATGACGACATTACATCTTCACCTGCCAATCTCTTCTTGCTCCCTCTGATCTTCCACAATAATCTTGGTTTGCAACTGCAGTGCTGTCTGTGCCGATATGATATCTTTTTTGACCTGGGTCATTCCGGACTTTACCTCACCGGAAAACAAATCGGTTCATTTTCTATCTTCTTTGTTCGTAATTTTTTCTTCCGTCTCAACTAGTTTTGAGCTGATAGAACTTATGAGTTCTAATTTATTTTCTTCGATTCTCATTTTGCATTGTTCTATACGGCTTCCGAAGACAATTATTTCTCTGTACCAATCTTGAATAGCAGCAGTACTTCTGGTAAGTTCAGTTTTGAAGTCAAAGTAGATTTTAACTGTGTCATTTTCAATTATGTCCACCTTTCTCTGTATCTTCGAAATGACCGGTAGTAACTTCTCGGTTTCACGACTACATTTTTTACAAAACCAGAATAGTTCTTTACTGTGGAGAGTCAGTGCATTGGAAATGACCTCAGTGACACCGTGGCATTTGCAATGGAACCGTGTATCCCAGAGACCACACAAAACGCCATTGTCCAAGTCCGAGAATGATTTCGAGCAGTGACCACATTTTTCTTCACTATTTCCTGTTCTGTCATCTTTTTCTTGTCTTGGCTCAGTCCTGCTTTCTTTTTCTTTTTCAGTTCTGTTTTTTGGTGGCATCTTCCCAAACTTTTTAGTCGTAGAGACGATGCGACCTCACCAGATCTTCAGGCAATTAGCAAAAAATAACGTATTATCGCTCTCAAAACCAAGGAGACTCTTTATCAAGTTCACAAAATAAAACAAACGTCCAGAACCAAGGAGAACAAAATTACTTTATAGTTAGAATCTGTTTTTAACAAGAATTCGCAGATTGTTTCACCGAAAAACCGACAGAAGCCTGACAGAAAATATAAACATGGACCATAGAAACGATAATTCATATATATATATATATATATATATATATGAATGTTTGTATGTATATATGTCCTTTATGCATTGCTACACCATTCATCCGATCGTAAGGAAATTTTCACACAACCTTGAGAGTCAAGGGGAATAAATATAGAGAAAAAATTTGAAATTCGTCACAAAATGAGCGGAGCAGAGCGGGTGAGCGAGCGGGAACTATATATATATATATATATATATATATAATTACATTACGATCAGATGAATGGTGAAGCAATGCATAAATGACTTACATACTTACATACTTACATACATACATACTTACACACAAAATCTCATACATGTTTTTTTATGTTTATATATCTATATATATAAAAGGCACTTCGTTAGACTTTGAGCAAAGGAACTGCAATAACCATTGAACTATTAAGCACGAAATATTTTATGGTGAATATTTGGCTCCTAAAAGAATTTTCAGTCTAAAGGAAAAAATGTTTTATAACTTATTTAAAAATTTCATTTTCTGTTCAACACTAATTTTCTATGCTAATGTTTTATATCGATCGTTGATTTCATATCGCCGTTTTACGAGTCTTTTCGTTCCACGTTCCACGTTTGGTTATTGTTACTCTGATTCTAAGAAGGTAAGTTATTTATTTATTTGTTTTTCATAAAATTGTTTGTTGTTTAACGCCTTCGTTTCATTCCGCGTGATTGCATATATCAATATTGCTATACTTTCGCCATTAGCCTTCGTTTCATTCCGCGTGATTGCATATAGGCATATATCATTATCGCTATACTTTCTCCATTAGTCGTTTATTCATTTATCAATTTTTATGATATTCTTTATATATATAGATATCGCTTTTTCTAACTTATTACTATTCAATTTTTTATACCATTGAATGTTTCAGTATGCCTCCTAATAAAAAGATTGATCTTGGAAGTAGGACTTCAAAAGCTAAAGATATGGCTGATTCAAGGTAAAATGAATCTCTTGATGAAAGACAGATTAGGTTGGACATTTTTAGCAACTTATCTTTTAAATCTAGATAACTTTTGTTTCAGGTGGAATTTCTTCTATTTAGAGATATTTTGTGCTTCACAAAAAGAGTTCCAGACTTAACAAATTAAAATTAAATCAAATTAGAAATTCATTGTTCATATCTCCCATTCAAAAGTAAGTGGCAAAGCTTTGGTAATTTGTTTTTATTTTTTAAAATCATGATTTACTGAGTATCTTTCAATTTGTTTCGTTTGTTGCATTGCACGTGTTTAATTATGTTATATTATTATTAATTATTATAAAATTATCATTATGCTCTAACATTTTGTGTTTTGCAAAAAGGAGTTGCAGTTTGGAAAAATAAATTTAAATTCATTGTTCATATTTATCGTTCAAGGCTTCTGACTTCAATTGTTCCTTTTCTAATATTGTTCATGATGGTTTCCTAAACTGACGATCTTGCTATCAGCCTATCGGTAAATGAGAAATTTTTCTGGGCAGGTATGTTTTTTTTATGTGATGGCATTACAACCATTATTATTCACGAGTAGTTATGACTATAAGATTATGAATTAATTTATCGGTCTTATTTTATTTTTTACTTTTCAGAGGAAATTAGAAAATTACATTTTAAAGAAAATCTTACATGCAACATCAATTTATTATAAAAGTTTCACTGATATATGAGGTGCATGAAATTTGAAAGAAATGAAAGCAAGTGCAGTATTTTTGTGTTTCAACAAAATCATGAACAAAGTTCTCAAGCCAGCCTATCAATCTGCTGCTGTTTTGTTCAATTTATAATTGCATCATTTGCTAAATAAAAGTGGTACTCTTCGATTGTTCCAAATTGATGATCTCAGAAAACTCTTGGAAAATTCATTAAGTTAATGCTTTGAATGTTTTTAATAATATTATCTTTTCCATTCTTTCATAACTTCTGTTCGCATATAAAACGTAAAATAGATTTGCTAAGACTATCTATATATATAAAAATGAATGTTTGTATATATGTATATACTAGCAGTGCCCGTAACGGCTTCGCTCGCATGAAATTAGAGATCTTGAACCGTGCATACATAGTAGAGTACTGCACGGATCAATTTTTTAGGTCTCGACTCGGCCCGTCGACAACTTGGCCCAGCCCGTTTCAAAAACCGAAATTCCTGGCCCGGCACGGCCCGTCTAATATGGCCCCTGTCCGTTTTTACAGGCCTTGAAGTTCTATATAGTTGACTTCAGGTTTAGCCCGGCCCGTCTGAACACCCTAAAATCACTAAAATGTCTATATACTTGGTTAAAAATCTCGGCCCGTCCCACCTTGATTTAAGGTATTAATTTTTACATCTGTGGCAATTACAGTTGTTGAGTAGCAGTTACTTTAAAAACCAAATATATCTTTTTTTTGAGTAGATACTAAGTAATAATTTTTACATCTGTGGCAATTACAGTTGTTGAGTAGCAGTTACTTTAAAAACCAAATAACCCTATTTTCCACCCCACATTTGAAGTCCTGGAAACCAAATTTTCAAAAAATTGTGAAACCCGTATATCATTATTTTTAGAGTAGAAACTAAATACTAATTTTTACTTTTGTAGCATTAACAGTTTTTGAGTAAAAGCTACTTTAAAAACCAAATAACCTAATTTTCCAACCCACATTTGATGTCCGGGAAACCAAATTTGTAAAAAATGGTGAAACACGTATATCTTTATTTTTAGAAAAGAAACTAAATAATAAGTTTTACATCTGTGGTATTTACTGTTTTTGAGTAGCAGTTACTATAAAAGACAATTAGCCCTATTTTCCACCCCACATTTGAAGTCCTGGAAACCAAATTTTCAAAAAATGCTAAAACACGTATTTCATTATTTTTGGAGCAGAAACTAAATACTAATTTTTACTCTTGTAGCATTAACAGTTTTTTAGTAGAAGCTACTTTAAAAACCAAATAACCCAATTTTCCAACCCACATTTGAGGTCCGGGAAATTGAATTTTCAAAAAATTGTGAAACACGTATCTTTTTATTTTTCAAAAAGAATCTATATACCAAATTTCAAAATCTTCTCATTTTTGGTTTTCGAGATATACATTTTTTAGAAAAAAGTTTGTTTTTCAGTTTTTCCCCCTCAGGAGCAAAATTTTCAAAAATCCTTTCTTAGCGGATGTTTACGCTATAAAAGTAATATAAGTTCCAAATTTCACGTTCCTAGGATGAGGCGTTTGAGCTCGGCGTTGATTATCAGTCAGTCATCAGTCAGTCAGTCAGTCAGTCAGGACATGTTCTTTTATATATATAGATGTATGTTAATGTCCTTTATGCATTGCTACACCATTCATCCAATCGTAATGAAATTTTCACACAACCTTGACACAAAAATGAGCGTGAACGGGAGAGCAACCGGGAATGGGAGAGCAAGCATGACCGGGAACGGGAGAGCAAGCGGGAACGGGAAAGCGACCGGGAACGGGAAAGCGACCGGGAACGGAAAAGCCACCGGGAACGCGGAAAGCGACTGGAATCGGGAGAGCAAGGTTGGAAGGAAACGCGAGCAAGAGAGAAAATCGATAACAAAAGTTCTGAGCGGGAAAGCGACCGGGAGCTGGAAAACGACCGAGAGCGGAAAAGCGACCGGGAACGCGACGAAAACGGGAAAGTGGAGAAGGAAACGGGAGCGAGAGGGACAAACATTAGAAAAACCCCGGGTAACCCCGCTAGTATATATATATATATATATATATGAATGTTTGTGGGTTAGTTTGTCTATAATAGAAACGGGAAAGCGACCCGGAACGGACAGCGAGCGGGAATGGGAGAGCAAACGTGAGCGGGAAAGCGACCGGGAGTGGTAAAGCGACCGGGAGCGGGAAAGGGAACGGGAAAGCGAACGGGAGTGGGAAAGGAAACGGGAGAGAAAGAGACAAACATTAGAAAAACCTCTAAAAAACCCGGGCAACGCCGGGTATCTCCGCTAGTACATACATAAACACACAGACACACATACATACACATACATACATACACACATACATACGCACATACATATATATATAGTTCCCGCTCGCTCACCCGCTCCGCTCCGCTCATTTTGTGACGGATTTCAAATTTTTTTTTATTTGACTCCCCTTGACTCTCAAGGTTGTGTGAAAATTTCATTACGATCGGATGAATGGTGTAGCAATGCATAAAGGACATTAACATACATATATACATATATACAAACATTCCTTTTTATATATATAGATATATAAATGAATGTCTGTGAGTCTGTCCTTTATAGAAATCTGAACCGCTGGAGCGATCTTGATGAAATTTGGCAAGGAGGTAGTTCTCATAAGTTAAAAAGGTTTTGACTCTCATCTCTCGGCTCAGGGGAGCCAAAAAACTTTTCCAGTTTGAAAGTGCCTATGTACGACCATAAAAAGTAGTTGCGTAATGAAATTCAAATTTAGTTTACGTAACAACGTTTGAAGGCTTCAAGCTAAAAGAAATTAGGAAAGAAGTGAAAAGAGAAAATGAGCGCGAACGGGAACGGGAGAGCAAGCGTGAGCGGGAACGGAAAAGCGACGAAAACAGGAGAGCAAGCGGGGAAGGAAACGGGAGCAAAACGACAAAATCCCTCTAAAAACTCTATATATGAGTGTCTGTTTGTTTGTTACTCTGTCTGTCTGTCTGTCCTTTGTTTTTCCAAAATAAATTTTTAAATAATTTAAAAAAAAATAATCTAAATAACCGTGGACCTATCCTCAGACCTACCAAATGTACACAAAAAATTTCAAAAAGATCGGTTCAGCCGTTTCGGAGGAGTTCAATTTCAAATACTATGACATGAGATTTATATATATATATATATATATATATATATATATATATATATATATATATATATATATATATATATATATATATATATATATATATATATATATATATATATATATATATATATATATATATATATATCTCATATATATATATATATATATATATGTGTTTGTGTGTGTGTGCGTGTATGTATATATATACATATATATATATATGTATATATATACATATATATATATATGTATGTATATATATATACATATATATATATATATATATATTTATATATATACATACGTAGATATATAGCATTTCCTTGCTACATATATATATATATATATATATATATATATATATATATATTAATATATATATATATATATATATATATATATATATATATCTTTATATATATATATATATATATATATATATATATATATATATATATATATATATATATTTATCTTTATATTTATATAGCATTTCCTTGCTATGAAGCTCACGGCTATTTTATGAACCATTTTCAATCAAATACGACCTTTTGCATCATATTTAAGACAATCACAAGTAATTTTAAAACTATGGAATCAGCCATCGAACAATTTTGTAGCATAACAGGAGTTATGGATAGTGAAGCAAGACGTTTTTTAGAAATGAGCTCTGGTGATGTAACAAGGGCTGTTGGAATTTTCTTCGACACATCATCAAGACCACAAGTTTTTGATAATGATGGGGTTCGAGCTCCTATTCCACAAAAAATGGAAAGATTGGTTTATGATTTTGAAGAAATTGAAGAAGGTTATCGTGATCCAAATTTTTACGCACCAGATGATTTAATTACTTTCGGGTCGTTTCGTGATGTGATGAATAGGTGCACCAGCGAAAACAAATGGCTGCTTGTAAACATTCAAAATTTGTCAGAGGATTCCTGCTCTGAGCTAAATAGGAACCTATGGAAAAACGTCGATGTAAAAGAAGAAGTAAAGAAAAATTTTATTCTTTGGCAGGTTAGCTCAACCAGTACAGAAGGAAAGCGGTACATTCGATATTATAATGTTACATCTTGGCCATATGTTGCTTTTCTCGATCCTGCATGTGGTGAAAAGCAAGATCAATTTAAAGGCATCAGCGCTGACGAGTTTTTAAACCATACAAAGTACTTTCTTCAAAAATATAGAACACCAGAAAAATATTGGAAAGATTTTGGTACGATCTCAGATGAAAAAGAAGAAGACATGAGCGATTGTTCGGATGATACAGACCAGTCATATGTAGATGAAAACTCGGAAAGTGATGAAGAAATAATGGAGACTTGTCCATCTGAAGTGACTGAGCCAGAACAAACTCACGAAATGTTTTTTGGATCGCTCAGTGATCCTATTTCAAAAATATTGCTGAGGTTGCCAAGTGGAGAAAGACATACTCTTGAATGGCCGTGCACGTCAAAGCTAAAATCATTGTTATTGTTTGTTAAGGAAAAAGGTTTCAAAGAAAATATTGAATTGATTACAAACTATCCTCGAAAAATTATTGACATCAGCAATTGTGAAGAAGACACACTAGCTGATGCAAAACTCTATCCATGCGAATCTGTATTTGCTCAGTTGGTTTAATTTTATCAATTTATTATTTTTTTGGTTCCTGTGTTAAATAAAACTTTAAAAAATAAAATATACAAAAGCTGTTTATCATTCAAACACCTCCGTGCAGTGGTACAGCTCAAAGAGTAGAAGGTAATTAAGTATTTGTTAATTTAAAAAAAAACTAAGTTTTTTATGACCAAAAAACTTTCCAGGCCAAAAGTGCCTATGTACGACCGTTCTATTGGTGCGCCAGAAGGCTTTTAATTACTTGGAAAATATACTATACTATTATATATAAATATATATATATATATATATATATATATATATATATATATATATATATATATATATATATATATATATATATATATATATATATATATATATATATATATATAATAGTAGTATAGTATATTTTCCAAGTAATTAAAAGCCTTCTGGCGCACCAATAAAACGGCATTTTTAGGCAATTCAATAGTGAAAGTAGAAAGACCAATGTAGATAGAAATAGATTGTAGTCACGTGAGATTGACTCCTCTGCTGATTTCTTCAATCCATTTACTTTTACAAAAGACTCTAAATCGTTTCTTCGTATACAGAGCGATAATTCGTTTATCTCCTATACCTATTCATGGATATCTTGATATAACTGGATACACAACCTAATAAAAATACTCATTTTGGCCTAATGTTTTATCATGATTATATAATGATTTTGAAACAGTTGATGCAACTGTACCGTCAGTATTTATATCATAATTATAAATATCTCTGTGTAACTATGACGTAATTGGTTGTACCGATTTAGGCCTACAAGAGTAGGTTGTGTATCCAGATGTTATATCAAGATATCCTTGATATATATATATATTTGTGTACGACCATCAAAAGTTATTGCGTAATAAAATTAGAATTTAGTTTACGTAACAACGTTTGAAGGTTTCAATCAACCTTTAGAAAGTCTATTTTACGTTTTATGGGCTAGAAGAAGCTAGCAGAGATGTTGCGAGTACTTATAGTCAGAGTACGAGTACGAGTACCATGGTTACGAGTATGAGTACGAGTACCATGGTATCGAGTACGAGTACGAGTACTGAGGTCTCGAGTACAAGTACGAGTACAAGTACAAGGAATTTTTAGCGAGTATTTTTCGAGTAATTTTTAAAGTCAACAAAATAATTTATTCTACATCAAAAAACTATTACCTTTCAGAAAAATTAGCGACGACAGTTTACACTCCGACATCTTAGCCCTAAGGGACAGGGACGCAGCCAGGATTTTTTTCGGGGGGCCCGGGGGTAAGTAAGGAGTTTTCTGAAAAGTTTACGACCCACAAAAGTCAATGCTAAAAACAGTTTAAGCAACAATTAGAAATATTAAACTACTAGCGGGGACACCCGGCGTTGCCCGGGGTTTTTAGAGGTTTACCTAATGCGTTTCTTTTTCGCTCCCGTTTCCTTCCCGCTTGCGCTCCCGCTCCAGGTCGTTATCCGTTTCCTGCCGCTTTCCCGCTCATTTTTTCGCTCTCAGTCCCCCCTAGATTCGATTCTACATACATACATACATACATACATACATACATACATACATACATACATACATACATACATACATACATACCTACATAGATACATACACACACATACATACTTTGAATGAGCATTTAGTGCCGAAATATTGTAAAAAACACATACATACATACATACATACATAAACACAGACACACATACATGCATATACACATACATACATACACACATACATACGCACATACATATATATATATAGTTCCCGTTCACTCACCCGCTCCGCTCTGCTCATTTTGTGACGGATTTCAAAAAATTTTTCTCTATATTTGATTCCCCTTGACTCTCAAGGTTGTGTGAAAATTATATTACAATCAAATGATTTTTGTTTATGATAGTTTATAGTCCTTTACACCAAGTGTTTTAAGACTGAATTGGCTGTATGTAGGAAGCACATAAGTACTTCCTGTCGTGGATCAAAGTTTGATTCTTTCAACTGTCCCTCCTCCTTTATCCAGGCTTGGGACTGGCTCGCAATTAGCGAGGCGGAGTTATCGGATGAATAGTGTAGCAATGCATAAAGGACATATATATATATATATAAGACATTTAATTTGAACCAATTTATTACAATAACAAATTCAGTCGCTTTTTTTGCCAAAACATGTCAATGACGGCTTCTTCATTAACGTGAAGGTTGCGATTGAAGGTCATCTGGGCAAGCCCATTCAGCCTTGTCTGGTCCATTGTGGTGCGTAGATATGATTTAAGTTTGCGCATAGTTGAGAAGGATCCCTTGGCTGTCGCGGAAAAGAGGGGCAACGTGATGAAGAGTTTCAGCAGCGTATTTATCTGGAGGTGAACGGATTCCTTACAATGTTGCAAAACAACAACTGCGGTATGTGGCCGCTCTGCCACTGGGACATTCAACCATTTGGTTTTCCAGCGCAAGTATTCGCCACGCACATCAGATTTGTGACCAAGGTCTCCTCTAAGCAAAGAAAGAATCCTTCGTCAAGAAATCTTGGAAGGAGACGCTGAATCTGAATGCAGACTCGCTGATTTGGGGCAAATCGTACATATAAGGGAAAGGGTAGATATGAAACTCCTTAACAAAACCAAATTAATAGATAATTAATTCTGAATTGTTTGTTTCAATAAATTCAACAAAGGTTAAATAAATAATAGAGGAAAGAATTGAAAAACATCCTAAATTCACAGGCCCGCCCGTCACTTCAAAATCCACTTTGGCTAGGTTTCGGGGGGGCCCTGCTATGGGGTCTTAAAATAATTCCGCCATGGCTGAACACACGTTTCACTGGTGAACTTGATGCGTGAAGAATACTTAAGGCGCGAAGTGCTGGATGATACAGTTTGTCAAGGTCACTGGAATGATTCTGCCAAAACGTTAGAGCCCCATCCACATCACCAGTGATCCTCATCTCAAGATAACTAGTCAACTGTGCATCGACATCAAGGCAGGTGTCATCTAACGCCGATGAATATTTGTGAAACAACTTTGACCTTTTGGCCGATGGGGGTGACCCCAGATGGCAGCACCAACGTAACAGCAGGTGACTGAGTTATGATGCCAAAAGAAAGAATTATTGATTCAGCAAAGAAGTTAACCAGTTCTGAAAACATAGATAAGTTATATTAGAGTTCGTTAAGTATAAACGAAATATTACGCCAAACAATTGTTTAGTAAACAATCAAACTTTTTTTAGAGAAGGTGTCGCATATGCGAGTACGATACGAGTACTTAGTGGAATAACGAGTACGAGTACGAGTACTGAGTGGAATAATGAGTAGGAGTACCAAGGCTTCGAGTACAAGCACGAGTACAAGTAATTGAAAACGGTACTCGTGCTGTACTCGAGTACGAGTACGAGTACCAAGTACTACATCTCTGGGAGATAGTGAAAGAAAGAAAATGAGCGCAAGCGGGAACTTTTTTTTAAAATAGTTTATAGTCCTTTACATCAAGTGTTTTAAGACTGAAATAGCTGTATGTAGGAAGCACCTAAGTACTTCCTGTCATAGATCATAAATTGATTCTTTTAGCTGTCCCTCCTCCTTTATCCAGGCTTGGGACTGGCTCGCAATTGGCGAGACGGTGTTGAGCGGGAACGGGAGAGCGAGCGGTAACGGAAAGGCAAGCGGAAACGGAAAAGCAACCGGGAACGGTAGAGCGAGAAAGATCGGGAAAACGACAAGAAGCGGGAGAGCGAGCGAGAAAGGAAGAAGAAACGAGAAGGAAAACGAGCGGGAGCGAGGAAGGAAACGGGAGCAAGAGTGAAAAACTATAAACAAAAAACCCGGGCCACACCGAGTAACCCAGTTAGTATTATAATAAAATCCATGTTTATAATTTTATACAATAGAAATTTATTTGATTTTCAATCCATCATAAAAAAACTATAAATACAAATTTATGATGGTTAGAATAACAAAACCCATCTCGTTGCAATGTCTTCGGGGAATCTTCAAAACCAGATGATTTCTCGCAAGAGACGTAGCGTTGAATGAAAATGTAAAACAATGCTTGTTGCTGCTGACATGAAACTTAATGAGAGGATTTGATGAATCGATGAGCAAATTGATTATTTTATTTCAATTCAACTTATAATCGAATTGCAAATTGAACAATTAAGTATGAATCGATGTGAATTCTCACGGGAATGCTGCAATGCTTTCAGATCTATTACCGGTAAGGACACTTGGGAACGGTATTTATTAACTTATCTATTTCAGACTAACTATGTAGTTCTCAAGACCAGATCATGGTGGTTATATAATTTTATTTATTTAATTTTTGGAGCACATTTGAATATTTCACGACTAGCTGAATAGTTTGTCAAATTAGTCGCAGTTTTGACGGGAAAACTTTAGACATTGTTTTCTCATTTAAATGATCAAATTTTCTATTTAAAATCATCGAACATGAATCGTATTCTTTGTATCTCATTCATTGTCTTTTAGTTGACGTTTATACAATCTGGTTTTATTTATAGTTATAGCTCACTCTGAATCTGAATAATCAAATGATTTAACTTCGGTAATTGTTTTTATAATAATTAATGGTTTTTTATTATTTATATCGACTTTGAAATATTTCAAAATTACCAACAGATATTCTGCCATCGCCTATGGAAGTGTATAAGGCAGAAGCGGTTACGAAAAACAATAGGTCGATCCTTTGAAAAACTATAAATGGATATTTGGTTATATGCGAGGCCATGTTGAATCTTTGGTGTTTGTGTTTTGTTACAAACTTTTATTTAGTTACAATCTCTGTTTGTGTGTGTGTGCTTCTCTGTACGCAAATCTTGCAAGTAAAATTTAACCAGCTTTTTGACTAGCTAGCAGTGATATTTTTGTTAACGAAAACTGAATAAAAACGAAAATTTTTATTGTATTCGTTAATAAGAACGAAAAATAAACTATAATTATTTAAAGAACGTAAATAGAATAAAAACTATATTTAAATAGTACAAACTGAATAATAATAATAACGAAAATTATTTTCTGAACGATAATAAAATAAAAATAAAATTTAAATCATGCAAACTGAATAAAAATAAAAATAAAAATTAATTTTCGAACGAAAATTATTGAAAGTTGTGTACACAGATATTGGCATAGATAACCAATATTCTATGGTTGTGTAACTTTTGAAATGCACACCCATATCTTTCTTGTTATCATAAACGCTGTAATCATTCATCATCATCATCATCATTTATTTTTGAAACGTCCCTATTCCACGCTATGCTAGGGTTGGACGTTTTTCCATATCAGGCCCCATATCATTGAAAATAATTATGAGTTCTCTTGCAAAAATGCTTGCTGGGCGAAAAAAAGATAGTTCCGTGCAGGAGTTTTTTGTTTACGATTCCAGCACCAACAAATCTAAATGGGTCGCTGCTATTGCCCCGGCGGTTCGCCGTGGTTGCAATAGGTAAAATTGCTACTGTATCGGCAGTTACGCCCTATGTCTACCTAAAATTAAACCCTAACACTTTAGAAAATATGTACATCTTTATTAATTAATCGAAAGATCAATTTGTTTGGCAAAACCGCCTGGACAACAGCACTTTTACCGTTTATTGCCCCGGCTACCGGCGCCTACTGCCTCGGTAATAGTTATAACGTTTGAATGTAAGGCAATGGATTCTCAAAATAAAGAATCTTCTTGTGTTACACAATTACTATTTTTCCATATATACACTGCATGAAATTGGATATAGTAAGAAAAATATTTAGAGCATGAACTAAAATTGAACAAAAATCAAATAAAAACAAATATTTTTTTATCTGAATAAAATAAAAATAAAAACGAAAATTATTTCAAGAACTGTAATAAAATAAAAACTAAATTTAATTTTGTAGAGCTGAATAATAATAATAATATTTTGTGTTAGCACTGAGGTCACTAGGAGTGCGAACTGCACCCGGTGACATCATCACAGGTTGTGACACCAAAATGCAAAATTTTGCTATCTATGATTATATGTCACTCAATGAAATTATTCTCATGCGACAGAAATGGTTTGTAAAATTATAGAAACAGTGCATTTCAATTTGGTTGCAGGTATGCATTCTGCAAAAAAGAAAAAGGGTAAAATAAAAAGTTTTTGTGTGTAGTTTTATTTCAAGACAAATAAAAAATAATTCAAGCGGAAAATCAAGAAATGAATGAAGCAGAAAAAAGTCAATAAATAATGAAAACTCGATTGTGCTTCGTTTTGGAATAAACCAGTCCAGGTTATTTGTGAGTTGCAATCATCAAAAGAGGAAGTGCTTCTTTTTAAGAATCTCTCGCATATCTATCAATAAGCCTACAATCATTTCTTTTGATCTCTATGTCTGTGGCTTCATATGAATAAAGTTTACCAGAGTTGTTCGGTAACGAAGTAAAAGTAACGCGTTACTTTACTTAAGTACATCCCACGTACTTTTTGCCTGTAACGGAGTACAGATTATTTTCAGTACTTTTACTTATAACGAAGTAATATTTTCGGACTTACTTTTACTTCGTTATTTTTCCAGGACGAAACGTTACAAAGTAATGTAAAAAATTAATAAAACGACATAAAGTTTAAACCGATGTATTATTAATTATCTATGATTACTAAGATTTTTGCGGTCATACTTGTTTTGGTTTACAATAGTTCGACAGTACTATGGAATCTTCCAAAGAAGCGAACGTGGACAGTGGCGGCGAAGATAGGCGGAACAACAACGAACTTAATAAAGAACACCCATGGCCATTGGCATATTTAGTCAAAATGTTCAGATTTGAATCGATGGAAGCTAAAACGTTCAGGTTCACATGTTTGCTGTGCAAACCTAAAGGTACTAAGACCTAAAGCAACTACGTGTTCAGCATTCCACAATTCTCCGTCGAACTTGAAGAAAAACGTGAGTCTGGATTACCTCATCCTTCAGTAGCCGATGGTGAGGAAGAAGACAGTTTCTTTGATCGCACAAAGTCAACTGTGTCTGACAATGAAGTTCTTATGCAGTATTTCCAGAACCGATCAGATGACATGAACATCATTGCTGGAAATGAGAGCTTAAAGAGAATGTTTATCAAGTTGATTAATTAGGGCAGTAGCGTTTGAAAGACACTGGAATTACGATAAAATAAAGTTAGATGATTGACGAATGATCATTACAAAAGCGGCTTCAATACTTTTACTTTTTACTTTAAAAGTAACTTTAAAGTGCTGTTACTTTTTACTTTTACTTAAGTACATCTTTAGCAAATACATTTACTTTTACTTAAGTAATTTTTTGAGGCGTTACTTGAACTTTTACTTAAGTACTGAACAAGTAAATTAAAAACGAATTTTTAAAACCAATGCTCTTATATGTAATTAAAACACAAATTTTGCAATCAATTTTTTCTTATATTACTCTTTTATTTTATATTAAAGTCGAAATATCTTAATTATATCGAAATATCGAAATTAATTAAAATTAACTAAATTAATTGACTTATTGTAAAACTAATAATTGAATATTGCATTGTCTTCAATTTTGAGCATGTATGCAAAATTTGAAAAAAATTTATCATCAGGAAGTGACTCAAAAATTGATTGCAAGATTTGAAACAGACAGAGAAACAAACAGACAGACAGAGAAACAGAGACGACGAGTTAATAAAAGCATTGGTAATAATAATAAAAATATCATCAAAAAGCATCGAATTTAAATATCTCAACTATTTTCATGAAAATTTCGTACACGCTTGAGAATCGCGGTCAGTGAGTGTGGTTCGTGTTAACTTGGTAAAATAGTCTGCCAGTCGGTTAGCGTTTTGTGGTCAAGAAAACCCTCAAGAAAACCCTCAAGAAACCCCTCAAGAAAACCCTCGATAAAACCCTCAAGAAAATTAACTAAATTAATTGACTTATTGTAAAACTAATAATTGAATATTGCATTGTCTTCTATTTTGAGCATGTATGCAAAATTTGAAAAAAATCTATCATCAGGAAGTGACTCAAAAATTGATTGCAAGATTTGAAACAGACAGAGAAACAGACAGACAGAGAAACAGACAGACAGAGAAACAGACAGACAGAGAAACAGACAGACAGAGAAACAGACAGACAGAGAAACAGACAGACAGAGAAACAGACAGACAGAGAAACAGACAGACAGAGAAACAGAGAAACAGAGACGACGAGTTAATAAAAGCATTGGTAAAAACAGTACTTTTTCCAACACTGAAGTTTACTATGGGCATTCAAGTTCAACAAGTTAGCAGTTTTAAAAGCCAGGAGAAAAGTGTTGATTTAAACTAGATTTAACGTCACTATATAATTGAAATATTTACTGTTGCATATTACTCTCAAATGCTGATTGGGTTTCTCAAAACTAACACAGAAAAGTTACTGTTTTATCTCATGTATCAGTAGGTTTTAAAGTTTAATGCTCAAATCAAACAAGAAATAAATAAAAAAAACGATTTTTATTTTATTTCTTAACTTTTACAATATTTCTCCACTAACTTTTAATTTATTTTTTTTTGAATATATGAGCTAAATTTTAAAGGTTCCATTTGGTGCCGTTATTTGGCAGTCTCTCTTAAGGGTAAGTCTTGAGAGAATGACAGGCACCAAGAGTTTCCGCACTGGGCAACACCAAACCTTGGGACACCACTGTGTATTAGTATTTGAGTCACATCTTTACCGTAGTTATTGTATTTTGTAAAAACTCTAGTTCAACCTAGCATCAAGTTATTGTAGGGTGCAGGGAGTGTTGGGTTAAGTATTTTAAATACATTGTATTTGAAATACGTTTTAAAAACTATTTTTGTATTTTAATTTGTTAACTTGTTTTTGCTAAAAACGTACTCGTGATGAGTGTTGATGATGTATCAGTATCAAGTGTTACAAAAAGTATTCTAGTATTTTTGCATCAAAATACTTTAATGTATTTTGTTTTTTCTATTTTGGAAAATATTCAAATATAGGTATGTACAGCAATATTTTTATTTTTTTGTTGAAATATTTACCCAACACTGGGTGTAGACTTAAAAATTACGTATGCACGCTAAAACATGAATTGACAAAATTAGTTGTAGATCGCTTTTTTCATTTGAGTTGCACAAAATTTGTAACAAACAAAACAAATCCACGTGACAAAGCATAGAAAAATTAATAAACTTGTCTCGGATATTAAACTGATTTCTGATTCAAATATTTTTTTTCTGCGCATAATAGTTATTTGTGTCGTTTCTAACAAACATGTAACATTAACGTTAATAAACATTGGCTAGGAAAAATAACGTATGAGAGATGCAGTGCTTGCTGCATTCTGCTTGTTGCTGGGTCATTATGACCGAAAATGTAAACGGTGAAAATCGGTTTCATCGAACAGGTTTCTAAAATTATTTATTTAACCTGGCGAATAAGTTGTATTTATCTATTAATTTACTTGAAAAGATTTTAAATGGTAATTTTTTCACCCGAATCTTGAATCCGTGTTATATTTTAGTTTGAACAAAAAATTTCAAATATTAAATTTCAAAATTAATTCTCTTGGAAAAATAAATATCAAGGAATTGCTTGCACGATTTGCATTCATAATAGCGAATGATGATATGCTTTTATGATTTCACGTTTGTTTCTCTGTTTCCGCGTATGGCATACTGTGCGTGAACTAACAGGAATGTGTGAACTAGCAGGACAGGGATGTGAAGTTTGCACCTGAATTTGAAGCTCTTTTGAAATCAACTGCTCTTACGACACAATAAAAAAATAATTTGTGTTTATTTGGATGTTTGGAATGCATTTTGTTTTGATAATTATAAACAGCCCACGATTTTGCACCGGAAGTCTGCGAAACACCTCGTTTGCAGGTGAGCGATAATCGAATTAGAAGCCGATGAATTGCTATTGAATTTCCAAAGAACTGTTATCGTTGATCTTTGCTTTTTGCGTAATGTTATTTAAAGGATCAACAGACAGTCGTGATTTACGCGATGCACCAAGACACCATCGTGATCACTATGGTAACCATCATCGCAATCATCATCATCATCATCGTCGTCGTCGTCATCATCATCATCATCATCATCACCATCATCACCATCATCACCATCACCATCATCGTCACTGTCACCATCCTCCATTATAGCCATACAGATAATATATCAAAGAGACTTTCCTGCTTCATCAACACTCTATCTAATTTTAACTTGCTGACAAGATAACGACCTGACGTTAGACATAAATTAAATTAAATTAGATTAATTGCTCTTAAAATCGCCTATGCCATTAATGTGTCACGTGACTATCTGACGTCACAGAGGTCAGTGCTGCAGCGACGATTTGTATCATCATTTATATGTGACCTATTTTTAAAATAATTTTATTCTTATTGATTTATCATTTATTGGTGATAAATTGAATCCGTCAAAAATGGTATATGACGCATTCAATCATTTCCTACTGGACTGCTGCGATGCAATTAGCGAACAGTGGTACAAAAAGATGGAGCAGGAAATTCATTCATCCATCAATTCTTCCAATCAGTCATTTGCTCATTTGCCAGGCAATAAATTCTGCATAAGAATCTCGTCCAGTCATCCATCACACATCCACTCCGCGGTCAATCCATCCAACTATCGATCATTCATCCAATTACTCTGCTGTTTGTTACACTCAATGCTTCTATCCTCATCATCATCATCATCATCATCATCACATCTCTCTCTCTCTTTTTCTCTATTTTTCTCTATATTATCTCTCTTCATCATCCCCCTCACTAAAAGCAGACCGAAGATTCTGAATACAGAAGCACTTGTTTGTGAAGCGATTCATCGTTGTCCTCTTGCAATTCTTAGTGCAGCTTTTATTTTCCTGCCATCTGCCGAGTCTCTCTGATAATTGATGCATCGGTCATTAATTGAATGAACATGTGGGCATCATCACCAGCATCATCACCAGCATCATCACCAGCATCATCACCAGCATCATCACCAGCATCATCACCAGCATCATCATCAGCATCATCATCAGCATCATCACCAGCATCATCACCAGCATCATCACCAGCATCATCATCAGCATCATCATCAGCATCATCACCAGCATCATCACCAGCATCATCACCAGCATCATCACCAGCATCATCACCAGCATCATCACCAGCATCATCATCAGCATCATCACCAGCATCATCACCAGCATCATCACCAGCATCATCACCAGCATCATCACCAGCATCATCACCAGCATCATCATCAGCATCATCATCAGCATCATCACCAGCATCATCACCAGCATCATCACCAGCATCATCACCAGCATCATCACCAGCATCATCATCAGCATCATCATCAGCATCATCACCAGCATCATCACCAGCATCATCACCAGCATCATCACCAGCATCATCATCAGCATCATCACCAGCATCATCACCAGCATCATCACCAGCATCATCATCAGCATCATCACCGTCTGATCAAGAAACACAGAGGGAGGAGCTTGGGGGGATTTTCCAGCAAAAAGAAGTTTTTTTTTTAAGCCCAGTCCGATCAAAAATTAAATTTTATAAACATGCAAATATAAACATTGCACGGCTGAACAAGCACTTTTGTCTTTCAATTAGGTGGGATTATTAGGATTTATTTTATAAAAATATATTAAATAATTATTAAATACAGCTTAGAGGTCTGGAACGTCTTTCAGCATCCCTTGGTAAGATCATCATCATCATCAACGTTATCACAAATATTCGTCAACGTGGCATACACAATCACCACTGCCATCATCACAAGCGTTAATATCATCGTTGTCCTTGCCACCACCAGTAACTTCTAACTACCCGCAGAAAAACCATCACATTACAATTACAATCACATCATATCATATCACAATCACATCACAATCACATCACAATCACAATCACATCATATCACAATCACATCATATCACAATCACATCACATCACATGACATGACATCACATCGCAATCACATCACATCACATCATATCACAATCACATCACATCATATCACAATCACATCACAATCACATCACAATCACATCATATCACAATCACATCATATCACAATCACATCATATCACAATCACATCATATCACAATCACATCACATCACAATCACATCACATCGCAATCACATCACATCAAATTACAATCACATCACATAATATCACAATCACATCACAATCACATCATATCACATCACATAATATCACAATCACATCTCATAATATCACAATCACATCACAATCACATCACATAATATCACAATCACATCACAATCACATCACATCATATCACAATCACATTACATCACCATTCACATCCCTGATTTTCAGGACAATGATCCGACAACCACTACCAGCACCTGCTTCAACAACCAACGACATATTCTTTCCTATCTTCTTTTCCTCTCTTCTTAACTTTCACTTCCAGTTTTATTACGAGTTCCATCTCAGGAATATTCCTCGTTATCTTCACTTGAGACGTTTTTATTTTAGGTTTCAAAATTAGTCTTATTAGTAGAGTTGTTTCATTGTCATATTTTTTCTAACGAGATAATCAGTTTCACCATAGACTCCTAAATATACCAGGACATACAACTAAAACGCCATTGTACGGCGGGAGGCTGAGGCTCGTTCGTAGACGACAGTAGAAGTATACAAGTAAAATCAACAAATTCGTTATGTTTTAAACTTTTTTATTTTTCCATCAGAAAATCTTTTGTTTTTAATATTTCCAAAAGTACTCACATAATTTTTACCAAAACAGTTAAAAAGCGATTTCGAAATAAAATAAGTCAAATCGTAATTGTTGAAACAAAAATTAGAATAAATAAACAGTGAATGTATATAGTCATTAAAACATCTTTCAGTAATTTTTTGGAAAAGCTTCATGTGATCTGATGCCTCTAAAAATTTTTTGAATAATTCATCAGAGTTTTTTAGATTTTTGAAAACTTTGAAACAGTGAACAGAGACATTCCAGGCATATTCGTTTGGTTTTGTAAGGCCTCCACGATCAATTTGTTCCACAAATTCCATCACTCTTCTTCCACTTTCATACTGCACACTATGATCAGTTCCAACAATGGACAATAAAGTTGTATAAGAAGTCACTTGACTTCACGAGACCACCGCAGTTAATGTTGTCTAAGAATTCTGACATCCTTTTCCACATTTATAGAGTTGATGAGCACTTCACGACATGAGTCACACTTAGTGACCCTGACTGTAGAACGAGCAATGGCTCCGCTGACATACAATATAACATTAGCCATGCTAACTGTTGGCTCCACATCAAGTTTTGGACTTGTTGAAATTACTGTTCGCTTAAAAGCATTAAGTTTTGAGACGCAGAGTCTTAAATAAGCCGAGTTGTCCAATCCTGTGCTGCCGCTTATTTGTCTGATTATCTTGGACAGTGTTGTACAAGATGGCAAATATAAAACATCCTGTTCCAGTAGGACCTGATATGTAGTTGAACTTGATGCATTTAGTAAGTAAGCAAAAATCATCAACTGGGGTGAATAATGACGTTTGTATTTGTTCTTTCCCAACAATCAAAACTGTTCTTTTATGAAACTTTGCTTGCGTCGCTCTTCACTGTCATCATCCAAACTGTCAATGTAGTTTTGGAGGTTGGTGATGGCGATGCCCAGATGATTTATTGGAAAATGAGATTTTTTTTCTCACCAACTTTTAACAAGTGCCATCAAATTTGGGAGCTGTGACATTTTTTCTAGACGACCCGGTAAAATTGTTTTATAAAAGAAAACTAGATTTTCTTCGACTAAAAGTATCTGAAATCCACTCGGTAGCTGCTTCTGTTAAAAGTTGATTTTTAATTTGCAAGGGAGTCAGTGATTTCACATCGTCTTCGGTCTCAAATATTTCATAAAGTTTCTTTAATCTTTCTGCTTCAAGCTGACGACTACCCAATCTTGATGCTGCTTTTGCGGAAACTCGGGTGTAGAAGGTGTTGATGTTAAGTAGGACGGCGCGTTGGGAAATATCGATGAGACAGCATTTTTGACGAGATAACTCTTGGCAAGCTTACCGCCGGAATGCTTTCGTCTATTATTGCTATCATGATGTTCAATGACAAAATCACATTCTCTGAAATGTAATGAACACAACTTGAAATTTTTAGACGGTTTAAAGTCTTCTCGAAGATTTGCTCGAATCCACTGTTCACGAAGTTCTGGGTCACGAGGAAATGAATGCAAAATAATCCCTTCATTACTATAACCATGATATCCATTTCGACAACCGTAAGAACTGCATTTATTATGCATTCTTCAATTTCAGTAAAAATAGATAATGTCCTGAAAATAGAATTTTAAGCAAACATGATAAAAAAGAACAATATATTAATTAATTTGTAAACAATACATTATTAATTTGTTTTTTTATTAAGATAAAGAAACCCCACAAAAGAGGTTGATTTTCAACTAATGAGTTTAGTTTTAATGAAGTGTTTAGTAGTTTAGTTGCACCCTTCGAAAGCTACTCGGTCCGAAATTTAACAATTTATTCTTATTCTAATTGCAACATAAAACTGAACAAATAAATCAACCATTGTAATTATTATCAATCTCAATTATGATCCACTTTTCGTTTAAAACGCTGTCTCCTAAAAAGTCTAATCAGAAAGTTAGGGAAAATTAGTGCGTAGCGTACTATGTTGTTGAACACTAACTACTAACTGAACAATTTATAGACAAAAAGTATACTAACTAGATATGGAAAAATAATTGTAATATTAAATAATTTAACAAATTTGTTATAATATTTAGTAATTTTAACGAAGAAAAGAGACACAGCTACACGATCGACACTAAACACAAAACTAAACCACCAAACACGTTACTGTACGATGCCGTATGCCTGCACACAGGTTGGCCAACTAGCGAAAGCACGCTGCTAGCCTGGCTGTATGCGTGCACTAGATGCGTGCATGCTTGTAAGTTTCTATAGCCAGCCTCCCGCCGTACACTTGTAGAAAAGTGACTGTTAGTTGAATGTCCTGGTATATCTAGGAGTCTATGGTTTCACTCACATTCTGCTTCTTCGAGCGAATAACCAGAAGAAAGAAAAGTGATTAATTTGATTACTCAATCATTTCTAAGTTCTTGATCGTGTGAGATTAAAAGAAAGAAAATCCTTTTAAATCTCGAATTGAATGGACGTGGTTCTCAATCTTTTGATGATCATTTTTTTTTACATTATCAAACGTCAGCGTGTTTGAAGAGAAGATTAGAAAACTAGGACGAGTTTTGTTAAGTCTCCCACATTAGGTTGTCACCAAGGTTGTTTTATAATTGTATAAGTCATGCAGTATAACTGCTTTTGTCGAGAATCACAGATCGTTGAAAATGCTTATGTGTTGTAGTGTGTGTGTGTGTGTGTGTGTGTGTGTGTGTGTGTGTGTGTGTGTGTGTGTGTGTGTGTGTGTGTGTGTGTGTGTGTGTGTGTGTGTGTGTGTGTGTGTGTGTGTGTGTGTGTGTGTGTGTGTGTGTGTGTGTGTGTGTGTGTGTGTGTGTGTGTGTGTGTGTGTGTGTGTGTGTGTGTGTGTGTGTGTGTGTGTGTGTGTGTGTGTGTGTGTGTGTGTGTGTGTGTGTGTGTGTGTGTGTGTGTGTGTGTGTGTGTGTGTGTGTGTGTGTGTGTGTGTGTGTGTGTGTGTGTGTGTGTGTGTGTGTGTGTGTGTGTGTGTGTGTGTGTGTGTGTGTGTGTGTGTGTGTGTGTGTGTGTGTGTGTGTGTGTGTGTGTGTGTGTGTGTGTGTGTGTGTGTGTGTGTGTGTGTGTGTGTGTGTGTGTGTGTGTGTGTGTGTGTGTGTGTGTGTGTGTGTGTGTGTGTGTGTGTGTGTGTGTGTGTTTGTGTTGTGTGTGTGTGTGTGTGTGTGTGTGTGTGTGTGTGTGTGTGTGTGTGTTTGTGTGTTTGTGTGTGTGCAGTCAACGTTTTGTGGCATTGAAATGCTAATGTAGATGACAAATGTGCCAACTGGAAGGTTGTGAAAATTGTTCCTTTGAAGTTTGCGTCGTCCTGCGAATCTGAAATAGAAATGAGTAAATTCAACGAAAATAAAAACTCTGTTAACAACTCGTGAAAAGAATTGATTGATTTCGAAGCACTGTACAAACTTTGTCATTATATCATATCGATGCTTTGTTCGAATTGAAGCTTTGACCAAAACTAATTAAATAATACAATAAATATGAAAAAAGATTAAAAAAAAACAATCAAACTATCATACCAGAAGATGTCCCTTGTGCCTAAGTTCACCGTCCTGCTGTTGTCTTGCACTGTTTGTGCGGCCAAGAATGCCTGGGCGCTCACGATCAAATGTAAATTCCAAAGTAAGAAGACATTTCTTCAAGAGCAAACAACTTTAATCCTTCAAATGTTATTCTATTCTGGCTCATTCTCTATCTTAACGAACTTTTTCTATTTCTTCGCAGTCATGACAAATGATTATTGCGTTTAATTGTCATTTAATATTAGATTTAGTTTCAACTCCTGTTCATTGGACACCGACGATATGAAAGAATGACATATCAATTTTGTAGTTAGAATGAAACTGTAATTTCCGTTTGTATTCGCTTACGCCGAAACAAGGCCAAAGGCGCTCAACCTTTTTAGACAATTCTTAATTTTTGAATTTCCAATAGCGGGTTAGTGTCATTAGTTATTTATATTTCTTGGTTGCTTAAAATAGAACATCTCAGGTCATTTGAATTTAATCCTTTCTTATGCAATCCTATTTTGTGACCTTCGTATTAATTCGGTGACCGTTTCTGGATTAATGTGGTTAATAATATATGCATAATATCTTGCGCCAGTCAAGCACAAGCTACCACCGTCCAACTGAACACTGAAGACACACCAATAATACTACATGTCATAATTAATTAGATATTAATTGATTATGACAATCAGTGATTGGTTAATCATCTCACATATCCACCCATTCATTTGGACGTCCCAATTACCATATATACATCTACATCTATATACCCGCCTATACTCAAGGGATCTTGAACATTTATACACACATACGTACACCTACTAGACGTATATAGCAGCCTCACTATATTGATAGCTGGTCTTTGTTGAAGGTTGGTTAGCACGGACGTTAAAGTGTGTGTATTTGTGCGTTGGCCACTGTTAGCATAAAACCGCATATTTTATCCGAGATCGTCACATACAAGGATTCTTCGACGTCAGGATTTTTATGCGAGCGTTTTTCATTAAATTGTTGGAATATTTTTTTCTCCTTTTAAGAGGTAGGTTGGTCAGCTTTCTGTCGTTTTAGTGATGTATGTGTGTGTGAGTATGTATATATTTTGTCGGATATGAAACATTGTCCAAATCAAGTTTGCCGGTATTTATGTTTATTATTTAATGTGTTGATAATTTAAACTATATATGAGCTTCAGCATATGCTGTGTATGTATGTTTTAACGTATCTCAGCTTTGTACGAACAGTAATATACACATGTGAACAGTTTGTACACTAAAATGGTTTTAGAACGATAAGATAGATATAAGAGTAAGATTAAGATTAATGGCATTTCTGGAATCATTTTTTTCTCGTTTGGCAGATAAAATTGTTGTCGTTTATAATGAAATTGTCTTTTATAATAAATTACGAATATCGAAAACAAACTAGATTAGAAGTACTAAAGGTGTTAAAAGCTATGCTATATAATAACAATAATAATAATAATAATAATAATAATAATAATAATAATAATAATAATAATAATAATAATAATAAGAACTAATTTTCATATTTATTTTACTGCAAAAATCCACGAGAAATAAATTATTTATTTTAAAAAAGAAAAGAAATAATTTTCAAGAAAATAATAATTTTGTACGAGGATGAGAAATGTGTTTTCGTAGTTTGCGTGCAATAAAAAAAGAAGAAGCGACACAAGAAGACATTCGACGCCTGTGAACTCACGCACATCTGAACAAACACACAAGCGAAATAATTATAACAAATTTCCATCGAACACGAATGCTGTGCGAGGCGTTTTGTGATGTCTGGTGTGAGATTTATTGGAGATTTCTGACCGGCCAGTTATATTTCTTCTGATGTTCATCAAATAGTGTTTGTTTTCTAATAAATAAAACAAAATTCATCTGGTCATGTGCTCTCGTAGTTCTCAAGTATTCCATTCGATTACTGATCTATCTAGTGTATATATATATATATATATATATATATATATATATATATATTCAATTAATAGGTCTATATATTTTATCATATTAACTTATAAGCTTTCATTGTAACTCTCATGTTGCACGGCCCAGTTAATGATTGTTCTGTTGAGCTTGTAAGGGAATATCTCCAAGGACTAAAACTACGTAGTTTTAATTATTCAATATTTTAATTGTTATCTAACAAGTTACGTGTAATATTAATTGATGAAAGTTTTTTATTTAATGATTAGGTAGCATTTAATTAAGTTCAAAGAAATGTTATTCTTGTTCTGCTGATTGGCTAACAATCATTTACGACATTTACAAAGCGATAAACACAAATATGTTATTTCATTGAAAGTTGGTGATTATTTTCGAGACTGCATAAATAACAACTGTTCCTGTCGCCCTTCATACAGATTTGTCCTCTCCTGCTAAAGTAGGAACTCTCAGGAACATCATAAGTCACTGAAGATTTAATGATTGTGGTGATTATGGTAATGATGATGATGATGAGTTGCCTTGACAACGAAAGAAATGGTTTTGATGGTGATAACGACGACGATGGTGGTGATCGGTGGTAGTGATAAGAGTGGTGGTGATGACGATTATGATAACAAAGATGATAATTTGCTGTGGTGATGGGGGTGATGATGATAATGATGATGATGATATTGGTGGTGGTGGTGATGATGATGACGAGACAAGGGAATCGGCACACGTTGAATCAATTAGTCAGTCATTTTCGCCATTTTCGCAAGGTGCTTTTATGTTAGGTCGTCCCTAAAAAGTCTTCCTCCGTTTGCTATTTCTAGAAACGGATTTCTCAATAATATTTGCAAAAAAATCAAGATTATTTTCTACCCCAGAATAGCAGCAATTCATAAGTGGAATGGCATGGAATGATTTTTAAATGCTTCCACTCTAATGTTACTGGCGCCATCGTGTTTCGGCCTGTTGTTGATATTAAGCACATTAGGACACGAGTCATTTGCAAATCTCGCTGAGACACTGCAACCTCACTCACAACTCACAAGTATGTACTATTTCTTACAATGTCTCATTGTTAACGTCAAGCCATGCATCGGTTTAAGCGGAAAGTTGATACATATTAAGTTGTTAGAAAGGTGTGAGGTTTCGCTTCAATGTATCTCTGATTGTTTTATATAACTTTTACTTGTAGTGTAATAATATTTCTATTCATCTACCAACTGTTGACTAATTTTCTTCCCTCGTTTCAAATCAGCCTTCCGACATTCTAGCATCGACTTTGTAGAATTTGTTATTATTTTTATAGCCTGCTCTTCAACTTGTGGGAAATAAACATTTCATTTTTGTCTGACCCACTGCATCGATAGCTCTCTAGGACTTCTTCTACACAACAGCATTTTCATTTGCTTATTCATACACGTACACAATGATATGCACGTGCGATTACACGGACGTTCTATGAATTTGCGTGCGCGAGGAACTTTTTGTTCTACTAGGAAAGTTCTAATCTTTGATTTTAGTTTGTTAGCGTGTGAGTTGATTGCACGTGAATAAGTTAGATTATATGTGAATGATTTTGTTTGCTTATGTATGTGAATGAGTGTAATTGCTTATTTTATAATATTAAAGTTTATCTAAGAAGCACTTCATCAACATACAAAGTTTCCAATGTCTGTATATTTGTGGTGAAATAGTGAAAGAAACTAAATATCCAATTATTAACAAAACAAAATACACATTCCTTCATTACCAAAATAAACTTTACTAATTTTTTTTGAGAACTAAAACATGAGTGAAAACTATCTTAAATTTGTATATGATTTCCAGGGATGTAAGCCTTTGAAATTAGAATATATGTTGATATTATTATATATATAAATATTCTGTCATTTTTGAGAGGTTATCACCAACTAATTTATTTCTACAATGGAACTACCGATATCTTTAATTGACCTCAAAGAATATAAATAATTAAATCGTAGTTACATCAAGACTTCTATGAATATTATTTAACTACTGAAACTATTGTTATGTCTAGAAATCTTCCTTTGATGGATTGTCAATAATTAATATAAAAGGACTTTATCATTCATAATTATAATGCAATTAGCAAAAGCGTATTAAACATAAGTTGTTTATTAGAGAACAAATCATTTATTTTATAATTTATGAGATGAAACAATTCATTATTTATTTGGTTAATTAAAGTAAAAAACTGTGTAATAAAATAAATCTAAAATTTTCTGGATTACCTTTGTCCCTGCAGCGATGCTAAGCCACCTTTCAAAACTGACCTCATCTCAGTCATCTCTTTCTAACCAATGCAGTTCAGAATAAACTAAGAACAAAAATCGTTATTTGGTCCAACCATTATTCACATTCCAACAGCCAAGGATTTAACTGGTGCTGAGGAGACCGAGGAGAAAACATAGAATTCTTAATATTTTTTAATAAAAACTTAAATACTATACAAATGATGAACAAGTGAAGCATTTTAAACCACTCGTCAAAAACAGTGCTTTATTTAAAATTTTTCAAATTTAAACAGTTGGTTTGTAGAGTTATCCAATACACCTTTGGAGACTTTTAAATGGCTTTAGACGAAACCTATTTGTCAATATAAATGAAAAAAAACTTTAATCAAACTAAATGTAAGCTTGTTAGGATTTCAAAATTTTTATCCTGAATCATGTCATGGAAACTGAAGACGTGTGCAAAATGTGGAAAAGATTGAATGACGGGAAGGAGTTCAAAATTGAGTAAATATGCTTTGACGATACACACAATAAACACGAAGCGAGCTATATAATTATATAAATCACTGTAAAATTACTGCGGAATTTCTAGTTCTATTTTAAACAACACATTTTCAATGTCTGTAAAACCATGTCTTTTTCATTAGAATTAGTAGAAGTGACAAAATTAAACTAACTTATGTAGAATTAGAGTTGGGACTTTGTATAGCAGTTGATGGAATATGTATTAGATAATTTACAATTTAATTTTGTGGTGGCTTTTTTAATTACTTTTTATATTTTTTATTATCTAAATCGCTAATAATCAATAGTATGTATCTTGACTCTATAATATAAAAGTTACTTATAATGAAATAAACGATGAACGTGGTAATCTAGGAGCTATATAAAATGTAACTAGCAGCTTAAAAAATACTACTTTTCCTCCTAGAACATGAAGTTCAAAAGAATACATTTATAAATTAAGTTTTCATTTTAAGTATATTTAATGTTGAGTAAAAATTCCATTTTTACATTGATTGTGAGTAAAATTAATTTTAATTAATTAATTGAAACCGTAAAATCAGTTTAAATCTTACCAAGAGATAAAATGACGACAGTTTGTTTTATCATGATTAAACAAAATTAATAAGTAAGTCACAGTTTTGTTTAATTCATTTAATTCGGGCTTTTATTTTTTAACAAAATTTCTGTTAGGGTTATAGACGAATTATTGTGTGCCCAGAGGGACTTTCCCTCCAAACCGGGCCAGACCACGCCTGCCACCTACCAGCAGGTATACTATCTGAATCATAAAACAACTCCACTGAGAAAATATTTTTCTTTTTTTTTGACGAATGTCCTGGCAATTCATGCTGACATTCTGTCGAATATGATTATAATTTAATTTCAATTCCTCGGACAAACGTGCGCGTGGTTGATTGAGTGCAGAAGTGCAGAAGTGCAGACCTTTTTGCACTCGAAGATTTGTTTGAGTGCACGTTCAAGAAATTATCAAATGCCGACTAATTTTCAGCTCGAAGTTTGATTGCACAATCTGAGTTTGAGAATACAGTTTTTTTTATTAACCCAATCTGTTTATTTTCTAAATCTGATTTTTTTCCATAATTTAATAGTGAAACAAGACAATGTTTCCGTTCATATGTTACTTGAATTAAGTCTTTGTCTCTTTACAACATACTACTACCATTGCTACGTAACCAACGCAAGCTGGTTCAACTGCGTATTTTCATGTCTTTCCATATCTGGGTCAAGTAGGGTACTTCAGGGTTTCTAGATAACTATCATAGCTTCTCGTTTTAGCTTTTCTAGATACGCTATATTTATGCAATAATGAGCTAATTGAGCTAGCTGTATTAAAGCAATATATATAAAGCACTGTGTGTATGTGTGTGTATGTATGTGTGTATGTTCGAGATTCACATTATAACCGATTTGCAATTTGAAAAAAATTTGGCATTTTAAGACATTTGAAAAGAATCTGCTCTTTATTTTACGTTTTATCGGCAAAACGCGTGAGAAAAGTAAACAAAATCCCCAGGCAATGCCGTGTAACCCTGCTAGTTCAATATAATTATAAGCGGTTTGGGAGTATTGTGTGCATAAGATCTCGAAGGAATAGAATCTATTTAAAGTCATGATATTGAAAAGGGACGGGAATGGGGAATCTAAAAAAAGTCATAAGAATGGAAGCTAAAATTAAAATTATACACTCCGCCATGTGTCCATGGAGAGCAGTCCCTACGAGAGGGGGTGCAGCCGGTGCACCCACGAAAGTTTAAGGGGCCCATGAACAGTAGATATAGCAATTAAATGAAATAAATATATATAAGTTGTAAGCTGTTTATTGAAAAATTTTAGGAATAGGGTTTCGAAAATATTTTGGCAGCTCCGACTACCCCGCCTAGTTATTATTAGCTTTTGTGGGGAAAAAAATTAAAAAGGGTCTTGCAAATATTTTGGAAAAGTAGCTTTGACTATCCCTTCCGGTCATCAGCTTTTTGGGAGAAAAAAAATAAACTTGTGTTTCAGATTGAAAAGAGGGCCCATAAAAAGATCTTGCACCGGCACATTTTATTTCTCTCCAGGGCCCTGATGGAGAGGGATCCCATGAAATTGAGATATAATCGTAGTCTGGGGACTGAGATAGAGATGAAAAATCAAATTTTAATGCTGTCATTAGTCGGAAATGTTGGAAGCTTTCAGCGCTGAGGGGTCAGCGGATTGAGGTATGAAAAGAGATTTGTTAGAATGTTTGAGCATAGAAATGGTCTTGTAGATGAATGAAAAATAAACAGATTTTTGTACTTATATGAAAAGAGGCGTAATGATTGTGAGGAACGCGAAACAGAGCGTCGAAGAATGCTCCAGGAATTAAAGAAGATATCTGAAAACAGTCAAGATATTGATGTTCGGTTGAAGAATAAACTTCAATGTGGAGTTTTGGTACACTTTTACTTTTTAAAGGAAGATACATAGGTGCAGTTATTAGGCCAGCTAAATTCCGGCGTATTACTTCCGTTTTGTTGTTTGTTTTATTAGAAAAATGATTAAAATATCCAAACAGTAGGAAACAGTAAAATGTGTTATCGGAGTTTACAAAACTCTACCCGGAGCCAAGACCGCCACTCATTTACTACATTTATTTTCATCCAAACACAAAGATCATTCCACGAATCCGTTAGATTATAGACAACTATAGTAAGTTAATTTGGTAAATTTTGCTATGGTCACTTTTAGCTTTAGCCAGCCTCAATATGCATTAATTGCGGATGTGAGATAATTTATACGAAATTTCTTATTAGAAATTTATTAACTTAGCTTGTTGTATTCGGCAGATTTTCAAGATTTTTGATTATATTCATATGGAATGAGAAATGTTGTTTTATTGATCAATGTATAGAATTACTGATCGATCTAATGTCATTTACAATTAAAGTTTATTGTTCAGTTTTCTCTGTTGTAATAGCTTTACAAAAGTAACGGCGACACTTACTGAGGTGAATATTCCATCGTTAAGTACATCTCCAGTTGTCAAGCGAAGTGTGAAAGGAATCGTTCCCATTTGAGTGGGTCGTGGTGTCACATAGAGGTCACATAAAAGATCACATAAAAGGTCACTTAAAAGGTCAAACAGCCTTCAAGTCGTCCCGTGTTAATTGACGACAAATCTATTTTTAATTCTCCTTGTTTTGTTCCATTGTATGGTGGTTGTTTCATTTGTATTCAGTTAGTTAAATGGAGCCTCAAAGGACTGAGGACATCAACACTTCTCTCTTTTTACGTCTTTCATTATTCAACAGCTCGTAAGGTGGTCTTCAATCGTCTTGAGGAAAGAAATGACTTAAAATTCTGAAATGAGGTGCTAAATAAATACCGCTGATTGGAGTAAACGCCAAACCGTTCGTTATTGAAACGCCTGCATTAACGGGAAGGACTGAACAATAACGAAGCTGAAATTATGCACGCTCAAGGACCGCGCACTCATAAGGTTCGGTGCCGAGAAATGGACTATGATGGGTGGGTAGGTGGGTGGGTGAGTGGGTGGGTAGGATAAAAGTTAGTGAGTAGTGGGATAGGTTTGCGGGTAAGAAGACTGGTTGTTGAATAGATGAGTGGATAAGTAGCTATGTGTGGAGGTAAATATATGGAAGAGTTGGTGGGCAAGTAGATATGAAGATTGATAGACAGATATGTAGATGGATATGTAATGGATGTAAATGTGTTAGATTTAGATGGATATGTAATGGATGTAAATGTGTTAGATGGATATGTGTTTGATGGATATGTGGTGGATGGATATGTGGTGGATGGATATGTGTTTGATGGATATGTGGTGGATGGAAATGTGTTTGATGGATATGTGGTGGATGGAAATGTGGTGGATGGAAATGTGGTGGATGGAAATGTGGTGGATGGAAATGTGATGGATGGAAATGTGATGAATGGATATGTGTTTGATGGATATGTGGTGGATGGAAATGTGATGGATGGAAATGTGATGGATGGAAATGTGTTTGATGGATATGTGGTGGATGGAAATGTGATGGATGGAAATGTGGTGGATGGAAATGTGGTGGATGGAAATGTGTTAGATTTAGATGGATATGTAATGGATGTAAATGTGTTAGATGGATATGTGTTTGATGGATATGTGATGGATGGAAATGTGGTGGATGGATATGTGGTGGGTGGAAATGTGGTGGATGGAAATGTGATGGATGGATATGTGGTGGGAGGATAAATATGGAAATGGATGGATAGATGAGCAAATGACTGTTTAGCGGATAATTATGTAGAGAAGTGGTAATAAGATAGATATTTGGATGGTTTGATGGATATGTAAATAAAGGGATATACGGGTTTTTTGGATGGTGTCACGACAAAACGTTCACAGACAAAATGTTCAACGACAAAATGTTCCCGACAAAACGTTCACGACACAACGTTCACGACAAAATGTTCACGACAAAATGTTCACAGACAAAATGTTCACAGACAAAATGTTCACAGACAAAATGTTCAACGACACAATGTTCACGACAAAATGTTCACGACACAACGTTCACGACAAAATGTTCACGATTGCAACTTTTAAATTTAGTTTAGTTTTAAATGATAAAATATTTTGTGTTTCACAAAATGAGCGCAAATAAAACGTTAACAATAGTAAATGCAATGTTAATTTCCTCTTTGATACCCCTAACTCAAACGGCAACCAGATGAGTATGGATCGGAGGACTGTAAACTGTTTCAGCAAGAAGGAAAAAACAGATGAAATGAGATAGCTATAATAGGAAAATACAATTGGTTACTAATTTGAGATCGTTTTAATTTTCAATTTCAATTAAGCAGACGACGTAAATAAGGTTTGATGGCTGTATTCTAAAAATTAAAAAGTTAAGGGTATCCAAGAGAAAATTAACCAACCCGCATTAACTAGTTAATAAATGGAACGATGATTAAAACGGTCGAAATATGAAATCTTTATTAACTCCGATTAAAAAGAAAAAGAAATGCAATTAGGTATTAATTGAGATTCATTTGATGTTTCAATTTTAATTAAGTGAACGTCAGAAAGAAGCCTTGATCGTTGTAGCCTAGCGATTAAGAAGTTATCGGCTTCCAAGAGCAATATAGCCTCCTTTAATTAGCTAATTAACGTAACGGTGACTTGGGTAAAGCAGCATGCAGCTACTTGCGTTTTTCAACTAGAATTGAAAATACATCTCTAGCAATTAAAAACTAAAAAGTTAGGGTATCCAAAAGCAATTAACCGGCATTAACTAGTTAATAAATGGAACGATGATAAGAAGGATCAAAATATGGATGAAAAAGAAAAAAAGCCAAATAGCTATAACTCCATACAATTATTTATTAATTGAAGATCATTTGATGTTGCCAATACGTATTAGTTTCATGCTGTCATGCACATATACTTTGCTTAGGTAAATAAAATGGTGAATAGACAAATCACTAAAAATGACTTAATAATTAGTTTGAAAGCGATCTTGACATAATAAAACAAAATTTTTATTTTTTAGTGTGAACATTTTGTCGTGAACGTTTTGTCGTGAACGTTTTGTCGTTGAACATTTTGTCTGTGAGCATTTTGTCTGTGAACATTTTGTCTGTGAACATTTTGTGCGTGAACATTTTTCGTGAACGTTTTGTCGGGAACATTTTGTCGTTGAACATTTTGTCTGTGAACGTTTTGTCGTGGAACCTTTTTGGATATATGGAGGGTTTTGGCTAAGTAAAATGATGGGCGTTTAAAAGAATTGCTAAAATAAAGATGTGTTAAGATATCAATGAGCGCTGTTGTAGAAGAAAGAATAGTATTGAAAAATCAAAAAAATACATAAAAAGGTAGATATATATATATATATATATATATATATATATATATATATATATATATATATATATATATATATATATATATATATATATATATATATATATATATATATATATATATATATATATATATATATATATATATATATATATATATATATATATATATATATATATATATATTGAAACACTGACTGAATGGCTGGTTGATTGATTAATTGATTGATTGATTGATTGATTTATTGATTGATTGATTGATTGATTGATTGGTTGATTGATTGATTGATTGATTGATTGATTGATTGATTGATTGATTGATTGATTGATTGATTGATTGATGGATTGGTTGATTGATTGATTGATTGATTGATTGATTGATTGATTGATTGATTGATTGATTGATTGATTGATTGATTGATTGATTGATTGATTGATTGATTGATTGATTGATTGATTGATTGGGAAACAAATTGATGAAATGGTCTCTCGTGCATACTCTCCCAGCGAGGAGTCGTAAGAATTCAACTTGATATAATCGGGATGTTTTTGCACCTGGTTAGCAATAAAGAAGACTGCACGAGATTTATTACCCCGCACGAGTTTCGCGCGAGTTGATTGAAGGAGCGGCTGCGTCTTCATATTGCCAGACAGAAAACTCTGCACAAATAGACTGACTGGGCCGCTTCTTTGAATCGCTGTGCTATTAATTGGCAACACGTTTGGGTCACGTGGTTTGACGACCCGAGCTTTTCTCGAATTTCAACGGGAGCCTCACACGCCTCCCTCTCTCTCTCCCCATCCCTCTCCTTCTCCCTCTCTTCCTATTTTCCTTGTTTATTCTATTGATCATCGACATATATATGAATCTGTTCTCTCTCTCTCTTTCCATATCTCTTTCTCTGACCTCACTTCCATGTTTTGAAATATGACACAGCGATTATATTCCTGATGAGGTCGGATATCTGACTTGTTGTCTGGATGCAATCTTCATTGTGTACTTCAACAACAAAATTTAAAAAAGTTTACTAGGAGCAGGAGCGCAACTAGGGGGGGCAGGGGGTGCAGCGCCCCCCAGGCCAAATCGGAGGGTCTTGCAATTTTTCCAAATTCGATGAGTTTTTTTGGTTGGGGGGTGGGGGTGCTACATTTATTCATAAACTTAGTTTTTTTTTTTTACAATTGCTTTAACTGGTTTGAGACTGATTTTGACTATCTTCAGCTTGTAGTTTTTATTTTCTATCATTAATAAATTCTTAAAGATACCAAAAAAAGACTGCAGACTGAAGATAGTCAAAAAAGAATTTTTGCCTGCGGCGGCCTTTCTTCCTTTTTAAAACTTGAGCCCCCCCAGCATTTTTTGCTGGTTGCGCCCTGACTAGGAGTGCATCTTGCTAATATCTATTTGCACGCTCTGGAAAAATAAGTATAAAATGTATAAATAAATGCGTCTGCGTTTTATATTTTTTTTCTCCCTCCTCGATAAATATATTAATAACGTCTGTTTGTTGCGTGTCATTCGTCAGGAAATTCGTCAATGCACAAGTTTTATAAATATGCAGAGCGCTCTTTAGCGACCCCTCATCAAACTCGAGGACCTGCTCTCCTATAGATATTGCTCTCTTTATTATATCTCCTGATTGTTTACACTCACTTTTAAGAGCTGCTTGCTTCTCAGCTTTAGAGCGCAAGGTTTTTTTTATATTTTGTTGTTGTTGTTTTTATCTATTAACTTAACGAAATAAAATGTTCATATTTAATATTTGTAGTGATTTATGTTATTTAATTTCGTTTTAATGCAGGATGGTTATGGTCAAAAGTGGTTATTTGCACATCTGGTCACCAACGTGATGGACCACACGAACAGCATTCAAACAGTCAACAAATTTATTTCACTTTCACTTCTTATTCTCCTCTTATTTCCTCATCTCTCGAAACCTCAAATCGAAGTTCACAGAGGAAGAGAGACTTTCATCTCCATCGAACAAATCCTACCAAGAGGTCCCCTCCTCCTTCATATTCCATGCGTTGTTGCCCTCGATGAATCTGCAACGCACCTTAAAGTGGGCATCGTCAGACCTCAGGTATCAAAGCACGTATAAAAATTAATTCTATATGTAGTTATATTTATATTATTTATAATTTATCTATAATTATTTTAATATTTATAACTAATTGATATTTATAATTAATGGAACATATTATTTTTATAACTAATAATATAGCCGTACGTACAATGCACACATGACGAGATGAACAATGACAAAGACAGATAGTAATTTGGCGATATTTTCTTAAATGTTTGTGTGACTTTTGCATATCGGCAATCTTTGCTTTTCACCATCTTCGACGGTAGGACTTACCATGAACTGACCATGAACTGACCATGAACTGACCATGAACTGACCACGAACTGACCATGAACTGACCACGAACTTACCATGAACTTAACATGAACTTACCATGGACTTACCATGGACTGACCCTCATCGACAGGGATAGATTGCCATTGACTCGTATGTTAACTTTCCTTCAGAGTTGAACCCAGTTTGACCTGCATCTGCACTGCAGGTTTATAAAATGCCGAAGGCGATTTAGTCGAGTCCGCTGATTTATGCTGAAACTAACTATATTTCTACTTTATTTCTTTGTCAGGTTTTTTCCGACGCACTTGTTGAATTTTAAACTCCTTTGGTCCAAAAATTCCTTCAATCAATCAATCAATCAATCAATCAATCAATCAATCAATCAATCAATCAATCAATCAATCAATCAATCAATCAATCAATCAATCAATCAATCAACCAACCAACCAACCAACCAATCAATCAACCAATTATCCATAAATGAAAAAATTAATTAATTCAGTCCAAAATGGCAGCCTCTTTATGTGGCTATTTTTTGTCATCAGCTGAGATTGGTATGCAGGTCGGCGGACATAACATTTCTATTTGGAGATACGATACATCTGCAATTTTTTATACATTTCTTCTAAAATTTATTATTAATATTATTTTTTTTATAAATTTGAGTTTTTGTTGTACACAAACCTGCCAGTACGTATGTGAAGTTTTCTTGCACACACGTGCACAAAAGAATGATTTAATATTCTTCCTACCTGATTTGATTCGCCCAATAATCCACTGCTGTATCTCAATTAAATCAGTTTTCGGACTGCAAATAACGTGTCGTGTCAAGCTGCAAAAAATGTCGTCAAAAATTGATGAGAAAAAGAAGCGTTCATGTTATGAGACATCCTTAAGTAATAAATCAACTACTCTGTGTGGCATTTAATGGGCATTTGTCACATTGTACACAATAATCAGGTTCGAAGCACACTTACTTTGCTGCTAATCCGCTGATTATTTCACACATTCTTTTGCAAGATCGAAATCTACATAACTGCCGATGATGACAACAGATAAGCTTATAATTTCTTTGTTTTATGAAATTTAAGGACAAATTTATCGCTTTCACTTTCTTATGTTACAATAGGTACTTGCATTGCTTATTTAGCTCTTTTCTTTCAATAATAATAATGCTATTAAACTATTTAATTAATGACTGATAATTAAATTTTAAAAATAAATAAATAAATAAAAATATAAATAATATGAATAAATATAAATAAAAGCTCATGCAAATATTATACGCGGCACGTGGGAATATCTCAAGCGAGTTAATTTCTGGAATTTTGTGTAACCATTTGAACTGGTCGAGTGCAATCTCTTTTCAGCATGCAGATATTCGCACTACACGGACTTCTTCTGTGTCTTGTTTAATTAGACTCGTCTTTGCCGACTGTTACCACAAGCGTACCTGTAATTGTAGTTTGCTACAATGATGTCGATTCAGTAGTATTATAAGTGTGTATTATAACCGGTTTGCTGATGAAGATTTGTGCTGTTACGTTATTAGAGCGCTTTTGAATTTTGATTGATTGATTGACTGACTGACTGACGGCCTGACTGACTGACTGACTGACTGACTGACTGACTGACTGACTGACTGACTGACTGACTGACTGACTGACTGACTGACTGACTGACTGACTGACTGACTGACTGACTGACTGACTGACTGACTGACTGACTGACTGACTGACTGACTGACTGACTGACTGACTGACTGACTGACTGACTGACTGACTGACTGACTGACTGACTGACTGACTGACTGACTGACTGACTGACTGACTGACTGACTGACTGACTGACTGACTGACTGACTGACTGACTGACTGACTGACTGACTGACTGACTGACTGACTGACTGACTGACTGACTGACTGACTGACTGACTGACTGACTGACTGACTGACTGACTGACTGACTGACTGACTGACTGACTGACTGACTGACTGACTGACTGACTGACTGACTGACTGACTGACTGATTGACTGATTGATTGATTCATTCATTCATTCATTCATTCATTGATTATTAAATTTTTGATCTTTTGATTCAACAGAGTTTCAGTTGTTCGTCCCCCGATCGCCTCATCAGGTACGTTCACAATGGAAATCCATTCCTGTCAGAAGATGATGTTCAGTTTGTCGTTTATTACTTCAAAGATTTCGAGACCGTCGAGCAGAAAGTTCAGCTGATGGTGAAAGTCCTTGAACCGAGATACTCGATATTCGTTGAATATTCGACCGATCGATTCCTTCCAGCCTCTACTAGCAGATTCACAAGAATCGGATGGAGCGTCGTCGGTATCCGATACAATGTTTCATCCGATGTCGCATGTAATGTGGAAGTGAACGAAGCTTTACCAGTGAGCTTACTCTATCATCCCAATAAATCACGAGCTCTTCAATCTTCGTTCAGCTGCCAAGAGTTTCCGAAACTACTGGTGAAACTACCCGAAGAAAACAACGTACCACATCACTTGTACATAACAGCCGAGATTGAAAACCTCAGTAATAGTAACTCGTCCTCCTACGTTCAACCAACAAGAGAAAATTATTACTTCACACTCGCTGCGCAAAACCTGCAACATTCATTCAATCTACCTCCTCAAATCAGACTCGGTGTGTTGAAGTTGTTGTATGCAAACCAATATTCTCTCTTCATTGTTCCGCCAAACGTCATCTCAGTTACCGACGATGACACGCCCATCGACAGTGTGGCTCTCAGAATTCTCAAGCCCGGAAATTCCATCGAGCACGGATTTCTCGTCCACCTCAGCGAACCGTGGAAAATGATTTCGACGTTTAAATATGGCGAGTTGTTGAGGAGAAGAATCGCTTACAGGGGACCAACCCAGATCAGAATGGTCGAACCATCGTCCCATGAAATCTGCTTGCTCGCCGTGGACTTTCATTTTGCTGAAAGTAGAACGGTTTGTTTCTCGGTGGTGGTCAGGCCAGGGACGAATGCGACGGAGCCGAAAGTTGCCCGGAAGAATGTCGTTGTGGTCGCGAGAGGAAAGAAACAAGCAATTTCTCTCAAGCATTTAGTTCTAGTCAACATGGAAGGTGTGACTTTTCAATTGAAAGGAGGTCCTTATCATGGCTCTCTCACTATCGATAACAACTCCATCACCACGTTTTCATCTTCCGACATAACCAACAAACGCGTCTTCTACACCAACGATGGAAATCATTTTTTCGAAGATCGAATACTTCTGAAAGTTTCCAATTCCGTCAGTTCGACGAGAGTTCAACTCGACATTCGAATTCTCAGCACAGTCGATCAAACTGCTCCTTACTTGATGAAGAACGAAATTCTCAACGTCACAGAACTCAGCGAAACTTCGCTAACACTTAATCATCTTGACGCTTCCGTGTCGGATCGCCAACAAGATAACGAAGAAATAATCTTCACTTTAATTACAACTCCTAATTACGGCACTTTGATGAAGAAAATGACTCCGCTAACTGCAGGAATTCCTATTCATAGTTTCAATCGCAAAGACGTAGAGAAAGAACACGTGTATTACAGGGCGGCATCGACGCAGATTGAACGGAAAGATTCCTTCCGACTGAAAGTACATGCGGCACTAATCTCTTCGTCCAACATTTCCAAGGAGTTCAACTTTGATGTGAATATTCAACCGAAAGTGAAAAATGATGAAAATGAAAAAATCATCAAAAAGTGTTCCGACCTCGATCCTACGCTGATCTTAGAAAGCATGGAATCGCCGGCAATTTTTTCGAGTAAAAATTTTTGTTATTCGACGAACGGCAGACAGGCGGACGACATTGAATATCACATTACATTTCTTCCTTTCTTCAAAGATGGCCTCATCTTATCGGATGCAGGAGATATAATTGAACTGTCCGAGCAGGATTCGGACGTGAAAAATGAGCGCACGATCGATGTTTTCACTCAATCCATGATCGAGGGGGGTACTGTGGCTTACAGGCCCCCCTCGTGTCGCTCCATCGACCGTTCCAACTGTTTCCCCGGAAGATCGGTGGAGTTCAGATTAACAGTGACGTGTCACAAGTGCACGAATCTGTACGATGAGACGTTTCACATCCAACTTCCGCTTCAGAGCAAGATGACTTCGGCGATGTTTTTGAAACTCGGCGAAACGAAACAGATGAACGACTTTCTGGCAAATTCTCTGAGCAACATCTCCAGTAAAGTCGGCATAAAATTACTGAGAAATCCTCAGCACGGTGTTCTCGTGAGGGATGGAAAAGTAGTCCAGATCAACACGCAGTGGAGGCCGCAGGATTTCCTTTCGAAAAAAATCTGGTTGGTGGAAAGTTCTTGAATTTTTAAGGTCACGTGGTAGGAAGTGTAAAAAAACATCAGGAGAG
>OZ022244.1:17488400-17495900 GCA_963978895.1 Erpobdella octoculata
CACCACCACCACCACCACCACCACCACCATCATCATCATCATCATCATCATCATCATCATCATCATCATCATCATCATCATCATCATCATCATCATCATTACATTATTTCATATTCTTATTAATGTAAAGCCTCCCCCTACCAGGTTTGTGACATTACGTTCTCCTCCCTCTTGTAATTTCATCACGTAAATTATTTCCTATAATCCTCAAGATAAATTCTTTTCCACGATGAATATCTTTTGGATCACTATCATTATCATCATCCTCCTCCTCATCATCATCATCATCATCATCATCATCATCATCATCATCATCATCATCATCACCATCATCATCATCATCATCATCATCATCATCATCATCATCATCATCATCATCATCATCATCATCATCATCATCACTATCATTATCATCATCCTCCTCATCATCATCATCATCATCATCATCATCATCATCATCATCATCATCATCATCATCATCATCGCATCGATCTAAGCAATTCGTCGTGCGCTTTTCATACTGACGACGTGAACGATATCGCATGAAATCGACTGAACCGTCAAATCACGAATTTCCTTTCCTTAAGCAATTCGTGCGTTCATTAATTTATTCATTTGCTATTAATATTTCCATTCACAAAAACATTTTTCACACGGATTTCAATAAAAACTTCGCCATGATGGGATTTTTAATGTCATAATTTTTCAACGGTCTGAGATAAAGATTGTTAAATTGTTAATGTTGACATCTGATGACGGCGTCAATTTTCTCTTTCGATTATGAAAATCATGTCTTCTTGGACTTCACAATTATTTATATATTAAGTCAGATTTTTAAAATAATTAAAAATAATATAAAGTTTATCCGAGTTTAACTTAAGATGAAAATTTTTGTTTTTCTGTGGCTAAATTTGAAAGGTCAAAACAAAATTACATACTGGCCAGCTGTTCTTGTTATTTATCTGCTTGGTTTACAGTTGTATCAAATTTCCATTCACACATTTGGCTTACTTGCATTTTTTTTATATTATATTGCATTATGTTATACCACGTCACATTGTTTTATATTGCGTTACATAGCGCTAAATTACGTTACGTTACCTTATATTGCATTACGTTACATTACACTACAGAACATATCACATCACATCACATTCCTTCCCATCCCTTCACATCCCTACATCACATATATCAAATCAAATCACATCACATCATTATATATCTATCTACATAATTTGCTATGTATGTATTTATGTATGTATGTATGTATGTATGTATGTATGTATGTATGTATGTATGTATGTATGTATGTATGTATTTATGTATGTATGTATGTATGTATGTATGTATGTATGTATGTATGTATGTATGTATGTATGTATGTATGTATTTATGTATGTATATATATATATATATATATATATATATATATATATATATTTATATCTTTTTTATATTTGATAAAAACAAAAAAGACCGTCATTTTTGACGGGGGATACTTCTAGTTATAATATAATAGCCCACGTCTGTGTAAGACGTTTTTGTGTGACGTTTTCCTATCTCAGGAAAATTAATTTATATATAATATAATAAATAATTATATAAATAAATATTTTTATATAATTTAAGTAAGGCAAATATTTTTTAATTTATTTATATATTAAAAGTTATTTATGCAGTTGCACAATGTCAACCCTAAAGATAAAAAAGGTGGCGCTGCAATCGAAAAATAATAAATACTGAAATTTAAAAAACCCGTCATTTTCGACGGCCATCTCTAGTTATATTATATTACATTATATTATATTGTTTTATGCAGTTCTTAAACTTGACAACGAAATGAGAGATTCTTCTCAATTGTTCACATCACGAATGGCACCGCCTGCATCAAAAAGCGGCTTAATTTGTTTCGCTTATTTATTTTTTTAAGAATCAAATTCTGAGCGCAGTTGTGTGTTGACCGACGCTGTTGAGGCGCCATTTTCAGAGCTGGCAGACGTTGCATGACATTGTTTTCAGTCTGCCTGTTCGAACATTCCTTGCATTTTCTAACAAAGCGCATTCTCTCTTCTTATTTCTTTTATTTTTTTTTTATTTCTCAGGTACCAACACATTCGACAGTCCTGCTCCAAGGACGAAATCTCGTTTACGTCTCTTGACGCCGTTTATCGATTCAACATCATCGCTCAGCCTGACAGTCGTTTCTTCGTTGCCGATACTCTAACAATTGCAAATGACAGTTCTGTTCTTCTTCATGGAAGTCTGTTCTCTCGTTCTTCTTCTGCACCGATCAAGGACGGTACACGTTTTGAAGTTCTCGTTCAACCTCAACGCGGTCACATCTTCGCTAGAACCATCGGAGATGAAGACTCCATGAGAGATAGTTTCACTTTTGACGAATTGAAATCGAATGGCGTTCGTTATCAGTTCTCCGGCGAGGAAGTGAGAAGTGAAGCCATCTTGGACAGTTTCTTGATTCTTGTCGATTCAGAAACATCATCCAGTCAGGTTGCTAGCCAGGGAGAGTGCGATATGTCGATCTTCAACGTTTCTGTCATCATAAAATCACAAAACAAGTTGTCATCTCCAGTTCTTCTTCTCTCAAACAGAACAATTAACGTCAGTTTTGCAAGTAGAAGCGCCGTTCTTGGACCGCGCCTTCTTTCGGCTGCCACTCACGACGGACTCGATGAAGAAAATTTGAGATTCGTCATCTTGCAGTCTCCGGTCTGGGGCCGAATCGTCTTATCCTCAGGTGGGGGAAGAAGTACATCGATGGAGCAAGTCGTGAATTCTTTCACCAAGGCAGAAGTCATGAACGGTCGTGTGAGGTATTTACTCGGGAACATCTACGGACGAATTAACGACGGAAAATTAACTGATTCCTTTCACCTTTATGTCACCGACGGAGAAAGAAACTCAAGTGTTGGTCGATTGCTCGTCAATATTTCAATGCCGCTCTCTTCTGACAACGGTGCTAAAAGACGCAACCACAGGAACGTCAACAAACACAATCAAAGGCGTTCAAGAACCTTCAGGAGTCACAAGAATAATAGAATCAATTCGGTCGACATAAAAAACATATCAGATGTCAATAATAATAATCATAATAATCAATCAATTAATCTCATTCCATCTCACAGAGCCAATCACGATCGCAGGAAAGATAACTTCCAATTAAAAGTTGGAGATATTTTCGTTAGCAGAGGAGGAAAGAGGCTGTTCACTGTGGCCTACAGGAGGCCATCACAGAAACGACGATCCATGACAGAATCGACGTTGTCATTGGACGTTCCTCCGTCGCACGGTCGTTTAGTTCTCCTGAAGGTTCAAGACGTCAACCACAACAACAACCGGTTTCGATCAGGACGTTCTGAATATTCTCTGGAAGCGAGCAAAAGCGTCGAAGGAGCGTTCCAGAATGTTGCACTTCCAGACATATCGAACGAGATACGCATGATGTACAAACACGATGGCTCGGAATCGACGAACGATAATTTTGTTCTCTCACTGTCGAATGACAACAAGTCAATCAAGAAAGCCGTTATTGTTAAGGTCGCTGTTAAAGAGAAAAAAACGATACGCCCAGAGTCGATCTTTATAAATGACTTATTGGTTACGAACGACAGTCCAATAACTTTGAGTGCTTCTAATCTGCTTGTAAAGGAAGAATTCGTGAGCCCGGAAGAAGTTGAATTTGAAATCGCAGAAGTTCCCAAAAGGGGATTCCTCAAGGTATTAGATCAACAACTTGACTCGGACACCAGTGGAGTTCCTCTACAAGTAGGCAACTTCTTCACACAGCTGGACGTGATTGAAAATCGAGTTTTTTACGTTTTGTCGGATAGCAATCATTCGAACGATAGTTTTGTTGTGAGAATAAACGGTGGAACAAGACTGCATACTGTGAACATTTACTTCGAGTTCAGTACAGTTGTTCTAACATCTTCGACAATCTGGCTCGACGGTGAAGGTCGCCACTGTCTGAAGAAAGTCTTATTCGAGGAGATAAAGGAACACAAATTGGACAAAGCGACGTGCTCTGTCGTTTCTCTGGATAGGACTCCAAATTTTGGTCACGTGGGTCTGGCTGGCTTCCATTCAAGTTTTCATCAAAAAATGACAAGATTCACAATGGAAGATTTAAAAGAAGGTCTCGTCTGTTACTCTCACAACAAAGATTCGAGAAATGACGACGATTTCGAGTTGCTCATCCTCGACACTTGCAACAGCAAAAAATTAGCATCGAAAGTTTTCCACGTCAAGTTTAACGAAGCCTCTCACGTTCATTCGACATCTCCGTTATTAAACATAAACGTTCCTTTGATGGTTGTTCACGGAGATAGAGTGGCTGTGACTTCGTCCAATCTGCACGCTTCACGAACTGAGACAGACCCTTCGCAGGTCTTTTTCGTCATCGTCGATCCTCCGAGACATGGAAAACTGCTCTCCGGTGAAATGCCAGTGAACGAGTTCTCGCAGCAAGACGTGGACAGCAATCTAGTCTCATATCAGAGCAGCAGAATCGATGATTCAATGATGGATTACTTTCTTTTCTATGTCGTCGCTGCAGCTGACAAATCGCATCCTCTCCCCAAAAACCTCACAGACGGCAAGGCTTCCTTCTTCAGCATCCTCATTCAACCCGCTTCGAAAACTCCACCAAAGTTGATCGTCAACTCAACTCACCGAGATGTTATTTTTAGCGACGGAAAATTTCTTTTCCCGATCAACGCCAGTCATTTGAAAGCCTCTCACTCGACTTTCCTGAATAGAGATCTGGTTTATCACATCAAGAAGAAACCCAAGCACGGACATTTAGAATTCAAATCGTCTGGGAGGCAAATCGGTAGGAAATTCACACAGAAAGATGTGGATGATGAGAGACTGGTTTTTGTAATCAGGAATGATACTTCAGCCTGCGATGATAGTTTTACATTCAAACTGGTTGACCCCAATAAAAACACAATTGATAATCAAAGGTAAGAAAGTAAACAAAAATATTTTTTTTATTTCGATTTGTAGTATTTGATGTTTTTCTTTTTATCTGGCCATCCCAAACAAAAAGACATTTGAAAAACTATCACCAGGGTTTTTAATAAATGTTTCACCACTCCCACCATTCGAACCCTACCTCCTCTGCCCAAATAGTTTCCATGCTATCTATAATGTTTAAAATAATTTAAACAGTTTTAATTATTATTAAAATAAAAACATATCATGTGTTAAATATCAATTAAAATTCTTTTTCAGGCTCAGCTTCGAATGGTCCATAGTAGACTTTCAGAGCTCACATTTGAAAGTTTGTTGGAACGTGGAATCTTTTATCGTTCCTGTGCTCAGACGTGGTTCTACAATGAGCAGCAGTTCGCTTGAGATTAAGTTGAAGCACATGTCTACCAGCAAGGAAGAGAACAGTGATTATTATAAAGTCTCCAATGGCACAGTTGTTTTCCAGCCAGGTTTTTATTTTATCTGCTTTTCGTGCAAATTAATTAACCCAATTTCGGAGATTTTTTCTTCTTCTCTGGACAGATTGAAAGAAAATTCGGCTTGCTGTCAGTTGTTATTTAACTGTAATTCATTTTCTAGTTGAAAACAGTTTAACCTGGTTTTAAGTTTCGGACGGTACTTGAGACAATCAAAAGCTCATTCTCACGATCTTGTGTCCAATTTTAGGCACCACGAAGGTCGACTGGGTCTTAAAGTTACTAGAAGAAGGATGGAACGATCGAAGAAAGATCGGTCAGAGGTTCAAATTGGTCCTCCGCGATGCAGCGAATACAGTCATCGGAGCGAAGGATAGGATAATTGTGCAGATTGCTGATCCGCGAGATGGTTGGTGTATAGTTATTTGTACGAGATATTGTTATTTGCACGGATGGGTGGTGTTATGTTATTTGCACGGATGGGTGGTGTTATGTTATTTGTACGAGTGGGTGGTGTTATGTTATTTGTACGAGTGGGTGGTGTTATGTTATTTGCACGAGATGGGTGGTGTTATGTTATTTGCACGAGATGGGTGGTGTTCATTGTTATTTATATGATTGAATCATATCCATGGTCGATCGGACTGCTTTCTATAATTTATTTGTTTTGCAATGATATCAATTGCTCGTGTTACAGGGGGCTGTTTAGATAAAAATGGAACCACGGGCTTCTTCCACCATCAGAAACCGGCTGGTAGTGAACCTCCCTTTGAAGATGTTTGTCATTCATTGATTTATTATTTTCATAATTGAATTTTCATTAACAATTGAACTACAAATGTTTAAAATATAATAATAATTGCTTATCGTTGTTTGATTGTATCAATAAAAAATGCTAATTTTGAGCTGTCGATATAATTACGTGATATGATTGTTTAAGACATACGACGACGAAGATTACGAGGAAGAAATCGATGAATTGGGAAGAAGTGATGATGATGATCGTAATGAAGATTACCTCGAGTCTGATCTTTCTTATTATAACGACCGAGTACTGTCCAATGAAAAAAGAAGACAAAAAGATCCGCCAGCTGGTCCAGTTGTGGTCAGTTCAGCTACAATTTCATTCATTCATTCATTCATTCATTCATTCATTCATTCATTCATTCATTCATTCATTCATTCATTCATTCATTCATTCATTCATTCATTCATTCATTCATTCATTCATTCATTCATTCATTCATTCATTCATTCATTCATTCATTCATTCATTCATTCATTCATTCATTCATTCATTCATTCATTCATTCATTCATTCATTCATTCATTCATTCATTCATTCATTCATTCATTCATTCATTCATTCATTCATTCATTCATTCATTCATTCATTCATTCATTCATTCATTCATTCATTCATTCATTCATTCATTCATTCATTCATTCATTCATTCATTCACTCATTCACTCACTCATTATTTTATTCATTCGTTTATTTATTAATTCATTAAATGATTAAATGATTAACGATCATGCTGCTAGTGCCTATGGTTTTTTCAACTCCAAGTAAAACAAGTAAATTAAAAACGAATTTTTAAAACCAATGCTCTTATATGTAATTAAGACACAAATTTTGCAATCAATTTTTTCTTATATTACTCTTTTATTTTATATTAAAGTCTGGCCTGGCGTAATATGGTTCGAAGAGCATTGCGATTTCCATTAAGCTCATAAACAAAAATTTTGCAATCAATTTTTTCTTATATTACTCTTTTATTTTATATTAAAGTCGCAATATACAACAAATAAATATAATAAACATATATATATATATATATATATATATATATATATATATATATATATAAAATCCTCAAGAAAATTAACTAAATTAATTGACTTATTGTAAAACTAATAATTGAATATTGCATTGTCTTCTATCTTGAGCATGTATGCAAAATTTGAAAAAAATCTATCATCAGGAAGTGACTCAAAAATTGATTGCAAGATTTGAAACAGAGAAACAGACAGAGAAACAGAGCCGACGAGTTAATAAAAGCATTGGTAA
>OZ022244.1:17500900-17725900 GCA_963978895.1 Erpobdella octoculata
ACTTCCAGATCAAGCCATGCCAGATAAAGAAAGTCTGTGAATGCTGTATTCAAGCAAAGTTAACGAAACAACCACTACCCAAGAAATCAGAATCCAGATCAAGTAAGCCACTAGAGTTGATTCACACAGATGTTTGTGGACCGATGCAGACAATCACACCAAGCGGAAACAGGTATTTTATGACAATGATCGATGACTTCAGCAAATACACTGTTTTGTACTTGTTAAAAAATAAGTTTGAAGTAACAGATAAAATTAAAGAATATGTAAAGCTTGTCCAGACAAAATTCAAAAGCACACCTAAAGTGATAAGATCAGATCGTGGCGGTGAATATGTCAATGAAACATTAAAGAAATTCTTCAAGAGCGAAGGTATAACATCTCAATTTACTGTTCCGTATACACCACAGCAGAATGGAGTAGCAGAAAGGAAGAACCGCTATTTAGTTGAAATGACCAGAAGCATGTTAATCGACTCGAAGCTACCAAACAAATACTGGGGCGAAGCGATCAACACAGCAAACTATCTGCAGAACATTCTACCGACAGCAGGTGAGATGAAGACACCACATGAAAGGTGGGAAGGTGTGAAGCCCAGTGTGACCCACATAAAGCAATTCGGATGTCAAGCCTACTCAGTTGTTGCAGCCGAGAAAAGACAGAAGCTTGATAAAAAGTCAGTAAAACGAATTTTCGTTGGTTATGCAGAAGGTACAAAAGGTTACCGTTTGTTAGACACAGTGACTGAGAAAATCAGCATCAGCAGGGATGTGAAATTCATTGAAGGTGACCCACATTGGATTACAATATCAGCCGACAGTCAAGAAAGCAGTCAACAGGAACAGCCCAATCAATCAATCAATCAATCAATCAATCAATCAATCAATCAATCAATCAATCAATCAATCAATCAATCAATCAATCAACCAATCAATCAATCAATCAATCAATCAATAAATAAATCAATCAATCAATCAATCAATCAATCAATCAATCAATCAAACAATCAATCAATCAATCAATCAATCAATCAATCAATGTGAATATTTTAAAAATATTATTTATAGAGCGCCTCCATAGAGCTTTTAAGGCAGGGGTTCCTAATCGGTGGGGTGCATCCCCTCAAAGGAGGGTGAAGTTTTAGTTTAGGGGGGTGCAAAAAATAAAAGTTTAAAAATAAAATTTTAAAATTTTGAAGCAAATATTCTATACAATTTTAATTTTTGCAGAGAATAATTAGAAAACTTTTAAAATCTTTAGTTTTGGCATTGCTTTAATTTTTAAATCATTTATTTTTACTTCACCGTGTTTGCTTGCTTGCTTGCTTGAACCATAAGTTGGGACCCTTTACCACTAAAAAAACCAACTTCTCGTTATCCAATCGAGTTGAAATTTAGAGAGGTTATTTTTTGCTGTGAGCTTTACAGGCTATTAAATTGAATTTCTGGTGGGTGATGCAATTCCTAAATTGGGAAGGGGTATTTTTCACAAAAAAAATGAAAGACTTCTATTTTTTACTTCCAAAAAACCTAATGACCTGGGGGTTGTCGTAGGTATTTTTTAGTAATATTACTTCCAACAACATTCATTTTCCAAAAACCAGGTATTCCACCCAAAAAAATGTAATTGATACTCTGGGGGTATATATTCCCCTACCCCTGGATCTGTCCCTGGTTATCACTTCAACTGACATTGCAAAACTGAGAGGTTGTAAAAAACGGAAATATTCAGAAGACTGTGTTCAGTAATGTTACTTTTATCATTGACCATGTGTGTCGCAATAGGGGGGGGGGGCAGTTGCGGCCTGGATGAACTGAGTATCATGCTGCAAAAGTCACAAACAGTGGCTGGAACATGAGTTGCTGTCAAAGAAATTATGAAGAGATTCTTGACTCTACGTAAAGACAATAGGTTCTATTGGCTTTGGGTGCGTACTCAGAAAAATGTGCTGAATACAAACTCAACCACGTTCGAGAGAGCCGTCCTAGAAGATTCAGCACACTGACATACCGGTAGAACCTCATGAGTTCACTCCTGAGGAATATTTTAAAAGAATTTACTTTAAAGCCATCAACTTGGTGGTCTCTGAATAAGAACGCCGCTTTGACCGAAGTGGATACATTAAAATGGCGATCTTGGTAAAAAAATTTTTCTAAACTTACTAGTTTCAGAAGAAAAAACCGAGATCTCACTTAGAGATTGTGAAGCGTGCCTTGAAGTGTATACAGAATTTGACAGACGTCGTCTAGAATTACAGCTGCGCATGATAAGCGGAATAGAAGCTCTTCACAACTGCCGGATCTTACAAAGCGTTGCTTCCGAATATGCGAAGCTACCAGAACAAACTCGAGGACTTTTTGGGGAAGTCGATCGTCTTCTAAGAATTTTATTGGTACTACCAACCTCAAATGCCACTTCAGAGCGAAGTTTTTCTACTTTGCGTCGCTTAAAGAAAAGAAATGGCTGAGAACGGCGATGACGCAAAATCGTTTAAACTGCGCGCCGTTGCATGTGCACCAGGAGACAATTTACGCAGTCAATTTGGGCTTACTTTGCCGCCAGTTTGTTTGTCTGAATATCGGCATGACATTTTTGGCAACTTTTAGTATCGTATATTTATGTACAAATGTGATTTAGATAAAAATATAGTTGATGAGTTATTTATATTGAAGAAATGTGCACATTTATTATTAATACAAGCAAGTTACAAACTAATATTTGAGATTACAAAATAAAAAAAATTCGGTCTAGAAAGTTGTCTCCCTCACTTTTCAAAACGATGCGACGCGCCAGTCATTGACAAAGAAAACACACAGCGAATGACCGAATTGTTTTTAATGTGACAAAGTCCTATCAAATGACAATTTAAAACCGAATGAGCTAAAAGAGCATTTCAGTGCAGTGCATTCCAACAAACAATTCTGAATCGATTAACGTTCTTAACCAGAAAAGAGCTCGGTGTGAGCAAGTTTACCTCAACTAGAATTTTGGTCAATTATTAACAAACTATTTCTGATTGCCTCTTACATAACTTCTTATCGAATTGTTAAAAGTAAAAATCCTCTAACTCTTTTTTAGACAGCTACCCAGCTTTGGCCAAAAGTGCACTGACATTCATCATTTCTTTTGCTACTGCCTACTTGTGTGAGATTAGTTTTTCTGCTTTGGTAAATCTGGAAACCAAGCAAAGAATTTGACTGGAGGCCGGTAATGATATGCGAATTGCCTTGTTAAAGATTGGTCCTCATTTTTCTGATCTAATCGGTGGGAAGCAACAAAAATAAATTAAATAAAAAACTTAATGCAAATCACTTACATTTTACTTTATTAATGAATGGTGTACCCAGGAACTTTTTGCAGTGGGATGGTAGGGTTTGTGAAGTTTTGTTAAACTTTAATCATAAAAATTTTTTTTAAACTATTGCAAATAGCAAGTTTTAAGACAGGTTAATTATGTTTGAGTTTAAAAAGCAGAGTGTTTTAAATTGATTTGTTTATTAATATAATTTTATGTAATCAATTTTTTTTGAATAGTTAGGATTAGGAATGTCTTAACTCTTACTCCCATCATGGGTGCCCCATACTCAAGGGGTGTTAGCAAGAAGTATGATTCAACTTTTTTTCCCTTGTTCCATAGTTTAAAAAATGTAATTCTTGACTAAAAACATTATAAGCACGCCTATTTTACGGAGCAGGCCAACTAGTCTCTGCCAACTAGTCGCCGCCCAACTAGTCACCGCCCAACTTGTCGCTAGCCCAACTAGTCGCCGCCCAACTAGTCGCCGGGCCAACTAGTCTCCGCCCAACTAGTCGCCGGGCCAGCTAGTCGCCGCCCAACTAGTCGCCGCCCAACTAGTCGTCGAGCCAACTAGTCGCTGTCCAACTAGTCGCTGTCCAACTAGTCGCCGCTAACATTCATTCAACACACAACATTCAAAGTCATTAAAAGGAAGGTTTGTGTGAACAAAATTTGCTTACTAATGTTCATTTGTTTAGCTTAATTACATTACTTTACATTTTATATCAATAACTAGCGGGATAACGGTGTTTTCCGGGGGTTTTAGACGCTTTTCTATCGTTTTTCTCTCGCTTCCGGAACGCTTCGAATCACTCCATATCATTATTCAATATTTTATATCAATATTAAACGTTTCGTATCAACATACAATAGTTCATATCAATACTTAATTTATTCTTATATGTTTTAACTCATATTTATGAAATTAAATTAGGGGCTCTGAAGATGGATACGTCCGAAACTGGCCAGTTAGCCCAATTTAAAAAAAAGAAATCGTTATTCTTCAAATCTTTTGTAAGAAGCTTGTTAATGCAGAATGGACTAAAAAGTTCAACGAAACTTGTCTAAAAGAAGATATCATTCCGAAATATGCCTTAAACATATATATATATATATATATATATATATATATATATATATATATATATATATATATATATATATATATATATATATATATATATATATATATATATATATATATATATATATATATATATATATATTCCTTAAGGCACACTCCATTGAAAATAATGGCCCATTTTGCGTTTATCAGTTTTCGCGAAAAAGCCTCGATGTGTCTAAACTTAGAAGACGAAAAAGGCACACTCCATTGAAAAACAATTTTTAATGTCCGTCATTTTATTTCTATCTTGACATGGACTAACTGCAGTTTCGGAAAACTTTTTTCCATCCTCAGACCCAGAAAACAAAATAACTGTTTAACGAAATAAAGTGAACCTACCACGTGCTATAAATGGAAAAGTCAGAACAAAAATTAGAAAATCAAAGGGCACAACTGAAATGTAAAAGGTAAACATATATATATATATATATATATATATATATATATATATATATATATATATATATATATATATATATATATATATATATATATATATATATATATATATATATATATATATATATATATATATATATATATATATGTATGTATATATATATACTAGCGGGGTTACCCGGCGTTGCCCGGGGTTTTTCTAATGTTTGTCTCTCTCGCTCCCGTTCCCTTCTCCACTTTCCCGTTTTCGTAGCGTTCCCGGTCGCTTTTCCGCTCTCGGTCGTTTTCCAGCTCCCGGTCGCTTTCCCGCTCAGAAGTTTTGTTATCGATTTTCTCTCTTGCTCGCGTTTCCTTCCAAGCTTGCTCTCCCGATTCCAGTCGCTTTCCGCGTTCCCGGTCGCTTTCCGCGTTCCCGGTCGCTTTCCGCGTTCCCGGTCGCTTTCCCGTTCCCGGTCGCTTTCCGTTCCCGGTCGCTTTCCGTTCCCGGTCGCTTTCCCGTTCCCGGTCGCTTTCCCGTTCTCGGTCGCTTTCCCGTTCCCGGTCGCTTTCCCGTTCTCGGTCGCTTTCCCGTTCCCGGTCGCTTTCCTGTTCCCGGTCGATTTCCCGTTCCCGGTCGCTTTCCCGTTCCCGGTCGCTTTCCCGTTCCCGCTCACGCTTGCTCTCCCGTTCCCGGTCATGCTTGCTCTCCCATTACCGGTCACGGTTGCTCTCCCGTTCCCGTTCACGCTCATTTTCTCTTTTACATTCTTTCATAACTTCTGTTAGCCTATAAAACGTAAAATAGATTTGCTAAGACTATATATATATACGAATGTTTGTGGGTTAGTTTGTCTATTATAGAAACGGGAAAGCGACCCGGAACGGACAGCGAGCGGGAACGGAAAAGCAAGCGTGAGCGGGAATGGGAGAGCAAACGTGAGCGGGAACGGGACCGCGACCGGGAACGGGAAAACGACCGGGAGCGGGAAAGCGACCGGCAGCGGGAAAACGACCGAAAACGGGAAAGCGAACAGGAGTGGGAAAGCAGGTGGGAAAGGAAATGGGAGAGAAAGAGACAAACATTAGAAAAACCTCTAAAAAACCTGGGCAACGCCGGGTATCTCCGCTAGTACATAGATAAACACACACACAGACACACATACATGCACATACACATACATACATACACACATACATACGCACATACATATATATATAGTTCCCGCTCGCTCACCCACTCCGCTCCGCTCATTTTGTGACGGATTTCAAAAAAAAATTTTTATTTTTGACTCCCATTGACTCTCAAGGTTGTGTGAAAATTTCATTACGATCGGATGAATGGTGTAGCAATGCATAAAGGACATTAACATATAAACATATATACATATATACAAACATTCATTTATATATATATATATATATATATATATATATATATATATATATATATATATATATTTATATATATATATTTAAATATTTGGCGGCGACTAGTTGGACAGCGACTAGTTGGCTCGACGACTAGTTGGGCAGCGACTAGTTGGGCGGCGACTAGTTGGCCCGGCGACTAGTTTGGCGGCGACTAGTAGGCCCGGCGACTAGTTGGCCCGACGACTAGTTGGCCAGTGACTAGTTGGCAGCGACTAGTTGGGCGGCGACTAGTTGGGCGGCGACTAGTTGACCTGTACCCCTATTTTATTGATTGAAAGTCTAACATACATTTGAAACATTTATTCACACAAATATCAAAGTTTAATTTAATCAGCTGGCAATTTTTGAAGGTTCCAGCTCATCTTTATCTTTGTCATTGCAAAAAAAATTCTGCTTCAACTCGTTTGTTAATGGAATGTTTCCTGATTTGAAATAAACAATTTTCCACGTAAAATGTCAGATTTATTGTGAATTCAATAAACTTTATATAAAAACAAATTATTGCAGAATAAATATAAACAAATAAATACAAAATTGAACGAATAAATTTAAAAACCGACCAGGAGGGGCAACAAAATATTCCTCAAAAGTTATTTTTGCATTTTTTAGTATTTCGTCCCTGCAGTTGCCCTCAGTTACAACATCTTCTCTCAAATATAAAGTCCTACAATGAAAAAATTAATCCAACAAAAAAATACATTCAACAACTCTTTTATTATGTTGGCATATGTAAAACTAATAAGAACTTGTTAAAAATTTTATTAAAAACAAAAAAACTAAAATAACATCTATAAACTACTATTGTTAAAAATTCTATTAAAAACAAAAAAAACTAAAATAACATCTATAAACTATTATTCTTCTAGTTATTTATTTTTTAAATTCACTTGTTCTCGAGGACTGATACCATTGGTTCAACATTTTCCACGTTGACCCTCATCATTTGATTTGCAAATTTAATTGCATCAGACAATCTTTCCACTGCCTCTTGTGTTCGAAAGTCTACGAGAGAGAGTCTCTCAAGATGGGTAATGAGTTCCTTATCTATTTTTGGAGTCTGTGCAATGTTATTAAAATACTTTGGCATTTTAAAAAATTCAAGTTAAAAAATTTTAAACACACTATTAAAAATTTATATTTTTAAATATTTTTAACAGAAATGAAATTGATCACTGGATCCCTGTGAACATTCTATATGGGCTTCCTGGGCTAGGGATAACCTATATGGGTCTTATGTGGGGTTCCTGAGCTATGGATAGCCTACATGGCTTGTATATGGGTCCTATATAAGCTAAATGGGCTTTTGCAAAAGCAAAACGTCTATATGGGAGGTATATGGGTCCCACATGGGGTTCATGGGCTAATTTATATCTGGGCTATAAGTGGGCTGAACCAAGTTTGTTTCAATTTGTTTGTTTTATTAATTGTATCAATAAAAGTTACTTATTCTTTTATTCATTTTTTTAAATAAACATAATTTTCAACGAAAATGTTATTATCCACTTTTGTGAAGATTTACATCATTTGACCATATTTGACTGACAAATTACATTTCCCTATAATTAGGTTGATGTATTGGTATAGACACCCGCTTTGAGAGTCGTAGGACCCGGGTTCGATTCCCGGTCCAGGCCCATTTTAAGTCTTTATGTTTAGCCCATATAGCCCATATAGGATTCACTTGATTCGGTGTGTCACCTGGGCACGGGTCCTATACGGACAGCCCATCTGGGACCCACTAAGATGCCCATTTGGGACCCAGGTATATATGTTCACAGGGATAACTATAAGAAAAAAGAGTTATATACAAATCTGTTGCATATAACAAAACGTAAAACTGTTATAACATAGTTAAATAACAACTAGTGCAAAATCACTGGCTTTTTTCTATAATTTCCGATTTATAACAAATAAATAATTACAACAGAAACAAAACATTCACAATTACACAAGTTATACATTGGCATTATATTGTGGCATATTTTTATTTAAAAAATAATAAAACCTCGGGCAAATTGGACTGGTCAATTGGTGTCCATGTCGGCTTTTCAGGAACCTAAAAATAGAAAAAAAATGAGAAAATCTGTTCCAACAATAAATCGATCAACATCAACATTTTGTTTGTGGATGAACGGTCGCTGCAATTGCCCTGGCGGTTAGCCGTGAAAAGGTCGCTGCTATTGCCCCGGCGGTTCGCGTGATTGCAATCGGTAAAATCGGCAGTCCCGTACTAAAATTAAACCCTAACCCTATCCTAGGTAGTCGCATAAAAATTTCAAAAAAATTTTTTTTAATTTAACTAATATTTTTAAATAAAGGTACAAATTCTGAGTTTGAATATAGTTTTAAAAAAATAAAATTAGTAAAGATATAGCGAATGAAAGATCGCCTATGCCTATCGCCGTGAAAATAATCGGTAAAATTGCTACTGAGCCCGCAGTAGCCGTATGTCTACCTAAAATTAAACCCTGCCCTAACCCTATCCCTACCCTTTTATAAAATATGTACAATAATGTACATCTTTATCAATTGATCGAAGAATCAATTGTTTTGGCAAAACCGCCGGATCAAGAGCAATTTTACCGCTTATTGCTCCGGCTACGGACGCCTACTGCTTTGGTAATAGTCAATACAATAGTCACTAATAACTAATAGTTTAGTTTTATAACGTGGATGAACGCACTTTCGAAGTGAATTTTCGCAAAATTTTCGCAAAATTTGCACAAAAATCACGTTTTAAAAACATCATTAAATATTTATAAACAAAATCGTAAGTGTAAAAGTCTGTTCGTTTGTTTTTTTATTAGTTTTTTTGCATAGTTCGTGAAGTACAAGAAGAGCGAAAGCAAAGGACAGAGACCAAGAAAATTTGTTTATATTTATTTACTATTGTTTATGACAAAAGTGAACTGAGGCTAAGTTTTATATTGCTGGTAGGCCATCAGACTCAATTATACAATACACTTCCATTAAAATGAAGCAATACAATAAAAATAAAATTTCTTAGCGGGTACCCAGCGTTGTCAGGGGTATTTTTGCCAGCTTCAGCTTTAGTTAGAAAATAGAGCTTATAAAGGTTGAGAAATGTCTTCAACAAAACTTTTTCCTTTAACTAGGAACAGATATAAAATTGCGGATCATTATTATATTTAATTTTTTTAGCTCCGCTTAAAAAAATCATGTGAAAAGAACCTTCGCTGCATTTCCAGAATTAAATCAACTTCATGAATTATTCATAAAGACTTGGCTCGTAGGCCCTCGATTTTTCGCGAAACTTCCAGAACATAACGGTATTTTCGAAGTCTTCTTTCGATTCGTTATATAAGCAACGGAAAACTCGACAGAGTCAATTCTCATTGAATACTGCTTGCTCTCGATAAAATAAAGTTGAAGACGAATTTGACTACCGTCGTTATTTACAAATAATTTACCTATACTACCACACTTTAGTTACTATAGTTTAGTTACTTATACTAAATAGTAAGCTTCTGCGTCCCGTTATTTTTTTGGAACGATACGATCCGATACGATTTCTGAAATTTGCCCCGAATTAAACGATACGATACGAGACGCTTCGAACAATAACGATACGATATCGATACGATACGATACGATTTCGGGATCTCGACTGAAGCGGAAATTTTGCCTAGAGATAACATAGAATGATGAACTATACGCGACAGACAATATTAATAACTACATTAAAGAAATTCATTGAAAAAAAATATATAAATATTAAAAAATTTCAAAATTTATAAAAATTTACCAAATTTAATTTTTTTTTACAACTTGAAATAAGTTTCATTTGTTTAGTTTCGGTACATCTATTTGTCTAAATTTAGACTCTAAATAAAACGCTACCGCTGATAGAAAGTATTTATTTACTTTATTTAGTGACGCGGCATGATAATGATGACAAACACGAGAAAGCGCCTCTATGCAAGAATTAAAAAAGTGAAAAAACCCAGCGTGTTTATTTATAGGCGATGGCGAATGCGGTTAGCAATAGCAAGAAAGAAGCTGAGAAAGTTTCGAATTCCAGCTGCAGACGATACGGGCTACGGCTCTGTCATGCACACTACAGGTGGCACACACATACTCACATACAACCAAGAATATCATCGAGATTATAAATTTATATCTTAGATGAACTACTATTACGGTCAATTACGGATATCGAAACACTAAAATAATCATTCCAATTCTATGTAACAAATTTGAAAAAATAAGTTTATGAAACAGACTAAACCAAAACATAAACATAGAATGATCATTACTATTACATTACTCATTATTCTCATTAATAATAATAGTCATCGATGTCAGCGAGTACGATTGCCTCGTAGGGCTTGTAGTATCAGTAGTATGCGCAGAGCTCGACTAGCAGCCTAAGAGGAGCGTGGCTTTTTTGCTGCCGGTTCCCAGACTAAAAATAGTAAATAATGGGGCTACAGGCTGTCTGGAAAACCGAATTTAAAGTGGGGATGATAATAGTTGTTGAATCAATTGCAAATATTCACAGTTGTGACAATCGTTAATTAAATATGTATGACTTTATTTATTGGAAAATATTTTTAAAAAATCCCGATATTTTTCGAGATTTTAATCGAGAATGAAATTTTAAGTATCGCCAATTAATATCGATACGAGATTTCTTCCGCAGGCTGTATCGTTTCAATAGTGATACGGGAATCCCGTATCGTTTTGAAATCTCGATTGAATTCGAGATAACGATATCGGGACGCAGATGCTTACTAAATAGTGATTTTTTCCGGAGTTTGTTGAAGTTCTACTCTACTCTCGTCGTCTCTCGTTTACTAGCTACTTACTTAAACTACTTAGACTACTTATTAGTTGCTACTAGTTCTCAGTTTTAGTTAGTTGCTATTATAAATATAAAGATTAATAAAGAATGGCTAAAGCTCCAGCTATCGGTATCGACCTGGGTACCACGTACTCCTGCGTTGGTATTTTTCAGCACGGCAAAGTCGAAATCGTCGCAAATGATCAGGGTAATCGAACAACTCCTAGCTATGTCGCTTTCACAGACTCTGAACGTCTCATAGGAGACGCTGCAAAGAATCAAGTGGCCCTGAATCCGACGAACACCGTTTTCGATGCCAAAAGATTGATAGGCAGAAAGTGGGATGATCCTTCTATTCAGGCAGACATGAAGCACTGCCTTTCAGTGTTATTAATGATGGAGGAAAGCCAAAGATCAAAGTTGAATACAAGGGAGAAGGAAAAACATTTTACCCTGAAGAAATATCTTCAATGGTACTTTTAAAAATGAAAGAAACTGCTGAGGCATACATTGGCAAGGTATTCATTTTAGCTGCTTAGTAATGTTATTTTGTTTTGTTTTAAAACCATAAATTTTGTTGCATTTATTACTTGAATTAGTTGCTTAGTATTGTTATTTTGTTTTTGTAAAACCATAAATTTTATTTGTTACTTAAATAAGTTTATTTCTATATAAATTAAATTTCAATATTTGTGTTTATTGTTTAGCCTGTGTCGGATGCAGTCATCACGGTACCAGCTTATTTTAATGACTCACAGAGGCAAGCAACTAAAGATGCAGGAACAATTTCTGGCATGAATATTTTGAGAATCATCAATGAGCCAACTGCTGCTGCAATTGCTTATGGTTTGGACAAAAAGTTAGGAGGAGAGAGGAACGTATTGATCTTTGATCTCGGTGGTGGCACCTTTGATGTTTCTATCTTGACAATTGAGGAAGGAATCTTTGAAGTGAAGTCAACCTCAGGAGACACTCATCTTGGTGGGGAAGACTTTGATAATCGGATGGTCACTCACTTCATTCAGGAGTTTAAACGCAAGCATAAAAAAGATATTAGTGATAACAAAAGAGCAGTGAGAAGATTAAGAACAGCTTGTGAACGTGCTAAAAGAACATTGTCCAGTTCTAGCCAGGCGAGTGTGGAAATTGATTCTTTGTATGAAGGTATCGACTTTTACACCAGCATCACAAGAGCCAGATTTGAAGAACTGTGTGCAGACCTCTTCAGAGGAACGTTAGATCCTGTTGAGAAGGCTTTGAGAGATGCAAAAATGGACAAGTCCAGTGTTCACGACATCGTCTTGGTTGGCGGTTCCACCCGCATTCCAAAGGTTCAAAAACTTCTTCAAGATTTCTTCAATGGAAGGGAACTGAATAAATCTATCAATCCTGATGAAGCTGTTGCATATGGAGCTGGTAAGTTATCTTTTTTTTATCTTTTAGTTACTTATTGATAAAGTCATTTGCTCTTCTGATGTCCATAAATGAATTTTGTTTCCTCCTGCTTGACATTTTTTTATTTACTCTATTTTGAAACAGCTGTCCAAGCTGCCATCTTGCACGGAGATAAATCAGAAGCAGTTCAAGATCTGTTGCTACTGGATGTTGCTCCTCTTTCATTGGGTATTGAAACAGCCGGTGGGGGTAATGACGGCTCTAGTCAAGCGTAATACGACAATTCCAACAAAGCAGACTCAAACATTTACAACTTATTCTGACAACCAGCCTGGAGTTCTCATTCAAGTTTTTGAAGGTGAGAGAGCCATGACCAGAGATAACAACCTGCTTGGAAAATTTGAGCTAACGGGAATTCCACCTGCTCCAAGAGGTGTTCCTCAGATCGAGGTGACATTTGATATTGATGCTAATGGTATCATGCATGTATCTGCCGTGGACAAAAGCACAGGAAGAGAAAACAAGATCACAATAACAAATGACAAGGGAAGGTTAAGCAAAGAAGAGATAGAAAAAATGGTGAAAGATGCAGAGAAGTACAAAGATGAAGATGAAAAGCAGAAAGAAAGGATCAGTGCTAAAAACAGTTTGGAAGGATATGCCTTCAATATGAAGTCAACTGTAGAAGATGAAAATCTGAAGGACAAAATATCTGAGTCAGATAAAACACTGGTTATTAATAAATGTAATGAAATCATCAAGTGGATGGATCAGAATCAAGTAAGCTTCTTTAGATTCAATTATAGTTTAAACTTTACTTAAACCAATTGTGGTTACATTTTATAATTTCTATTGAATTGACTTTCTTATTTAAACAGTTGGCAGAGAAAGAAGAATTTGAGCACAAACAGAAAGAGCTAGAGAAAGTGTGCATGCCAATCGTTACCAAGCTGTACCAAGGGGCAGGATTTCCTGGTGCTACAGGTGACCAAAAGAATTCATCTGGGAAAGGACCAACCATTGAAGAAGTTGACTGAAATCTGCTGTTGCTTGAATGAGACCATTAGCTTTTGTTAACATCTAAAACGTTTTATAATTTTTGAAGTTTTCTGACAGTTTTCATTTTGAATTCTAATTTGTTGTGAACTACTTGCTGCACCAATACAACTTTTTTACTTTTTGTCTAGTTTGTTCAGTTGCTTATCTAAAATTTGGCAGGGAATAGGGCACATAGGGGAAGCGGGACAATTTGACATTCCAAATATCCGCCAGTGGGCTGGTCACGGGCTGTGCAGTCATTTCTTCGCTGACGACGACGCTCAGGTGTATGCTTTGGATGCAAATCTAGCACTACGCACATTCGCGCATGTTTTCCCCCTCTAAGTAATTAGAGCTGTAACAACCTTTCTTCCAACATCTTCTCTATAAACACTGGTACCTCTCTCGTTTTTATCGGACTTGGCCACAGCAACTTAGTTCTGGTTGGATCAACGAAAGCTAGTTCAATCACTTTCGATCAGTTCTCAATTCAGCAGCACGTTTGATTCTATGAGATGAAAGAGGTGGTCAGGTCAAGTTAGTGCACTGGCTAACAGTGGAGAAAACAGTATACAAATATAAACTGCCAACTCATGTGTACAATGTACAAGTCCATCAATAGCATGGCACTAAGGTTTACGAAAACTTCTTTTTGACCCCAGGAAAGTTCGCCTCTAGAAATGTTTGTTTCTGTTTAACGGCTTTTGTCCACAGCCTTTTGCTTCGGTGTTTTACCCTTAAAAAGTTCGCTGCGGGGTCTTCGATTTTTTTGTCTGCAAGGGTAAAAATCGAGGTCGAAAACCACCTTCAAATTTAATAAAGAGTTCTTTACGATCAATAATTTATCCAATCAATTTATTGAAAAAAATGACAAAGGTCTGGCGTCACCAGCGTGCATGGAGGCAGGCATCTTAAACATCCGAATTTAATTATTCAGAAGAGACTCGGATCTGGAGTGGTGTGCCCAAATAGCTCCCAAGCCACGAATTTACTCGTTATGCTCAGATTGAGTATCGTGTTTTGCGGAGTTAACTAACTCCTTCCACTATCCTTAAAACAAAAATAGCTACCTCATTTTATCTATAAATATAAATAGAAACAAACGCTGTGAAGGATCTCCTACGCTAAAAACGTTTTAAAGCGTCAGCTTTCAGTGAAATTTATGTATAAGCCACACACGTAAGTCCAATCGAACCACTGCAAAACAGAGGAATCGCGCAAATTTGCTCCAGCAGTCTCCATTGAAAATTACTTTCGAGTGAAGATGTTTCTTTCGTTCATCGACCATGTGTTACAAGAATTGAATAAACGATTTTCAGATGATCAAATTATAGTGCTTAAAGTGACTTCTTTGCTACCAACTACCATGCAGGGACTTGAAAACACTCTTCAGAGGGCTCGCTTATACAGGGTGGGCCAAAAAAAAGTGAAACGGTTTCATACAATCAAATATAATTATTTCAAATTTAAACAAAATATTTCCAAATAAACAAAATTAACTTACTTACTCTAATCATTACGTCGTTATTTAGTTAATTTCCGGTCGTCATCTTTGACTTTTAGTGTGATCAATTATGTTTTTATATTATATGAACGTCTAACTTTTTTGGCCCTCCCTGTATAAGCGTCAGAATTGGTCCAATACAAAATCGGGGGCCCTACTCAGTTAGGTATATTTATTTATTTTTGTGAAAAAGACAGAAGGACACATAGTGCCACTAATACTATCAAAAACATTAAAAAAAACCAAAATAAGAAAAAAACATAAATTGCAAAATAACTAAAAAAGTTAGGAACCAATTGAAGACGAAGCGAGATGTTCTTTTAAACGGGTTTTGAAAGCTTCTGAAGACTTATTGGTCGTCACAACACTAGAAGGCAAGTTGTTCCAAGCTTCCACTATTCTGTTGGTGAAAAAATACTTGACCCAGTCATATATATATAGAATTGTATATTGGCCTTTTCCGTCCATTTGCACCAAGCAAAATGTATTAACCTATTTTTTTTATGATAGTTTATAGTCCTTTACACCAAGTGTTTTAAGACTGATGTATTAACCTAAGAGCTTTATTCTATATACGTATATGTGCTCACTTCAACGTCAAATTACAACAAAGTTTTCAAAAAATTTTAAACTTCAATTTCAGCTCTATTAGATAGATGACTGGAGGTTTGCAAACATTCGAGCAACTAAGCAAGCAAGACCGGTGGTGAAGTTAATGTAGCTAAGAGATTAAAAAACTGTTTTTTTTATTTTATGTGCACGCTAGCAGGGGTAGCAAGGTAGCAAGGCTCAATTTTCTCTCAAAAAGCCGATCAATGCCCTTTTCCGAAGGATCCCAAACTAGAGATCCTCATTTTTTTCTTAGTATTTCTTCTAACAACATGTACCTTACAGATAAGCTGCTTTTCTTTATAATTGATGTTTATTTTACTGACTTAAAGTACCTCCTCGGATTCAGCATTAGCCTATATAAACAAATGTATTAAAAATGCAGTCCAAACACAAATTTTAAATCTTTTACCTCTGGCAGTAAACCGAAAGAGTCTACATCATTTTAGATGTTGAAAAACCAATGATGGCCAGAAGGTATCTGTGAACTATTCTCAAATTTACACATCTAGCTGTCGACTGTAGTTGGGGTATATTCTTTAAATTCGTGGCATAAAAAAATCCTTCAAAATTTTTACCTTTTGTTTCAGTTTTTATTTGTATTACAAATGATTACTGTTGTAAGAACTTGTTGTTAAAAAATCTGAACCTATTCAGAAAAAAAGTCTTGTTTTCAACTTTTTTGTTGGATTTGCCATTGCCGGTGGAGTCCTACCTATAAATGTTTCTTGAGATATTTTTTAAAATATATTTATACTAGCAGTGCCCGTAGCGGCTTCGCTCGCATGAAATTAGAGAATTGGAACTGTGCATCCATAGGTGTTGGCTCGGCCCGTCGACAACTTGGCTCAGCACGTTTCAAAACCAAAATTCCTGGTCCGGCACGGCTAGTCTAATTTGGGCCCAGCCCGTTTTTACAGGCCTAGAAATTCTATATACTTGATGAAAAACTTCGGCCCGTCCCACCTTTACTTCAGGTTTGGCCCGGCCCGTCTGAAGACCCTAAAATGTCTATATGCTTAGTGAAAAACCTCGGCCCGTACCACCTTGATTTAAGGTTTAGCCTGGCCCGTAAAAAGACCCTAAAATAACGGCTTGGCCCGACCGGTGATAAACTGGACTCAGCTACTTTTAACCGGCATAAAACCTCAAAATACTAAGTTTTACATCTGTAATGCTTGCAGTTGTTGAGTAGCAGTTATTTTAAAATCAAATAACCCTAATTTTGACCCCACATTTGAATTCATGGATACCAAAGTTTTAAAAATGGTGAAACACGAATATCTGTTTTTTTTTTAGTAGATACTAAGTATTAATTTTTACATCTGTAGCAATTACAGTTGTTGAGTAGCAGTTACTTTAAAAACCAAATAACCCTATTTTCCACCCCACATTTGAAGTCCTGGAAACCAAGTTTTCAAAAAATTGTGAAACAGGTCTATCATTATTTTTAGAGTAAAAACTAAATACTAATTTTTACTTTTGTAGCATTCACAGTTTCTTAGTAGCAGCTACTTTAAAAACCAAGTAATCCTGTTCTCTACCCCACATTTAAGGTCCTGGAAACCAAATTTGTAAATAATGGTGAAACACGTATATCTTTATTTTTAGAATAGAAACTAAATACTAATTTTTACATCGGTGGTATTTACAGTTTTTGAGTAGCGGTTACTTTAAAAAACAAATAACCCTATTTTTCATTCCACATTTGAAGTCATGGAAACCAAACTTTCAAAAAATGGTGAAACACGTATCTTTTTATTTTTCAAGAAGAATCCATATACCAAATTTCAAAATCTCCTTATTTTTGGTTTTCGAGATATACATTGTTTTAGAAAAAAAGTTTGTTTTCCAGTTTCTTCCCCTCTGGAGCAAAATTTTCAAAAATCTCTTTTTGTGGATGCTTACGCAATAAAAGTAATATAAGTTCCAAATTTCACGCTCCTAGGATGAGGCGTTTGAGCTCGGCGTTGATTATCAGTCAGTCAGTCAGTCAGTCAGTCAGGACATGTTCTTTTATTAAATCCTTTTGTTGTGTTTTTACAGTGATTTCAATAACGCCAAAACTCCAAGTTTCTTGTAATTAATTTGTTTATTACAAGCGCTAACGAATTACGAAAGTACACACGAGACAATGAAAAAGTATATAACGCGGCTCCTATTGAGTACACGTGGACCAACCAAAGATACAACATTTTTAAGATAATAATAGTTATTTGCATAACACCTCCTTTTTTAAAAAAGATCAACTGTGGGAGTTTCCAAAGTTTGGGTCCATGATGAGTCTTTGTGGTGGTCTTCGGGCACGCTGTGATCTTCGAAACTCTGAACAAAGTTGTTTACAAGCTATTTGCAAATTTACGTGTGATTGCTCTGAGACGTTGTACACCTCATTTCTCATCATAGCTGTGACATCTATTTCTAAATCAAGGATTGTTCTTCGTCCGAGAAGATTGAGGTCATGGACCTCTGAGACATTGAATTCGACTTGTCTTTTATGGCTATTATTCTCTAAATTTGCCATTATTTTGAACGTTCCCATTACTGGAATGTGGTTTCCTGTTGCTGAAACGTAAAATTTTGCAGATGGCTGCAATGATGGCTTTCCCAGGCTCAACCAGACCTCCTTTGAACAGAAACTGTCCCTTGCTCCACTGTCAATGAGAAAATTGTACTTCTTGCTGTCGAGTGTTAATGACTGAAACAAAGGTTTTGAGTCCTGGATGTTTTTTACTGATGAGTCAAGGACCACCGTGACTGTTTGTTTTTTCTTTTTGAAACACACCATCTCCAGGTGTCCCGTCTTATGGCAAAAATTACACTTCAGGTTGCTGTTTTTGCAATTCTTCGCTGTGTGGTTTTGTTTTCCACAACGCAAACAAATGTTTTTAGATGGAGAAGAGTGTTTGTTTTCAGGAACGACTGGTACCCTTCTGCTTTTTATTTTGTTGATCGAGTTCGTCAGATTCGAGTTTTGTGATGGTGTACCATACACGGTTTCCTTTGCCACTCTTGCCGCATCCTCCACACCGGCAGCCAATTCTACAGCCTTTGTGAATGTCAACTCATCATCATCCATCCTGAAAATAGCCTTCAAGACCGCTTCATTTTTTATTGCGCAAATAAACTTTGTTCTCATAGCTTCATCTTGAGGGTCCTGGATGGCGGAGAAATCACATGTGGAAGCTTCTTGTCGAATTCGGGCTGCTAGTTCGTGAACATTTTCACCAGTGTTTCGATTCATTTCTGACCAAAATCTGTATCTTTCTCTGACAATGAATCTTTTTTGGATTAAATTGTACTTCCATGTGTTGTACAATCTCTTCCATGGTCAGAGTGTTGATGTTTCTTGGTGGAGTTTGTTGTTCTGCGAAAGTGTCGAGAAGTTTGTAGATGGTGGGACTTTGGCTCATGAGAAAAACTTGTGGCATCTTATCTGCAGAAACAGAATGACCCCTGGCGAATGTTGTGAAACGTGCCCAGTAATCTCTCCAAATTTCTTTTGTTGAGTCGAAGTTTGCGAAATTCGGTATCGATGCGTTCACTGGTCCCATTCGAGATAAAATTGTCTCTATTTGTTTTTGGTGACTTTCCTGCATCTTGACCATTTGTTCTTGGAAAAGAGCGATGAGCTTGCCTACGTCCGACATCTTGCAATCCTAAAAAAAAAAACGATTGTAGAAAAGTATCCTGTCGACTGCGCCAATTGTTGTGTTTTTACAGTGATTTCAATAACGCCAAAACTCCAAGTTTCTTGTAATTAATTTGTTTATTACAAGCGCTAACGAATTACGAAAGTACACACGAGACAATGAAAAAGTATATAACGAGTAGTCTGGTAGATTTAGCTTTTGATACGGAAATTTTAATAGACAAGCCAAAAAGTACATTAAACTATAGTATTTATTATAACTAAGAGCTGGAAAGAGATACCAGACACAGATCGGTCCCTAAAAAAAGTTATTAGCAAAAGAAGTTGCTCAAAACTCGCGAATCTGTTTATTAACGCCAACCAATCAAAAGCCAGCTTTTTCTATTTCTGCGTAAAAAGTGACGCTTAATTTACAAATTATCTCCACGAAATTTATACTTTTTACGCTCAAATGCTCATAAAACAGTTTAGTTATTTATTTCTATGTTTTTTTAACGAAATTTTTATTTTCCGTTTGCTTATGGAGCTGCACGAAGAATGTTGTTGATTATCAAATGCTTAACTTAAAGGCTTAAACAGACTTAAACTGCCTTTAAACTAGTTTAACTCCTATGTATAAACGATTATGTACACTCAACTAGTCTACGTTTTCGAAATTCTCCAGTATTTAAAAAGCAATGCAACCTGAAAACACAACCTTATTTGAAAATAGCTGAAGGGGTGCCGGTTATGGGAATCGTACCACTTTTTAAAGGAAGACCATGCTTTTGACCAATTTTTAAAGGAAGACATCTTAAAAACAAGAAATTTATCAAACACTGGTTTTTAGAACAACATACATTTTAATTCTAAAAACAAAGTATAAGTTTCAGCTTATTAAATAATTATAATAACTGTTATCTAGCTTCAAAAATTATTATATTGAGCACAATTCAGTCGAGCAGAAGACTCAGATCTTCATCCATGACTTTACTTCTTGTGTCCACCACACATATCAAGAGTGCTGTAGACAGAAGGTTCAGGGTTGCCAGACTGAGAATGGTTTGCCAGCTGCTGTTACATTGGCTGACACTTAAATGCTTCCGAAGAGACCTTCTAAACACTAAACACTGACTAACACCACTTTAAACATTGTCAAATTTTAATTCAATTCAGAGACAGTTATAACAACACTGACTAACACCACTTTAAACATTGTCAAATTTTAATTCAATTCAGAGACACTGTTAACAACTTTTGTCGTGCTGGCTGAAGTAAACTGGGAAGTGTAGATTATGAGGATTTTGTAGATAAATAATGCACATCATATCATAGTCAAATTGTTTGCTGTTTATTATAACACACAAGCAAACAGTTTTGACATTGAGACAATGCTTAGCAATATCCTCATGTGCAGAAGAACTTGTTACAACAATAATAGACGTGTAACTGGAGGAAAGATACAAGAGCTATTTTAATAAGTTATTAATAACCATCAAAACCCTGCAGAACAACGAAGACATTTTCTCAAGAACTTGATAAGTTTCTATATATCACTTTAAATAAAAATGTAATAACTGCTCACATTGGCCAACTCTGACATTTACACATATTTTACTATTATAGATATTATTTACAAGACCACTAATATAAAGTCAGTTATCTTAAACTATGTCACAGCAACATTTACAAGCTTATACAAGAACCTTCAAAACTGTTTTAAGAGCATCAAATTTTTTGCCAATTTAAAGAATAAATACATCCAACAACAAAGACTGATTTTGGGCAAGCCTAACTAAAATAGTATCTCATCGATTTTAACAGTTTTTTTCATACAGGCCTTCACATATATTGCCCTTAAACATATCTACTTCAAGATTATCAGTATGAAGAGATTTATTACAAACTTTACCATAGCAATATTTACAGGCAGGTACAATGTAGCTCATATTTAAAACATGAACAACTTTTAAAAGAGCATGGGCTTTTTTTAAAAATTTCACATTTACCACTTATACAATAATTAGGCTATCTGGGCTATCAGGTGCTGCCTCTATGTCAGTATTAATGAGACACAACTTAAAATCTATTTTTCCCAGCTCCATCTGTCATTGTCTAAGAAATACTTCAATTTCATTTCCTGAAAATGAGTTTTCAAATCATGCATTTTCAGTTGAGGTAGCTTTCCAGGAATAATTTTTGAACTACTTTATATTTGGCTGGAATAATTGTTTATTGTGTGGAAAACTTAGATCTTAAATTCTTTTTATTGGAGCTAGATCAGCTAGCTACTAGAACTAAAACTAACACAAGGTTTGGGCTGATTATTTTTCTTTGCTTTGTTATTTACTTATGTATACAAACATCATTTATAGAGTTAAACTGTCAATTAAAATTGCATCTCCAATTACAGTTGCAGAATTCAATAGAGAAGTTTTCCCATCTTGTTTCAATATTTAGATTATTTTAAGTTTGTCTTCAGTAGCAGATTTACACACAACGCACTCCATTGCGATATTAGTTACATTTAGATTAAAAAATGTGCTAACTACAATACAAACTTACCATAACCAAACTTAACAGACGTAATAACACGAATAAAAGAAAATAAAAAAAATACCAGAATGACTGACAAAAGACAAGACAAGAAGATTGACCGAAGAAAAAACTATGTACTATGCTATACAAACTATACAATTATACAACTATATAAATGAATAGGAAATTTAAAAAACGCTGCCAAGAATCCAAAATCGTCCAAATCAAAATCGAAGGCTTAAATAATAAATTAAGATATTGAAGAGAAATCGAATTCAAACGCGATAAAACCGGCAATGCAAAATGAATACAAAGAAAACGCAAATATAGCATAGAAAACGAGCCTTTATTGAATTCTTATTGGCTGAGCGAGTAAATATGTCACTGCGCGTAACGCGACATTGTCTTACGTAATGAGACAAAAGAGTACGCCTAAAATCATTAATAACTAGAGTACCATAACTGCTCATTCGTGGTATCTTCATACAGACATTCTACAACATATTCTCTATTGAATGGTATAAAAATTGGCTTGTCTATTAAAATTTCCGATATTGCCTCGAAAAACTGCTAGATCTACCAGTCTAGAGGCTCCTATTGAGTACACGTGGACCAACCAAAGATACAACATTTTTAAGATAATAATAGTTATTTGCATAACACCTTTATTAAATCCTTTATATTATTTTCGATTGTCTGTCTTCCTGTCGGTCACAAACTTTGAGTCTCAAAATTAACTCACTTCCCGTTATCCGATCGAGCTGAAATTTGGCACATCGACTTGGGCTGCGAGACAATTGAATCTATCAAAATTTCAGTTTGATCGGATATTGTATAATTAAGTTTTTCAAAAAATTCAAAAATTCAAAAAAAAATTTCAAAAAATTCAAAAATTCAAAAAAATTTTTCAAAAAATTCAAAATTTTTTCAAAAATTCAAATAAAATAAAAATCTAGGATCGTATATAAAGGATTTATAATAAAAACTTTGTTTTTATGGGTTAGTTTTTATTATTTTCGATTGTCTTCCCGTCTGTCTTCCTGTCGGTCACAAACTTTGAGTCTCAAAATTAACTCACTTCCCATTATCCGATCGAGCTGAAATTTGGCACATCGACTTGGGCTGCGAGACAATTGAATCTATCAAAATTTCAGTTTGATCGGATATTGTATAATTAAGTTTTTCAAAAAATTCAAAAATTCAAAAAAATTTTTCAAAAAATTCAAAAATTTTTTTAAAAATTCAAATAAAATAAAAATCTAGGATCGTATATAAAGGATTTATAATAAAAACTTTGTTTTTATGGGTTAGTTTTTATATATAGACTAGCGGTGTTACCCGGCGTTGCCCGGGGTTTTTAGAGGTTTTTCTAATGTTTGTCTCTCTCGCTCCCGTTTCCTTCTCCAATTTCCCGTTTTCGTCGCGTTCCCGGTCGCTTTTCCGCTCTCGGTCGTTTTCCAGCTCCCGGTCGCTTTCCCGCTCAGAAGTTTTGTTATCGATTTTCTCTCTTGCTCGCGTTTCCTTCCAAACTTGCTCTCCCGATTCCAGTCGCTTTCCGCGTTCCCGGTCGCTTTCCGCGTTCCCGGTCGCTTTCCCGTTCCCAGTCGCTTTCCCGTTCCCGGTCGCTTTCCCGTTCTCGGTCGCTTTCCCGTTCCCGGTCGCTTTCCCGTTCCCGATCGCTTTCCCGTTCCCGCTCACGCTTGCTCTCCCGTTCCCGGTCATGCTTGCTCTCCCATTCCCGGTCAGGGTTGCTCTCCCGTTCCCGTTCCCGTTCACGCTCATTTTCTCTTTTCCATTCTTTCATAACTTCTGTTAGCCTATAAAACGTAAAATAGATTTGCTAAGACTATAAATATATATGAATGTTTGTGGGTTAGTTTGTCTATTATAGAAACGGGAAAGCGACCCGGAACGGACAGCGAGCGGGAACGGAAAAGCAAGCGTGAACGGGAATGGGAGAGCAAACGTGAGCGGGAACGGGACAGCGACCAAGAACGGGAAAACGACCGGGAGCGGGAAAGCGACCGGGAGCGGGAAAGCGACCGGGAGCGGGAAAGCGAACAGGAGTGGGAAAGCAGGTGGGAAAGGAAACGGGAGAGAAAGAGACAAACATTAGAAAAACCTCTAAAAAACCCGGGCAACGCCGGGTATCTCCGCTAGTACATACATAAACACACACACAGACACACATACATGCACATACACATACATACATACACACATAAATACGCACATACATATATATATAGTTCCCGCTCGCTCACCCGCTCCGCTCCGCTCATTTTGTGACGGATTTCAAAAAAAATTTCTCTATATTTGATTCCTCTTGACTCTCAAGGTTGTGTGAAAATTTCATTACGATCGGATGAATGGTGTAGCAATGCATAAACGCCATTAACATATATACAAACATTCATTTATATATATATAGATTAAATTGGTTTAAAAAAGCCCAAAATTCTTAAATATGGGTCTTACAAATTTCCCCATGAATATCTACCAAATATCAGAACTATTGATGGTCGATGGTTAAATTTCACAAATACTAGTGGTGTACCCGGCGTTGTCCGGGGTTTTTAGAGGTTTGTCTATCGTTTTCTCTCTTGCTACCGTTTCCTTCTCTGCTTGCTCTCAACCTCCCGGTCGCTTTTTCGTTCCCGGTTGCTCTCCCGTTTCCGATCGCTTTCCCGCTCGCTCTTTCGCATTTGGTCGCTTTTCAGTTTCCGTTTGTTTTCCCGTTTCCGCTCATTTTCTAGTTCCCGTTTCCGCTCCCTCTCCCGCTCCGCTCATTTTGTGACCTATTTTTATTTTTTTCGCAAAAACTTTCTCCATTGACTCTCAAAGTTGTGTGAAAATGTCATTACGATTGAATGAATAGTATAGCAATGCATAAGTTACATACACACAGACAGTCATTTTTATATATATAGATAAAGCCTCAGGATCAGTCCATTACCCTACTACTTTCTATCGCGCCTTAATTTGTTAGTTTTTTCTAATGTGCAAAAATAAAGTTTATGACAAGTATGTTTGTTTTTACAATAACTTCTTTTAGAGTTTTTCGCAATAACATTAAAAAATCTCTATGCATTAGCTGTTTATGGTTAGAGCGATTTTATAGTTTTTTGTTTACAACGTGATAGTTATCAGCGTGATTTTGCGAAAGGATCCAGATTACAAACAGGCATATCTTCAATAGAAAAAGTTTATAATTTATTCAGTCAAGAATGAAAAGAAAGCAAGAAGAAATGATGACGATGGAAGTTGATAAATCAGGTACAAATAATAAAAACACGAAAGTCACGAAAGCTTCCAAAAAAAGAAAAGCTGCTAGTAATGCTAAGAATGTCAATAAAAAAAGAAAAGTTGAAAAATCTGATGAAAATAAAGAAAGTGTTTCTACCTCAAGCTTGGAAAATAAAATCACAAAGGTAATTTTTAAAAGCAATTGTTGTTTTAGTTAGTTGTAGCCCAAGGGCAGACGTGTGTGAAGTTAGCCTCGAGGCTGGCAATGCTAATTAAAAAAAAACGCAGGAGGTGTTAACGAGTAGCCACTTTGCATATTTTGCATAATTAGCCACAGTGAGCTAGACTCGATTGTCCAATCTGTCTGTTTATGTTTCGGTTTGCTCGAAGAAATTGGTATACGGTCCAACGTTTTATTCGATAATTATTTATTTATTAACTTTGAGAAGCGAAATTTATATTGTTGGATTTGATATTGAATTATCTAAAAACAATCGTCTCGGATATACCCAGGGCAGCAGTTTAAAACAAATTCGATTTTCTCAAAGAAGAGCCAATGTTGATTTTATGCAATTTTCGGCGGTAAATCGTCGTTTTTCGCTTATAACTTTTTTATTTGTTGAACCGAAGATAATCCAAATATACCATTCGATTTCATTTTTTAGACCCCATCCAACAATGTATAGCATAGCCCCAGGGCAAGCAATTTTTATTTTTTTTTAATTAGCATTGCCAGCCTCGAGGCTAACTTCACACGCATCAGGGGCAGTTAGGGTTGATGTGTTAAATTACATAGTAATCTTCCACCTTATGGGAATGAAATATTTTAGTTATAAAATAGATTTTTCTTATGGCAGGGTTGTCCAGCATGCAAACCGCGGCCGGAATTCGGCCCGCCAAAGGTTTTCATATCATTTGGCCTATTGAAAAATTTCCAAAAATAATTTAAATGTAAATTATTTGGTAAGCGTTCACACAAGCGGCAGCTTTTTTTAAGCTCAATGAAATAGTACTGTTTAAGGCATTAATTACATTGCTGTTGTGAGTGATAGGGTATGTTGTAGTTGTAAATGGAATGAATAAAAAAAATCAATATTAGTTTCTATTATAAGGTTATTTTAATAAAAAATTCAATGATATTGGTGCCTCAGTGTGGCTTACATAAAGTCATCAATTTAGCAAACATTTCAATAAAATTTATCTTTTTAAAATATATAAATATCTAAAACTCATAACTATTCTTCATTGGTTCAATTTTAATGAAGAGTTGTAATCACTAATCGATTCCAACCCCCACACTCCTGTCACTTCTGGTTTTAAACTAAACATTTAGTTTTTATTATACTTGAATTAAATTATACAATATTTATTCATATAAACAAATTTTCTTACGTTATTTTTATTTGTTTATATAAGTTTTAAACTTGTGGTTACTTGTAAATATGTAAAGATTATTGTTCATATTCTGGCATTATTTGTTGTAGCAAAGATTGAACTCACATGACAGCTGAGAATTATCATCATTATTTGCTAAATGCTCTTTTTCCTACTCTGGTACCTTTCTCTAGAACTCTCTTCCTACTTCTCTTACTAAATCTACTTATCTCACTGTTTTCTGTCGTGGACTTAAAATAAGGCTGTTCCAATATGACTTTTTGCCGATTATGCCGATACCGCGTATAGCCGATTATTAAAATTGCCGATACCGATTATGATGCCGATTATTTTATAATTACTATTTCTTTATTGAAAATGTTTCATCCGAAACATACCGCCATATTACAAGCGCGTGTTTTGCTGCTTGCATGCGCTAGCCGTGATAATTCAACCAACGTTCACACAACCATAGAACAATAATTATTTATTAAAAATCCAGAAAATTTTGTCAAGTCATTCAATGTTGAAACTAATTATAGTATTGAAAAGAATAAAATAATAATCCAGTAATTAATTCTAAACTAATAAAAATACAAAATGGATAAAAATGTATATTGAAGATAGCTACAGTTCAAGAGTTAAAAAAATAATTAAAGCCAAGTTGAGGTAAGTTATATTTAAGTAGTAATAAAATTTCTCCCTTCTCGGCGAGCAACGATCCACACCGATCCCAAAAAATTTCTCCAGCGCCTTTGAAGAGCTGCTCACTTGGCACGCTGGAAGCTGGTGCAGATAAATAGCGTCTAGCTATTTTCGCTAAATAAGGATACTGAAACCTGTGAAGGTTCCACCAACTATACATGTCTTCCTCACGTGGCAACAGAGGGGCTGCCAGATAAAGCTCCAGCATGGCGTCAACCGCATCATCACCTTGGGTAGTGGTAGTTTCATTTGCAGTTCCAACAGGTTCATCACAAGCCTCAGAAAACAAGTTCCTTTCACTAGATAATATACGAACCAATTTTTAAAAAATTTTTAATTGGCACCGATTATTTTTCCCGATAACCGATTATGCCGATATGTTAATAATCGGCCCCGATTATGCGTACGCCGATTAATCGGGCCCAGCCTTAACTTAAAACTTATTTATTTAATAAGTTTGTGTCCGAGCGCTATTGAACGCCACGGAAATAGCAAATAGCGCTTTACAAATACAATTGATTGATTGATTGAACAGCTGTCGTCCAGATGGTTTTGTGGTGACTTGGTCTGCTGAACCCTTGCAGTCAGTTACTGGCAGATTATAAAATAAAAAATATTTGGATTTGATTTTTGGTATAGTTTGTTTTATTAAAGATAATTTGTTAAGCAAATATCAGTGATGCTGCATGATAGTATTTATTTATAATTGGCTACAATTCTGTTGATTTGTATGACTTGTTGGATTGTTTTCTAATGAATTTGTACTTGCAATTCTGTTAATTCCAGCAAATTTGTACTAGCAATTATGTTAATTACAGCAAGTTTGTACTATCAATTATGTTAATTACAGCAAATAAATTCTGAAAAATTTTTCCAGTCAAGATGGACAAACAAAACAAGAGTGCTTGTATTTGCATCAAGAGGTGTTTCATTCCTTCAAAGACATCTCATGGCAGATCTAAGGAGTATCATGCCGCATTCAAAACCAGGTCGTTATTTATTGGATTATCGTTAATCAATAAAATTTACAAAAAAAGTTTATTTAAACATTAATGTTAATATGATGGCGAATGGTAGTGTTTTAATTTATATATGAAATATTTTGTTGTTGAATAACAACCTAGTTATTTTACTTGTTTTTAAATCTTGTATATTAACTTCCTTGCTGGTGCTGCTTAATTTGTTGTGGACAAATGTTGAAAGGGAAAATTAACAAACTTCCCATCATCCAATCAAGCTGGAACTTCAAATATGTACTTGCTCATCACGACAATGCAATCCATTAAATTTAAAAAAAATTTCTATAGAAAAAGTTTAATTTTGTTTTTTATTTATGTTTTAAAAACCAAATCCAAAATATAAGGAATTGGCAAAAACATTTTCTTTGGACTTTTTTGTTTATTGACTTGTTGTATTCCAGACACAAAAATGGAGAAAAGTCATGGACTGTTTGTAATCAACGAGGTAGTTTCAGATAATTATATTAGAAATATAATAAATTAATAATAAAATATATTTATATAAACTTTAACAACTTAATTATTTTTCATTAAATTGATAATTCCATTGATTCATTGACCTTGTAGATTTGTGAAATGAAGAATTGCAACAAATGTATTTTCTTCGAGGGGAAGAAAAAGTCGGATCTTTATATGTGGTATTTTGCGTATTTTATGTTTAAAACAAAAGATTACACGTGTGTATTTTGTTGTTATCATTACAGTTACGATGCATTTACATGTGGTGTGTATTTTATGTTTATCCTTAGAGTTATGTGTGTATCATTACAGTTATAAAACACCAATATAGACATTTTTGGTGTTTTCAATATAAATTAAGTTGCAGTTTTTTTAAAAACATCTTATAAATATTAGATTCCTGTATAATCATGGAAATTGTTTTGTATCTATAGCTGCATTGTTTTATGACTGGTCCGTTTATACTTTTATTTAGTATTATTATTATTAAACAGTTGACAACGCAACATATTTTATTTATTTGATTTTTATTTTTTGTTTATTTTTATATTGGCTTCATATTTCATTTATTTGTTTCCTTTATCTGAACTTCTTTCCCATCTATATTTATATTTCTTGTTTTTATTTTCAAGGGTTGCAAATGTTCCTGCTGGACCATCAGTGAAATTCCTTGTTGAAAACAGTTACTATAATTTTTTTATTTAAAAATGTTTTTGTGTATGTGTATATATATATATATATATATATATATATATATATATATATATATATATATATATATATATATATATATATATATATATATATATATATATATATATATAATATTGACATTTTTTGAATGTTGTTTAATTAATTTGTTTTTTCAGTTTATACAATGTCAGAACTCCATCTGACTGGAAACTGTCTGAAAGGATCAAGATCTTTACTTTCTTTCGATAAGGTATTTTTATACATTATGGTTGTAAAGTGTGGGATTTTTTATAGGTTGTTAATAATAATAATAATAATAATAATATATTTATAGAGCGCCAGGAAAGTCTGAGGCGCTTACGAAGGTTCCTTTAGACTAATATTGAAATAATGAGTCTTAAGTTTAGATTTAAAAATTTTGACGTTTGGAGAGTTTCTAATATCTGGAGGAAGAGAGTTCCAAACAGCTGGGGCAGCGTGGCGAAAGCCACGCCTAGAGATTTTGTTGATTGTAGTTTTTTGTAGAAGATGAAGGGAGGATGTAGAGCGAAGTTGTTTAGAAATAGATCTTGCAGTTATGAGTTTGTGTAGGTATATAGGAGATGAAGTGGCAAGGGTTTTGTAGGTTATGAGTGCTATTTTGAAATGGATGCGATAGGGGATAGGTAACCAGTGTAGTTTGGCGAAGAAGTTGATGGCAGGTTGATGGACTGAGCTAGGGATGTTGAGAGCTACTTTGGCAGCACGCTTCATGATTCTTTGGAGACGACATGTTTGGTGAGCTGAGATGTTGTAGAGAATTGAGTTGCAATAGTCAATTCTAGATAGTATGAGACAGCGAATGAGCATACTAGCGAGCTCAGTAGTGAGAAGTGGTCTAATGTGACGTATAGCTCTAAGGTGGTGATTGCATGATTTGATGATAGATGAGATGTGGTTAGAAAATGTAAGTTTGTTATCTAAAAATACGCCTAGAATTTTAAGAGAAGGCGAAACATTAACGGATTCTGAGCCCAAATGTAACGATGAGAGATGTGAAAGTGAGTTGATTTGATGAAATGATCCGAGGAGAGATATCTCGGTTTTAGTGGTATTAAACTGAAGGTTATTTTGCAGAAACCACATTTCAATGGCGTTGATGCAAGAAGTGAGTATTTGGATTGTGGAAGAGTAGTGTTTAGGAGTGAGCGATATGAAGAGCTGCGTGTCGTCAGCGTAATGATGATAACCTAAGTTGTGCGAAGATATTAAATCGCTGACAGGTGATATGTAAGTTGTGAACAGAAGAGGACCTAGAACACTACCCTGGGGTACTCCATGAGTAAGTTTGACAGAAGGTGATGAGAAATTACCAAGTTTGACAAATTGAGAGCGATCAGTGAGGTACGAGGAAAGCCATGATAGAACGGTTCCATCGAGTCCAAAATCATCTTTGAGACGCTTTAGTAAAATACCATGGTCGATGGTATCAAAAGCAGCAGATAAGTCAAGACCAGCAATGAGAGTGGCCTGTTTAGAGTTGCAGGCATTGAAGACATAGTCGAGAATGTGCAAAAGAGAAGTTTCCGTGGAATGGAAACGTCTATAAGCTGATTGAAATGGGGTGAAATTATTGTTTGAAGTGATGTGTGGTTGAAGCCGTTTTAGTGCAAGCCGCTCAATGATTTTAGAGATCGTTGATAGATTGGATATAGGGCGAAAATTTGCCGGGTTATCAACATCCAGGTTTGGTTTTTTGAGTAGCGGAAGAACTTGGGCTATCTTAAAAGAATCTGGACAACTTCCTTCAGCAAAAGAAAGATTGGCTAGAGTTGAGATGGCAGGAGCGAGAAAGTTAGAAGAATGAAGAAGGACCTGATGTGGAAAAGAATCAAGAGGAGAGGTTTTATTGCAAGTAGATCTGATAATAGAGATAACCTCTAATGGGGTTACTTCAGGGAAAGAAGAAAGTATACTATTCGAGTTGTCTCTAAAAACATTAGAATCATGAGAGCTTGTAGACACAGAAAGGCGTTGCTTGATGTTTTGGTGGATGGTGTTGATTTTATCGATGAAATAATTGTTGAAGGAGTCAACAAGTAATTTGCACTCATCGTCAGTGAAATTTTGATGATTATTGTTGTGGAGAAGTGTATTTAAGTTGCGCCACAAAAAGCGTGGATTAGCTGAGGAAGAGCTCAGTTCTGTTCGCAGAGCGTCAACTTTAGAATTGACAATGGCCATTCTAGCTAGTTTTCTAGCATTTTGAAATGCCAGCTTGTTCGCCTGCGAGCAGTCTCTATGAAAGCGTCTTTCCATTTTGCGCATGTACCTTTTCGCGCTTGTGGCGGCGTCTGAAATTTCTCTTGGTGGTTTCTCAACATTCCTTCTGAGTGTGATGTGGCGGATGGGAGCGTGTTTGTTGAGTACGTGTAAGACGGTATTGTTGATATGTTCGGCGAACTTGTTTGCTGAGAGGTTGTCTGAGACTAATAATGTTGAGTTGGCAAGGTCGGTGTTAAAGGAGGACCAGTCGATCGAACGCAGATTGCGAAAACTAGATGATATGGAGATGGGACGAGGTTTCGAAATGGAGACGAGAGCAGTGGCTAGGTAATGATCTGAGTATGACAGAGTCTGTGTGGTGACATTTGAGATGAGATCGGGAGCGTCATGGTGCGTGATGAGCAAGTCAAGAATATTGCCCTTGAAATGTGTTGGGGAGTTGATGTGTTGAATTAAGTTGAACTCATCGATAAGTTCTTGCAAAGCTGGGTCGATGGGTGATGAGGATGCAGGGCAATTGAAATCTCCGCAGATGATGAAGTTATTGCTGTGTGAAAGAAGAAAGTCGATGAGTGCGCTTAATTCGCAAATGAAATTTTTGCCAATTGGTCCAGGTGGTCTATAAATAACGAGAATGCGAGTCCGTCGTTTCAGGTTAGGGATGTCCACGATTAGATGCTCAAACTCTGACGTGGTAGGGTGAGGTACCTGCAAGCAGTGAAAACCGTTGCGGTAAATTAACGCAATACCTCCTCCTTTTTTGTCGTCGTATGAGCCTCTATGTTTGTGGATGACGGAGAAACCAGGTGGTGCAATGTCGTATTTAATGGCGTTTGGCGCATCGGAGGTTATCCAGGTTTCTGTTAAGCACAGCATATCCAGGTGTTCATGGTCAATTGTGTCATGAATCAGAGCTGCTTTACGAACCGCCGACTGAGAATTAAGCGCGCCCATTTTTATTTCATTGCTAACAATATGCGGACTTATCGACTCTCTCCTGTTGTTGGAACCGGGCTTCCAAATTCTATTTATGAACAGCTTGTTGCGAAGGGGTTTGGTGATTGAGAAGCTAGTGCTCTCCCTGATACGCAGCAGTTGCTCGGAGCTGTATGTAGTCCGGTTGTAATTGTTTACAAGCATAGCAGTGGGCGATAACTCGATCGGCGAAAAGATTAAAATAAACGCAATATAAAACTCCCAAAAGCAGATAAATAAATTCAAATAGAAGTATAAAAAATTTGATCTAAAATAGACGACTAGTTATGGAGAAATTACAAATTATATGGGAACCTTCGAAAACACGCTATTTACATAGACGTGAACAACAAACATTACTATTACTGTATTATTATGGTTATTATTATTTGTTTATTTAGATCATAGATTGTTCTAGATTGTTTGTGCAATGTGGTAGTAAACCTTGTCCTAGTTTTTACTATTTTTCTTGCTAAAGAAAAACTATATGTTTTTTTTGTAAATGTTAGACTTTTGAAGAAATTTTAGTATCGATCACTAACCTAACTTATGAAGAAAGTAAAAGATTTTTCAGTTTCTTTTGAATAAAAGAAAACATTAAATATTTATATGGCTTAAGTTTGAAGTCAATGTTTAGTGAGATATTTGTAATGGGATGGCTGTTTTTTTTTATTGTCTGAACAGCTGATAAGTCAATATAGAGTATTAAAGTAGACAACTTTAGTTTCACAGATATCTAACATGTGACTTGAATAAAGCCATCAATGTGTTTATTCATGTTAATTTCATTTAAAATAATGTTTTTAGTAAATGTTTTGTTGCATGGCACTAATTTCTAGTCAAGAATTAAAAAAAGATTGCATCAATAAGTAATTTAAGATTTGTTCGGTTGTCGTATACCAGTAATTTTTTTTTCAACTGACATATTCAGATTTAAAATTGATAATAAATCATAATTGTTTTATTTTTTTCTGTTTATAGATGATATGATTTTAAATTAATGTTCCTATTTATGTAGCTGGTGGTATAGCGGTAAGGCGCTGGTGGTATAGCGGTAAGGCGCTGGTGGTATAGCGGTAAGGCATTCGCCTGTAGACCTGAGAGTCGGCGGTTCGAATCCCGTCGGCACCACAAGCGTCTGCAAGGGGTGTGGGTAGGCGACTATAAATAGCTGCCACTGGTTGTCCTGTGTAAATGGGCTCACGAGTGAGTTGGATAAAGCGATTCGTGGCTTAGAAGTCTAACGATTAACGCCACGTTAAACATTGTCAAACTTTAGCTTAAGCTTAAAATAAATATTTGTTTACAGCAATTTGAAGCATCTCCCCACTTAATCTTGTTGAAGGAACTTTTTACACAAGTAAATTATTTATTTCATCAAATATGACAATAATATTTAAGCTATAATTTTGTATTTCATTGTTCATTATAAACTTTCCAGGTTTTTGGGGTTCCCAACTACCATCCCAAATCGAAACCATTCATTGATCATGTGATCACTTTTACTGTTATCAAAAACAAAATTTGGGTGCGAAACTTCCAGATTGTTGAAGAAAATGCAGAACTTGTTGAAATTGGTCAGTCTTTTGGTCTAACCTTCGATAAAAAGATTCCTGTTTTATTGGACATTGTTTTTAATGTGTTTCTGGTTGATTTCAGGTCCAAGATTTGCTCTCAATTTGATTAAGATTTTCAAGGGCAGCTTCTCAGGAGAAACTTTGTATGAGAATCCCGAATTCGTCACACCCAACACGGTTCGTTTTGATTTTCAATATAAAAATTACTTAATGTTAACTGTTCTGTAAAAGTTTTTGAGTTTTTATATCCTTAATTTTATATCACAAATTGACTTATATTTCAAATAATTTTCGAATTTATATCAGGTGAGGAGCATGCTTAAAAAAGAGAAAGGACATAAATATGAAGATAGAATTTTATCAAAGGCAATAAAAGAAACAAGAAAACCAGAATATTCAGTGCTTGATGATGAAGTTAATCATGCCCTTGAAGATGATTGATGAATGTTGATGACTATTTCGTTAATAAATTTTGTTGTTGCCATCAATGCCATCCAATAATTTATTGTGAATTGGTTGTTCTTTCATACACATAATAAGATTCCTCTAAATGAGATATCTTTTTTTTAACTGAATTATGTCCACATTAGGGTCGATGCATATATCTACTGAATCCACAACCTACTCTAGAGGTCTAATGTTTTATTCCTTATTATATCATGATTATGAATGAATCAATGTAGCAAATGACAACAGTGTCAGTGTTATATCATATTTATAACAATCTCGATTTAACTGATTTGACTATGATGTATTTAGTTGGAATATTCAGGTTTTTTAGAGTAGGTTGTTGATACAATTGTATTAAGATATCCTTGGTTAATAACAACTCAATCCATTACTGTAGCAACCAATTCCAGGGGTAGACAAGCTTATGGTTCCATATTCTATAGTCCATAAAGAAAAATCCAGTGAAGAGTTCTTTTGTATGGGCTTTTGTCACAACAATAACAGAAATTGCTTTTTATGGTTATAATGCTACTTGGTAATAATATAAAGTATAAAATTTTTTTTTAAAACAACGCTTGTATACTAATAAACTAAAAGGTTACAAATAATATTAAAGTGAACATATTAACATTTCTACAACTAAACTTCGTGTGGAGAGTTTGGCGTTATCTATATGTATAAAAATGAATGTTTGTATGTATGTGCATGTATGTGTGTGTGTGTTTATGTATGTAGGTGTTTTTTACAATATTTCGGCACTAAATGTTCATTCAAAGTATGTATGTGTGTGTATGTATCTATGTATGTATGTGTGTATGTATGTATGTAGAATCGGATCTAGGGGGGGAACTGAGAGCGGGAAAGTGACAGGGAACGGATAACGAGCGGGAGCGCAAGGGGGAAGGAAACGGGAGCGAAAAAGAAACGCATTAGGTAAACCTCTAAAATCCCCGGGCAACGCCGGGTGCCCCCGCTAGTAATATATATAACCGACTATCGCCCAACGATCTTATCTTCAAAACGGAAATTTTAGTTCAAAAATGTTAATATGGACACGGACACTCCGATATTATTTCTAATCATGTACTAAATTAGTATACGAGCATTGTTTTTTTAAAAATAATTTTATACTCTATTATTTTTATTTTTTTAAAAACCTAAATATTATTTTCTATTATTTTTTCATTTTTAGTGTTTAATTTTTTTAAATATATATATATATATATATATATATATATATATATATATATATATATATATATATATATATATATATATATATATATATATATATACAGTGTTGGGGACTATTACTCTAAGAAGTAATATATTACTATTACAGTTACTTGGCTTAAAAATGTAATATACTACTATTACAAGTTACTTTTTAAAATTTGTAATATATTACTATTACAAGTTACTGACAAAATGTAATACTATTACACAGCTATTACTTTACTTCATGGCACTAAGTGCTCGAAGCCATATCGAAAAATTTGGACAGGTTCAGAAACTATATAATTAAAGTTGGAAGAAATATAAAATATAAATCAGTAAATACAACACAAAAATTTTATTTTTTTGCAAAATAACAAAATAACTAATAAAAATACAGTGTTTATTATATTCCATTATTAGCACGAAGTAGGAGTTGCTTCTCAAAATTTTCATCAGATAGACGATTCCGTCTAGGTGTAAGAATTGGCCACCAAGACTAAACAAACGTTCTACTGGAGCACTAGATGGCATACCAGTATTATACCGGAAAAACAATGATTTCACAGTAGGGTAATGAACAAGACAACCAATATCTCGTGATGTGTCAGATAGAAACCTGTCCATTTCTGCAAGAATTGTGGAGCCATTGTCTACATTTTCTTCAAAAGAAAAAAAGCTTTCATCACAAGAACCATGTTCTAATAGTCCAGATTCACTGTTCTGCAAAACAGGAGAAACTCTTTCGCTTTCATCTGTCATTGCTTTCATTAAAATCTGTCGCGCTCTTTCTTTGGCAGCTTGATCTTCTAACCACCGCAGACGAAATTGAGGATGTGTCAAACTTGATAAGATAAGATCATCTCTGGTAAGATATCCCTTAAATCGCTTGTGTTAACGAAAAAATAACGAAATTTTCGTTACAATTACTCAAAAAAAGTGATATATTACTATTACATATTACTTTAAAATAAAAGTAATCGCTACTATTACAAGTTACTGAAAAAAGTAATACTATTACAGTAACGCGTTACTTGTAACGCGTTACTCCCCAACACTGTATATATATACTAGCGGGGGTGCCTGGCGTTGCCCGGGGTTTTCTAATGTTTGTCTCTCTCGCTCAGGTTTCCTTTCCGCTTGCTTTCCCGTTCCCGTTTGCTTTCCCGTTCTCGGTCGATTTCCCGTTCCCGGTCGCTTTCCAGCTTCCGGTCGTTTTTCCGCTCCTGTTTGCTCTCCCGTTCCCGGTCGCCTTTCTGTTCCCGGTCGCTTTCCCGTTCCCGGTCACCTTTCCGTTCCCGGTCGCTTTCCCGTTCCCGCTCACGCTTGCTCTCCCGTTCTCGCTCATGCTTGCTCTCCCATTCCCGTTCTCCATCGAAAGGGAAAGCGACGGAGAACGGGAAAGCAACCGGGAGCGGGAAAGCGGAATATCTATATATATAAAAATGAATGTTTGTATCTATATATGTTAATGACGTTTATGCATTGCTACACCATTCATCCGATCGTAATGAAATTTTCACACAACCTTGAGAGTCAAGAGGAATCAAATATAGAGAAAATATTTTTGAAATCCGTCACAAAATGAGCGGAGCGGAGCGGGTGAGCGAGCGGGAACTATATATATATGTATGTGCGTATGTATGTGTGTATGTATGTATGTGTATGTGCATGTATGTGTGTCTGTGTCTGTGTTTATGTATGTACTAGCGGAGATACCCGGCGTTGCCCGGGTTTTTTAGAGGTTTTTCTAATGTTTGTCTCTTTCTCTTCCGTTTCCTTTCCCACCTGCTTTTCCACTCCTGTTTGCTTTCCCGTTTTCGGTCGTTTTCCCGCTGCCGGTCGCATTCCCGCTCCCGCTCGCTGTCCGTTCCGTGTCGCATTCCCGCTCCCACTCGCTGTCCGTTCCGGGTCGCTTTCCCGTTTCTATAATAGACAAACTAAACCACAAACATTCATATATATATATAGTCTTAGCAAATCTATTTTACGTTTTATAGGCTAACAAAAGTTATGAAAGAATGGAAAAGAGAAAATGAGCGTGAACGGGGACGGGAACGGGAGAGCAACGTGACCGGGAATGGGAGAGCAAGCATGACCGGGAACGGGAGAGCAAGCGTGAGCGGGAACGGGAAAGCGACCGGGAACGGGAAAGCGACCGGGAACGGGAAAGCGACCGGGAACAGGAAAGCGACCGGGAACGGGAAAGCGACCGGGAACGGGAAAGCGACCGGGAACGCGGAAAGCGACCGGGAACGCGGAAAGCGACTGGAATCGGGAGAGCAAGCTTGGAAGGAAACGCGAGCAAGAGAGAAAATCGATAACAAAACTTCTGAGCGGGAAAGCGACCGGGAGCTGGAAAACGACCGAGAGCGGAAAAGCGACCGGGAACGCGACGAAAACGGGAAAGTGGAGAAGGAAACGGGAGCGAGAGGGACAAACATTAGAAAAACCTCTAAAAACCCCGGGCAACGCCGGGTAACCCCGCTAGTATATATATATATACTAGCAGTGCCGTAGCGGCTTCGCTCGCATGAAATTAGAGAGTTTGAACAGTGCATCCATAGTAGAGATCAATTGTTTAGGTCTCGGCTAGGCCCGTCGACAACTTAGCCCAGCCCGTTTTAAAAACCCGAACTCCTGGCCCGGCACAGCTCGTCTGAATTAGGCCCGGCCCCTTTTTACAGGCCTAGAAGTTCTATATACTTGATGAAAAACTTCGGCCCGTCCCACCTTGACTTCAGGTTTAGCCCGGCCCAAATAAAACCCTAAAATCACTAAAACATCTATATACTTGGTGAAAAATCTTGGCCCGTCCCACCTTGATTTAAGGTTTGGCCTGGCCCGTGTGAAGACTCTAAAATAAAGGCTTGACCCGGCCGGTGATAAACTGGACTTATTTCCACCCCACATTTAAGGTCCTGGAAACAAAAATTTTTTAAAAATGTTGAAACACTTATATCATTATTTTTTGAGTATATACTAAATACTAATTTTGACATCTGTAGCATTCACAGTTTTTGAGTAGCAGTTACTTTAAAAACCAAAGAAACCTTTTTTCCACCCCACATTTGAGGTCCTGAAAACCAAAATTTCAAAAAATGGTGAAACACGTATATCTTTATTTGTAGAATAGAAACTAAATACTAATTTTTACATCTGTGGTATTTACAGTTTTTGAGTAGCAGTTACTTTAAAAAACAAATAACCCTATTTTCCACCCCACATTTGAAGTCCTGGAAACCAAATTTTCAAAAAATGCTAAAACACGTATTTCATTATTTTTGAAGTAGAAACTAAATACTAATTTTTACTCCTGTAGCATTCACAGTTTTTGAGTAGCAGCTACTTTAAAAACCAAATAACCCAATTTTCCAACCCACATTTGAGGTCCGGGAAACCAAATTTGTGAAAAATGGTGAAACACGTATATCTTTATTTTTAGAAAAGAAACTAAATAATAATTTTTACATCTGTGGTATTTACTGTTTTTGAGTAGCAATTACTATAAAAGACAAATAGCCCTATTTTCCACCCAACATTTGAAGTCCTGGAAACCAAATTTTCAAAAAATGCTAAAACACGTATTTCATTATTTTTGGAGTAGAAACTAAATACTAATTTTTACTCCTGTAGCATTAACAGTTTTTGAGTAGAAGCTACTTTAAAAACCAAATAACCCAATTTAACAACCCACATTTGAGGTCCGGGAAACCGAATTTTCAAAAAATGGTGAAACATGTATCTTTTTATTTTTCAAAAAGAATCTATATACCAAATTTCAGAAAAAAATTTTAGACAAAATGTTTAGAAAAAAGTTTGTTTTCCAGTTTTTTCCCCTCAGGAGCAAAATTTTCAAAAATCCTTTCTTAGCGGATGTTTACGCTATAAAAGTAATATAAGTTCCAAATTTAACGTTCCTAGGATGAGACGTTTGAGCTCGGCGTTGATTATCAGTCAGTCATCTGTCAGTCAGTCAGGACATGTTCTTTTATATATATAGATATATATATATATAGTTCCCGCTCGCTCACCCGCTCCGCTCCGCTCATTTTGTGACGGATTTCAATTTTTTTCTATATTTGATTCCCCTTGACTCTCAAGGTTGTGTGAAAATTTCATTACGATCGGATGAATGGTGTAGCAATGCATAAATAACATACATGCATATATACATACATACATACATACATACATACATACATACATACATACATACATACATACATACATACATACATACATACATACATACATACATACATACATACATACATACATACATACATACATACATACATACATACATACATACATACATACATACAAACATTCACATATATATATATATATATATATATATATATATATATATATATATATATATATATATATATATATAGTGCATGTAAAGCTAGGACAGACAAGAGGCTAAAGTTCACACGAGCTCGATCGGATGAATTGGAAGCACTAAAAGATTGAAAAGTATTTGCAGTGATATATGATATAAACTAAGTAGATAAAATTCAAAATATTTGAAAAATACCTCGTTCATCAACTAACCTAAATACTCAATCATGAGTGATCAAATAAAGATTTTTTTGTTGTGGCCAAAATCGCCCTCCAACCCCCCCCCAATCGCCGCCTCTGATGTAGAGATGTTTTGAAAAACAACGTCTGCGCTGAAATAACAAACAATATTGCAAGTTATTATAAGCGTTGTAATAATAATATAAAGAATAAAAAATATGATATAGATAACGCACATTTATAGGTATAGCTTTGTCTATTCTTTTAATCATTAAATAAACATGTTGAGAGCACTTGAGAATCATGAATTTTATGTTATAGCTAGAGAATTCGTTATGATAAGACGCGAAGCTCAAAGGCTTATTTAAATAGGTAATGCTAGACTAATTAAAACAAAACGATCCACTTTTTAACAGAATATATGAAAATTAAAATGAAATTTCAGACATGAATAAACAAGACTAGATTTACTGTTGTTTATTATTGCAATACGGAACTTCGGTAAATCCATTAAGCCAATCATAAAACATACAGAAGAAAAATTACTACCAGGTGCATTTTTAAAAATATGAAAATGATACAAATAGGAAAATGATACAAATATGAGAATGATACAAATATGAAAATGATACAAATATGAAAATGATACAAATATGAAAATGATACAAATATGAAAATGATACAAATATGAAAATGATACAAATATGAAAATGATACAAATATGAAAATGATACAAATATGAAAATGATACAAATATGAAAATGATACAAATATGAAAATGATACAAATATGAAAATGATACAAATATGAAAATGATACAAATATGAAAATGATACAAATATGAAACTGACACAAATATGAAAATGATACAAATATGAAAATGATACAAATATGAAAATGATACAAATATGAAAATGATACAAATATGAAAATGATACAAATATGAAAATGATACAAATATGAAAATGATACAAATATGAAAATGACACAAATATGAAAATGATAAAATAATGAAAATGATACAAATATGAAAATGATACAAATATGAAAATGATACTACCCAAACGTAACCCGAAGCCGATCCAAACGTTTTTAATTTTGAAAATCGCAAACCTAAACCCGATGTTTGAAAAATTAAAAACCCGACCCAAACTCGGTGTTTGAAAAGTCTCAAACCCGAACCCAGAAATTCAAGAACCCGAACCCGAGAAAGCCAAAAAGTCGAATCCGTGCCATTAGTGCCGTAAACAAGTAAAGGAAAAAACGAGTTTTTTTAACAAAAACTTTGATTTCAAATACACTCGATGTGTGTCTGTGTGTATGTGTGTATATATACGAATGATGTTCAAATTACGTTTTTTTGTTTTGTTTTTTTAATCGAATCATGTATTGTCATCCAATATAAAGATATGCTGAAAGTTTCAGCTTCCTAAATAGTCAAAAAGCTGGTTAAATTTTACTTGCAAGATTTACACAGGGGTACAAATGACACCTCACCGCAATCGTTTGATCGCAAATGACACTATTAAACATGTACTGCTTTAAAAAGCAAATTGTAATTTTAAAAGTTGAAATTGGTTATTTTAATGGAATAAAAGATTAACTCTGTTAAATTGTTTTTGTTAAAACGTGCTTGTGATATGTGTTGATGATGTATCAGTGTCAAGTGTTAAAAAAAGTATTTTAGTATTGTTGTAGCAAAATACTTTAACGCATTTCGTATTATCTACTTGAAATACCTCCACCAAATAGTATTTTGTGCAGTATACTTTTTAGAAATGTATTTGTATTTTTTATTTGAAATGCTTTTGAACAATATTTTACCCAACACTGATTTTAGAACATTTTTTTAAATTTATATATTAAAACATCTATATAACTGAACGTTTTGTCGAGAACATTTTGTCGTTAAACATTTTGTCTGTGAACGTTTTGTCGTGGAATCTTTAATTTTAATTTTACTTAACCTAGTGATGATTCAATGCGTATTGGAATCCTTCTGGCGTGTGTAAACAATTTGCCCCCCCTTGATTTTCAAAATTTGGTTTTTTTCTCCTAGAGTTTATTATATAAATTGTCTAATTTTAGCTTTACTTAACATCGTGATGATTCAATGAGTATTGGAATTCTTTTTGTATGTTTAAACCAGGTATTATACCCCAAAAATATCAATTGATAATCTGGTGGGGAATGCATCTCTCCACCCCTCCCTGCTGGTACCTACGTATTTATATAGATATAAAAGGTAATGTGTGTGAGAGCATTCGCTATCACATCCATGCCGCACATTTTTTTTAATTAAAAAAAATCTGTTATTTATTTGATGTTCCGTTGACAAAAAAGAGAAAAAACTAAGCAAAAAAACCGGGCTACACCGGGTAACTCTGTCAGTAAGCTATATAATGGCGGGAAAATTTTGCCCCCACTTGGAAAAATGCTGAATTTACTTTATGTCCCTGTCGATCAGGAGTAAAACTCAGAAAAACGTAACTAAATTAAATACAAAAAATATTATAGCTATAAAAGGTTATTTAATGATGAATAATATTGATTTTTTTCAACTTTTCCGTTATGTACGAAATTCAGATTAGATTTTCAGTGCACAAATGACGTCAATATATTGTTTATTTATCAATAGCTTATTACTACAAATGAACTTTTACTAGAAACGACCTTAACTCGTTTTTTTATCTCTACGTATATATAAGTATATACACCTACATCGTATATCTACATTTAAGGCATGCTTTAATTTATAAAACAATTCGAGATTATTTCAATTTATTTTGATCACACTCCAGGTTATAAATGAACTCCGTAATTTTAACTTTTAAAATGTTTTTAATATTTCAAACATCATTTGTGGTGACTGTTACTTCTTATGACGATGAGACGACATTAATACGACATTACATTGGATGTTACTCAAAATTTAATTCCCAATTACACTGCCCTGATGAGAAAAGTTTGAAGACTTGTATGGAATGTTGTTTCAACGACCCATCTAGCTACATGTTTACAGCTATTAAAGTGAAATTTTTAAGTTTTTAAAATTGCTTATATTAACTTTACCACCAGTTTTTCTTGTTTTCCTGTTGACATTCTTGGGAACAAATCTTGAAAGTGAAAATTAACAAACTTTCAATTATTTAATTGTGCTGAAAATTGGAATGTAGAATTGCTCCTTATGGCAATGCATTTTAATAAATTGAGTTAAAATTGTTGTGTCTATGTTTTAAGAAGCCAATCCAAAATAAAAGAAATTTGCAACAAAATCTAATAAATCTAATTACTAAACTTATTAATTTTTGTTACACCTAAAATCCCTACTAATAAAAAAAAATTTTCTTTTATAAGAATGGTAAAGAGTGTCACTGCGGAAATAATTACTCCTTGTCAAAACCAGACAATAAATGCCAGGAATTCTGTATTGATCAAGAAAATGATTCGTGCATAGAAAAGGATGTTTACAGTGTTTACACGGGTTAATATTTACTGGGTTGATCTGCTATTTATTGGTAAATGTTTTTTTATAAATTTAATTTTTCAGTTTTATTCTGGTAAGAAACAATAAAAGCGTTAATTTTTACGGTAAAAATATTAAAAGTTGTATTTTCAAATAGTTTGTGAGATTGGAAAATATGGAAAGCACTGCACTAAGATCTGTAGCAATTGCTCTAATTCAATACCTTGTCTTAGAAGAAAAGGAGTCTGCTCAAACGAATGCTACAAAATAAATGCAAATCTGAGCAAATGTGATATAAGTAAGAATTTTATTTTATTTTCTACAAACAGTCATTTTTGGAATGAAAATAAACTCAAAAGCACCGTTGAATTTTTTTTGCCAAAACGTTTGTGGCAAAAAGTTATTTCAGAAGCGATTCTTTTATTTGCTCGCCGTTTCGATCATTTATTTCATAGGGGCAAATTTTCATTGTTTCCACCTACGAATAATTTTGATGTGACACTTCTGTGCAGCTGCCTTTCTCATGTCTCTTCGTTTTTGCTCTTTCAATACTGTTCGGTATTCTTGGTTAACTATATATTTGTCCATTGCATTTGCTTTTGATTTTGCTTTGTTATTATAATTTGTTTTTGCTTCGTGACTGCTTTTGGCTTGTTTTTCTCATGTTTTATTTGCTGCTTACAACTTAACGATGTCACCATGGTTACCTTATTTATTTTATTTATTAAACATTAAAACAGTTTACCTCCATAAATACGTTTTAAATAATCTTCTTTAGGAGAGCTAAGCATGTCAATGCGTTAGCCAAAAATGCGCTGAAGTTCCTTCGATATAAAACGAAAACGTTTTGTAACTTTTTTACTTGTTTCAGTAGTAGTAGTAGTAGTAGGATCGATTACAAGCGCCAGTTGCTAAGCTTCAGAGGCGCCGGGAACGACTCGTGCATATGGGATCACACAGTATTACCTGCCACCCGCACGTGTCTCTGAAATCGGAATGTGCCGAACCCTATTACACCCCAGTCGTGAAACTGGTACTCATTTATCGACCAGTGAAGGATGAAAGGCTGAGTTGGCCTGAGCAGTGTGAGTGAATTCCTTGCTCAACGGAATTACGCCTCGCCGTGACTGAGATTTGAACCCACGACGGCAGGATGATAGCGAACTGCTTTCACCACTGTGCTACGGCGCCCGTTTTTTCAGATGCCAACCCACGTCACTACCGGTGCTGGTGACATTGGTTAGATTAGAATAGAACTTCCAACCTTATACCACAAGCCCTGAAACATTTTACCGCTATATCAATAAAATATTTGTTATTCATCAAATTTTAATAATTTTTCACAGGCAGACGATTACTCGATCAAAACGTGGCTTTCAACAGAATTGCAAAAGAAAGTTCAGTATATACTGAAAACGGCATAACTTATCCTGCAGAACTGGCCGTTGATGGAGATTTCACTGAAGATTTTCATCGTAAACGTACATGTGCTCATACTAATAAGGATCGTAACAGTTGGATTTCAATAGATTTGTTGACAACCAGATTTGTTACAAATGTAATAATAACAAACGGAGGTGATCAAAGTTAGTTACGATTATTATTTTATTATTGGAATTATAACCAATTTTTTGACCATATCGTGTCAACGTCGTCAACGTGAATTAATTTTGTTATATTTTTGTTTTTCTATAACCTGCATGAGCTGATAAAAGTTCTTCCTTGGCTTGAAAAACATTTTGTTCTTCTTAATAATTATGGAACATATCAATAATAGCTCCTGAAGACAAAATGCATAGAAAACCTTTATAATCAATTATCATGATGATATTTTTAATCTAACAAGACATTTTCGAATTGTATAAAATGCTCAATAAATTTGATTGATTGAGTGAATTAAGTTAACTCCGCTTTTCTTGCTTTGAAAAAATCTCAAGCTTGGATAAAGAAAGAAGGAAACGCAGACAATAAAATCAGATTTGTGACAGAAAATATTCTGATATTTCCTACTTAATGTTTATTTTAAAACACTTTGTCATCGAATATTAACATATTTTTCACAATTTTCTTAAAAGCTCGCAAGAAAATGAGGGTAGACGTTAATAAGAAAGCAAACATAAACGAAATAAAAAACAAATGAAATAAAATACAAATTAAAAGGAAACGATAAGATATAATATCTAAATTAAAATAATGATGAACTAATTTTAACATTGGGATAACAAGTCTAACAATTGATTTGGAAAGTTGTCCAAGACACTTAACACACTAGACTCTTAGAGCATAGGCGTAGCCACCATGGGAGCTTGGGGGAGCTCAAGCTCCCCTTATATCTTCATAGATGGTTTTTTCAATTCGTCTAAATTTGAGAAGTTTTTTCATACTCCCTCTTAAGGATTAAGAACATGAAGGCAATTTGTGTAAATACTAAGCGCCATCTTGTTGATATGTAGTTATGAAACTTGGCTGTCCACTCGGACATGAAAAAAAGAGATGTTGGAGAAGTCTAGCAGTATAGGCTGTCCACGTAGATAAGAGAGAGAAAAATGCTAATAAAATTAAAAAGGTAGCAGAGTGGACCGTTTGCGTGGAAAAAGTAAAAAGAATGAGATGACGAGTTGTCCGCGACGAATTGTGCTAAACATAGTGAGCTAAATAAAATACTGCAAAAAAGGGTCAAATTATGATCTTCGACAGGAAGTTCTTCGGTATGTCATGGATGTCTGTATAATTATAATAGTCTTGCCATCATACAGACCCCTAAGGGCATATCCTACATACTGCTACATCAGTCTTAAAACACTTGGCGTAGAAAACTAATAAATATTATTTAAAAAAAAACTTATATAAACATAAACATCGTCATAACTCGGGTGATAATAAGAAAAAAGTGAAGCTTTTAAATACATTTTTAAAATCAGCTATTTAATTAACACTTTATTTATTTTCTATTTATTTAATAAAATTTAAAGTATTTTCAAATGTTTAAAGCTGAGTATAATTTCTTGTTTTTGTTCTCTGAACTTGACCTTAAATTGTTGAATGCTTTTTAAAAATGTTATGATAAATTATTAATAAAATGCAAAACTATCAGAACATAATGAATATGTTTGGTCATGGTCTCTAAATCTATTGACTTTTTATAATTTTTCTTCTAGCTCAAAATCTTACAGGGGTTCAGGTATATTTGTCGGACATTGAATCTTCAAGTATCACTCCAACAGAGCTTGAAACTTATAAACTTTGCAATAAACACTCTAGAAATACATCAAATCTTACAAAATTGAACATCAATTGTTCGGAAAGTGTCAGCGGACGATATTTAATTGTTTCTCATTCAGAATATAAACCATTAGTCATTTGTGAAATTGAAGTTTTTATTCATGGTTAGTACGTATCTATACGATACAATTATTCTTATTCATAAACCTTTAAAACAGTATCCGCCGTATGACGAACTTTCATTTAATAAATTATAATATCTTCAAGTATCTCTTAGGCGTAGGTATTGTTAAGCTTGGTATTCAGCTTATGTACATTTTTAAAATAATTGATTTATGTTGGGATTTTTTAAGTTTTTATCCTTAAATTTTAAACTACAACATTGAACTATATCAACTCTTGCTGTATCATAATGTGTGTCGATAGCGCTATCATTCCCAAATATGTTTCGCAGTTTAAAACGCATTTTAGAACAAGCAATTATTGACTTTGACCAACTTTATCACGGTAAAAATTATTTCCAGGAAAAACAGCAAAACATTAAAATGAGAAGAAATAAAAACAGGTATTGCGACAATAGACTGTAGTTCAAATAATATTGGTGATTTATTCACATGCCCATCCTTTTTTCCATAAAGCATCGTATTCACACGATTAAATTGATTAAATTCGAGGAGACATCATAGGTGTTATTTGATTATTTTATTGATTATGTATCCTATATTTTTTAAAAAGACAGATGCTTGCCGTCGATCAAACCCTAATAAATCATAACTAGATTGATTTTTTAGTTTTAGATTTTTTTTGAATAAATTTATCTAGACAGCTCACGTTAAAAATAATATATATTTAGACTATTCATCTACCACTTGGTCATATAGGCTATAAAACTAGTCAAAAAGTTGTGTTCCACCCCTCTTGGACAAAACTAAAATTACGTACTTTCGTGCGGAAGTGCATAGTGTTAAGAAAAATGTCCAAACCTTTTATCCTTAATTAGATACTTTCTTGATAAGCTTAAAAAAGTGACAAAGTTTTTCAAGTGGGGACATTCATTCATTCATGCACCCCTTTGGCTACACGCTGTATATCATGACAAAATTACACTAGTTCAACTTTTTCAATAAAACAATTGACATACGTTGTGAGGGACTTATTCCATTACTAAAATTATAAATATCTTTGAATTGTTTAAACAGGTTGTGAATATAACAACAAATGTGAATTAAATGAAATTTGTCAATTGGCTAAACATGACAAACCTAAAGGAACTTCCTACTATAGATGTGCATGCGGAACTGGATTTCATCAGACGAATATTTTTTCAGATTGTTTGGGTTAATTTTTTTTTTATTTAATTTTAGTGCATGTTGTGACAACAAAATAAATAATTTTTCATTTTTTGCATTGTTTTTCAAAATAGAATTACATCTTTCTTCCAGAACTTTTTCTTTTTTGCTTAACCAAAAATCTGTATTTTCTTCCTCCCATCTCTCTTTCTTTCTTTTTTTTCTTTCTGCGATTTATCGTTTTGAATAATTGGTTGATTGGGTGATTGCTTAATTTGTTGTTAACAACTAGTTTTTACTTTTTTATCTGGTTTTTATACATGAACTAGCAGTGCCCGTCGCGGCTTCGCTCACTTGAAATTAGAGAATTTGAACCGTGCATCCATAGAGCTATACACAATTTGCTATTTAGGCACAAATATCCAAGCCTGTACCGGTCCGTTTCATAGGCATAAAATTTTAGGCCTTGTCTGGTCAGTGCTGAACTGGATTCAACCAGTTTTAACGAGCACAAATCCTCACAGTTTGGAAATTAATTTCTTGAAAAATAATGAAACACGTACGTTATTATTTTTAGGAAAAACTTAAACACTGAATTTTAATGTTTTTACATTTCCAGTTATTGAGTTTTCAAGCAAATAATCTAATCTTTTTTTCCACCTTACATTTGTAGTCCTGGAAACCAAAATATAAAAAAATGGTAAAACATGTGTGACTTTATTTTCTAAGTAGTATCTAAATACTAATTTTCATATCCGTAGTATTTTCAGTTTTTGAGTAGCCAAACCCGTTTGTTGTGAGTCTCTTCGATCTCGTGTCTGTCTATATAGCTGACTGAAGATGAGTTCACATATTTGTTCCAGGGCTGTCTACGTGACCATTCACGCGTTGTGAAGTTTGTGTTTCTTTCTTCAGTCGTGAATAGATTAACTAATTCGCTCCTAAATCTTTGCCCTGACAGGCAATAAAGAAAGAATTTTATGGCATGGTTCAAGCAACTGAGCTGGTAGTTAATTGCTTGTGCTATGCCAAAGACGTACACGGAATTGGGGTCGTTAGACCAGTTGAATCGTCCCAGAGTTAGAATGATGCTTGGTGAAACGCAAATTAGAAATGCAACCGACGTGCTAAGACACATTAACGTCGTTTGTGTCAAAGCCCTTGAAGTTGCCCGAAATATTGTTGGCCTGTTGCTTTGTTCTCTAGTTAAAGTTGACGATCGTGCTGATGCTCTAGCACCGGTGGAGCCATTACATGAAAGAGTTGAAAATGGAATTTCGCTTGTAGGTCCATGTCGGTTGGTTGTTGTTGTGTAGCGAGTGTCTAGTAGAGTTTTTACGATTGATAGATTGAAAAAAACGATAATGAGAAATGGAATGACTGTAATAGTAGTGAAAGCAATCCATGGCCTAATAAAGTGCTCGAATTCATAAGCGGGTCTTCCGCAAATGCTTTTTAATGTTCCATTGGAGAAGTGTTCTGGTCCTCTTGTCCAGAAAACGTGGAAGTTTTTCCCCACCATGAGCGCTGCAACGCCACCGCAAGCAGCCAAAGCTCTTTTTGGCAGGCAGACTTTAGACTTGTAAAATGGATGGCACACAGCTATGAATCTGTCAAATGTGAACAGTACTAGAATCCAGATTGCAATGTCGCTGAATGTGTAGAAGAGAAATTTTTCAAACCTGCAGGTCCATCTGAAATAAATCTTAATAGTTTAAAAAATTTTTTAACGCATCTTATACTATCGAATGGCTGATATTTTACCGGTTGAGTTTTCTGAATGATCCGGCACCAGCTGCTTCAAAGAATTCAGTTGGAATTCTTGTGTATAAAGCAGCAGCGTCGGCAATGGCAAGCAAAATTAGATAGACAGCAGTTGTGCTGTGCCTGAGCCGTTTCCTCTGCATCACCATGACTGTGAGAGAATTGCCGCAGACTCCTATGATGAAAATGAAGGGAGATACATACAACCAGACCAAGGGATACTCGCGAACAATTGGCTGATATGTTGTCATGTTCCAGACGAGTTCACTTGTTGTTTCCCGCATTGTTGTTAACGTGTCTGTCAGAAAGCGTGCGAAAATATCAGTTCTTTTCAAATGCCAGAATGCTTGTTTAGATTAAAACAATTCTATTCTCATTCATATACAGAGCTAATTTATTCGTAACTTACCATTTTGCGTATCATTCAGCATCGTCCTCTCAATATTTTCAACGATTGACTTTATCGGTCATAGTTATCTTCTGAAATACGTGGTTTAACGATATCACAATGATTCATATGCTTTTCAGCAATAGACAAAACTCTTGATAAGTATGTTGAGTAATGTTGACACAAAAAAATAGTATTCATAAATTACTAAGAGTATATTTTAAAAACCCGATAAAGTATAGGCAACTATGATAATGCATTTCTTCTCTGTACCTAATTTCGCCGCTTAGCAAGATCGAGGGTTATCAATGAATTGATAAAAGTTTGACAATTTAAATTCGAGTTTGATTTTTGCGTTGTATTTAGATGTAGTCAATTTGACGCTTTTGAGCTGTAAAACGGGCGAGGATGTATGTGTATGGAGCGTCAACCATTGAAGAAATGGAGCTTTTTTAAATTAAAGTAATAAAAAACTATTATGAAAATAAAAACGTACACTTTACTTTGTTATGTTAACTCCCAGCAATAATTCGCTTCTTTTATGCAAAAATATCATTCAGTTTGCCAAGCAACGTAGGACGTCTTAGCTAATCGTTTGTCCTCACTATTTGTTTAAAAAACAACAAAAAATATAAATAAATCTGTATTCAGGACGAACAATTAAGAACTTTAAAGGCTGAGCGAGCAAGCGTTGCGAATGCGAACCTGACAAAATGTTAAGAAGATCCTGCTTAGTACTCGATACTTATCTCATATTCCCATATCGCGTGCTCCTCTTTCAACCAAACCATCGAACCTACAAGTGTGTGCATTATGTGATAAAGCTTGCGGAAGTTGCGATTCATGAGTTAGTCCCAAGAAAAAGCCTCGAATAAATATTTGCAATATGCATTTTCTAAAGATAATTATAAAAACAACTGTCATCAAGATATTAAACTATTTTATAGAAGTCAAATTCATAGTAACTACAAGACTGAAGACATTTTATTTAGATGATTAATTCTAAATAAGATTAAACCAGTAGAAAAAGATTCTAACTTGAAGTTCTGCATTTATTATAATAATTTAAAAACACATAACCTTGTCCTAAAAAATAATCCTAAGACTTCCAGCAGCCAATTTAAACAAAGTTATGTTGTTTATAAGTTTACTTGCCCACAGTGTTGGGTTTGTTACTTTACTTTTGTAATTTGTTACTGTTACTTGTTACATGATGAAAAAGTAATTTGTTACTGTTACTTGTTACATTTTTTCAAAAGTAATTTGTTACTGTTACTTGTTACATTTTTTCAAAAGTAATTTGTTACTGTTACTTTTTGGTTTTGAAAGTAACTTATTACATTTTTGTTACTTTACAAAAAGTTGTTTACAAACAGATGCAACACCCCATAACTCAATACTATGATTTTGTTTTTTAAATAAGAACACAACTTTATTATAAAAATCAAAGAGTTATAAAGTTATAACAAATCAGTCAAATGTTAAAGATCTTTGATTGAGCTACAAAAAGCTTTATTAGCTCTGAGCAGCAGTTGCCGTTGAAAATGACTATCAGTCAAACGATTTCTTCTTGGAGTCAAAATTTGACCACCCAAGCTAAACAGCCGTTCAACAGGAGCACTTGATGGAAGAGAAGTATTATACCTTTTGAACAATTTCAAGATACATGGAAATTTGAGTAATCATTCAATATCACGAGAAGTATCGCTAAGATACATATCCACCTCCGCAGTTTCATCAGTTTGCTTAAATGTATCTGTAACAAATATAAAAAAATCATCATCTGGCTGAGACATCTCAGCTGAACCATTTTGTTGTTCAGCCTGCATTTCAACCTGCTGTACAGCAAGCACTTGCTCATACAACAAATTGCGGGCGTAATTTCTTCTATCGTTATCATCGAGCCACCTTAGCCGAAATTGTGGCAAGCTAAGGCTGGCAATAATCAGATCATCTCTGAGATCATAACCTTCAAACCGTCTTTTGAGACTTGTTAGAATTGTCTCAACCAAAGGAGCCGCCATTTTCAGTGTTGGTTTTATTGCTTGCAACTTTGTTCGCAATGAAGCTAGTGTGGGCAACAAATACCCTATAAAGCACTTAGATTCAGCTTGAAGTATATCCAGGGCAGAAGCAAGGGGTTGTAACACACAACAATATTCTTTCAAGAACATTCTTTCATTAGGTCGAAATGCTGGTACGTCAAGAGCCTGAAAAACATCAATGATCTTATCTTCTGAATGTTTATCAATAACTTGTCTTATTTTATCAACGGCATTGAAATAAGAGTTCCAGCGTGTTGCATTTGGGAAAATGAAGCATGTTTGCAACTTGTCGTGCACAATGTCAGCAAATTTTGTGCTTCGTGAAGTTTTATTCCATAAAGTGGTGCATTTGGCCATTGTGGAGCGAAAAATCTTCTTATAATTTGCATCGTTATTTGCCATATCTATATCATGGCTAGCAATCAAATTCAGTGTATGCGCAGCACAACGCTGATGCGGTGGTAAATAGAATTCACTGTCTTCAGGCCCGGAGCTTTTCATCAGTGCATCAACATCTTCAAAGGTTATGCTTTCATGATCATCAGAATCAGTAGTGTAATTGGTTTGAGCATGAAGTTTATACTCTTTAAAGGCTTTAACAAAATTTGACCCATTGTCGGTAACGGTCATCACTACTTTGCTACGTATGCGGTAGGCATTATGCACAGAATTTAACCTATCAGCAATACTGTCATATGTGTGAGGACCCTTCAAACGCTCACAGCACAATGCTGCAAAACGTCTTTGTAGCGAGGCAGAGTCTATCCAATGTGCAGTGATTCCAAGAAAGCTCTTGTTGTTAGCGCTCCATATATCGGCTGTGGTACAAACATGATCCACTCTGCTAAGTGCTTCTATTATGTTGTTTTTCATCTGAGCTTCAAGAAAATCCAAGCTTCCTTTGAAAATAAATATAAAACTATTTCAAGCAACTCTAGTATTAAAAATTAAGAAAAATCACTTCTAATTCTTAAATACTAACCATCAAGCGTTTTTCTTGTCATCACCTTTCGGGTTGGCTGGAGTCCTTGAATGAGATTAACAAAAGATTGCGCCTCCACAATGCTTAATGGCTCCATGTATTCAATAATGAAACTTATGATCAGCTGATCCACAGTCGCTTGAGTGACACAATTGTTGTTTAAACTTTGCAGCATACTTGATTGAGTCATCATCTTTTTTGCGGGAGCCTCATTTATTTCGCATGTGGCTTTTCGCTTACGAGTTAACTTGACTTTATCAGAAATTGCAGGATGTTTTCTCTAGTGAAAAAACATTAAAATTTGTATTTTTTAAACATAATCTATTAGTTTTGCAGTAATTGCTTAAAGTACTTTAAACAAACTCAATGTGAGCATACATACAACTTTCTAATAACTAATAACTTATTACAAATTTAAAATTCAGACGCTATTTTCTAAAAGTAAAAACATAAAACTAATAAAACTCACTTCCACATGTTTTAGAAGGTTGGCTGGACTAATCTTTGAAGTACTTAGATACACTTTCTTAGGCAGACACTGTAGACACAACACCTTGACGTTCTTTCCGTCATTTTCAGTTATTTTAAAATATTTTTCTAGCTGATGCACCCATCCGATTTCATTACCAGTTTCTTCATAATTTAACTCTTTATTAACTTCCATGATCCCAAAACACGATCTGTGAACTCGCTGAAAAGTGTGTACAAGGTTGACTTCTTTTGCTTCTGGAAGATAATTTATTTAGAATGAATGAAATTGCCAAGTTGACAGTGTGAACTCGATAAAAGTGGAAACAGTGATTTATATTATTTTTTTATCTAGGCAGTTACTACATCGCAAACGTTTCCGAAAGAGTAAACGATAATAAAAAGTAAGTTTGTTTACCCTGATATGGCGCGTTGTTAAAATGAACGAGATCATGAATCCAGTGCTCCTATTGGTCCAGACTCACGCCATCTTAACGCTTGATCCAATGCTCGAAAATAAAAAGTAACAAGTAACAATTTTACAAAATCCGTTACTGTTACTTTAAAAAAGTAATTTGTTACTGTTACTTTGTTACAATTTTGAAAAGTAATCTGTTACGTTACTTGTTACTGAAAAAAGTAATTTGTTACTGTAATTTCGTTACTTGTAATTTGTTACTACCCATCACTGCTTGCCCATACCATCAGGATGTACCACATTGTTATATAGGTCATACAATAACAACTCTTGCTAGAAGACTAACGATGCATGTTTAAGGTGGTAGCATTGCAGAACACATGAGGTTGCAACATCAGACCCGTCTTGACAGAAAGATATTGGACAACAGCACTGAGATTTTGCGTAGAGAGCATTGTCCGATTCGTATCAAAAATTGTCGACAATTTCAGATCTGAAGCTTTCGGATAATCGGTGACGATTATCCGCCGATTCCGATTTGATTAATCGGAAATTGGGGCAATTTTCAATAATTTAATAAAAACTGTTTTTTTTATCTAGATCTACCGGGACAATCCAGGAAATCGACAATGAAATCATGTAAACATTTTTTATTGTTTACATAGTAAAAAATACCCAATAATTAACATAGAGTTAAAAAATTGAATACTAGCCAAGTTTAGATAAGTTAATAATCGAAATTTATGACTCCAAGATTCTTTTGAAGAAATAAAAACATCTCCGTTTTCTCGGCCGTCAATTTTGAACGTAGATCATCACAGATGTTTCCTGCTGTTCTAAAGTTTGCTCACTGTCGATGCTAAATGAGGGGGTTGTAGAAGATTGCTTGGCAACTGCAGCTAGAATAGGAAAGACCAGCAGGTGTTTAGCTTTCTAATAAATTATTGGATCAGTTGGTGAGTTACCTCTTGGCTGACGAGGTTCAACCAAATAAGCTTTTATTTGCTTATGTCATTCTATACGTATTTGAATCGGTAGGCTCTTCGTGACCGATTCAGATTAATCGGTTGAAATATGGATCCGGCTCATTTTGTGACGGATTTCCAATTTTTTTCTCTATATTTAATTCCCCTTGACTCTCAGTACGATCGGATGAATGGTGTAGCAATGCATAAAGGACATACATACATACATACATACATACATATATACATACAATCATTTCTTTATATATATATATATATATATATATATATATATATATATATATATATATATATATATATATATATATATATATATATATATATATATGAGTAATATAGTGTTGCAAAATCCCTTCTCGTAAGCATACTCCGTTAAAAACAAACGACCATTATACTTAATAACTTTTTTATTAAGTTGTTCAAAATATTTAATTTTACGCCGTACGTTAGAGTCCATGTTCAAAAGTTATATATTAATAATAATTAGGACTGACTGCTGTAGGTGCTCTCCCAACGTATGAAATCTGCGTTTGAAATAAGACAGTATTGACGAAAAATGCTACATCTGTGCGCTTGAGTTCCGTGCAGATGTGCAGAGGATAATCTCGCTGGCCTCACTTTCTTAGACTTAAGGCTCAAGATCTGCAGCAACTACTTTCAATGTTCAAATCGCTATATCTTCATTAATTTAGGTCACATAATAAAAGTTTTGCAAATTTTTAATTCTTTTAATGTAAACTTTATTAATATTGAAAAAAATTACTCAAACTAATCATCTGCTATTTTTCAAACAGGATAGAACGTTTTTTTGAATATAAATACAAAAACTTTTTAAGTTTTAAAAAATTATGGCTTGTTCGAATGTCCACAATTAATGCATGCCTCCATCAAGACATTTCTCACACAGCCCAGAGAAAAATTATTTTCTGTTTTTTAGTTCACAAAAACGTGGTGTTTAAAAAAACTTTTTTTACACACTTTTACTTGACTTCTCTGTCTGTCGATCAAAATTTTCAATCAATTTTAAACAAACTTCCCGATGAGCTAGAGACTTAAAAATTTAAACATGCCTCCGTACTGGTTAACAATATGCATTCTATCAAATTTTCGGATCGCTTGGTCGAAATTTAATTAAATAATTATTTGTGATATTTTCGTCAAACTATTTATTGTCTATGCTAATATGCTTGTTGTTTATGTAACAGAATGTGGCCTACACAATCGATTATATAAAAGTGTGTTTTAAAACAACTTTGTTTTTTGATTCAATTGTTTTATATTTTATTTATAAATTTGACAAAGAATTCTTAAGTTAAATACATTTTTTAAACATTTCTGTGTTTCAAAGTGTTTTTTATTGTGAATATTTTTGGTAATTTACCTAAAAAATTCGTTTTTTTTTCACATTTGTGAAAAAAAACTGAATCTCACTGAAACTGAATTTTTTTGTAAACTGTAATAGCCCTACTCACTACGCAAATCTTGCAAGTAAAATTTAACCAGCTTTTTGACTAGCTAGCCCTAGGCAAGGATATCTTGATATAACTACTGAATCCACAACCTACTTTAGTAGGCTTACGGTTTTATTGCTAATTATACTATGGTTATAAATTACTTGATGTAACAAACTACGAAATGGTCAGTAGTTATATCGTACTTATGTAAAACTTGATGTAACTATGAAGTAATTGGTTGAATTATCTTGGCCTACTAAAGTAGGTTGTAGATCCAGTTGTTATATCAAGATATCCTGCTAGTATATATACATTTAATTTGAAAGGTCATATGCTTACGAAAATGTAGAAAATAACTTTTGTATCATAAATAAAACATTGATAAAACATTGTTTTTCTTGCGCCCTAAAAAGTAAAAAATATTCCTTTGAGCCCAGGGACGCAACTAAGGGGGCAAAAAGGCGAAAGCCCCTCCAGGCCAAATCGGAGGGTCCTGCAATTTTTTCAAATTCGATAAGTTTTTTTGGTTGGGGGTGCTACATTTATTTATAAACTTTTTTTTTACAATTGCTTTAACTATTTTGAGACTAATTTTGACTATCTTCAGTTTGTTGTCTTTATTTTCTATCATTAATAAATTATTAAAGATACCATAAAAGACTGCAGACTCAAGATAGTCAAAAAAAAATTTCGCCTTCTTTTTTTAAACTTCAGCAAGCCCCCCTCTCGAAGCCAAATCGGACGGCCCTTCAATTTTTCCAAATATGAAGGGTTTTTCTTTGGGTGGGGGGTTGTTGGGGGTGAGGGGTGCTACACTTATTCATGAACTTATTTTTTGTACAATTGCTTTAACTGGTTTGAGAGTGATTTTGACTATCTTCAGTTTGTAGTCTTTATTTTCTATCATTAATAAATTCCTAAAGAAACAAAAAAAACGGCAGACTGAAGATAGTCAAAAAATGTTTCGCCTGCGGCGGTCTTTCGTCTCTTTTTAAAGCTGGGAGTGTGCTACATTTATTCATAAACTTTTTTTGACAGTTGCTTTAACTGGTTTGAGACTGAGTCTGACTATCTTCAGTTTGCAGTCTTTCTTTTCTTTTATTAATAAATTATTAAAGATACCAAAAAAAGACTGTAAACTAAAAAATGTCAAAAAACATTTTTCACCTGCGGCGAGTTTTTTCCTCTTTTTCACACTTGAGCCCCCCAGCATTTTCTGCTCGTTGGGCCCCTATTTGAGTCTGACAGAATTTGTTGATAACTTGGTCACATTATGATAACATACTTTATAACAGTTTCTAATTCAAATACAATAAAAAACGTTGGGCTCATATATAACATCAAAACTTCTGTGAAACAAATAGTTATAAAAAAAATAATGCGACCAACGTTTGCAAACAGTCAAACAAACAAACATACAAACAAGCAAGACCGGCGGCTAAAATATAATTTTTCAATGCTCTACGTTATTAAATCAATAATTATATATTTTAGATATTGACGAATGTTCTGAAAAAACCGATAGCTGCGACAACAACTCAACAACTTGTTTCAACGGTTTCGGAAATTATACTTGCCACTGCAAGAAAGGTTTTAAAAGGCTTTCAGCTTCTCAATGCATAGGTATTTTTGCAAACTTTTGAACAAAATAAGAACTCCCTCTTCCTTTCCTTCTCCCTTTCCCGCTTGTTCTCCCGTTCCCGCTCTCTTTCGTTTCCGTTCGCTCTCCTGTTCTACCTCGCTTTTCTAATCTCGCTCGCTCTTAGGCTCCCACTCATTCTCCCGCTCCCCCATTTTTTTTATTTCCCTCCTTTCTAAATTTTTAGCCATTAACACGTAAAATAGACTTGCTATATTAATTTTGGTACTTTCGTTTCATTCAATTAATTTCTTGAAATTTTGTTCCTTAATCATTTACTAACATGATCAAAAAGTAGAATGACTCAATGTTTAAAATTTTATTTTCAACAAAACTCCATATTAAATGTTTATTTTTAAAGATAATCACCAAACGTTGCCACAGACGCGCTTATTAGGACAAAATCGGCATCGTGTACTGAAATTTTTACTGTCTTGACCATATATATATAGAATAGGTATATCGGAGATGATCAGGTTTGGAGTGAGATGCCAAGATGGCCTCCGAAAAACGATTTAGAGTCTTTTTGGAATTCATGAATATTCATTATTTGTATTAATCTATTTTTGGTACGACAGCGGAGACTAAACTCCGGTTTGTAAGAAACAGAAACGTCGATTTCTTATAGCTAAACACAGGCGACGTTAAATAAACATAAATAGACCATCGAACTACGCAAATAAAATTCAATGTCAACTGAAGTTTTATAGAAAAAAAGAAATTGTTACCTTTTATAAAGTTAAAAATGTATTTTGTAAATAAAAAATTCTTTTTTTCTATTAAAAAATATTTGATTAAGTTACTATACGGTTGTAACTCTCAGTTCTTCGTTTTGGATCTCCGGTCTACTAGGCTGCCTAGCTGAAAGCCTTCCTAAACGACAGGCGGGCCGATATACCTATTCTGTATATATGGTCCTGACTGTCACCTTTACGCTTGATTTCTTCAAAACAAGTTTTTACTATAGCAATATGGGCGCGTTGTTAAATTGATCGCCATAGTGAATTAAAAAATTGTAGTTAAACTATTAGTTAGTAACTAGTAACTTTTTAGTTAACTTTTGCCCATCACTGGATATAAGTTTTTGAAGACTTCTTTCAATATTACGATATATATATATATATATATATATATATATATATATATATATATTGTTTTTTTGTGATTAATCTTTGTACTGTCCTCCGGAGTTTCTGAGTAAAATTTCATATGAGACATATTGATTAAACATTTGTTCCCGACTGCTTGAGACTAAAAAAACGTTTTTGATGAACATTTTTTATAATTATCTTCAGTCCATTTTACACAAATTTTTCCGCAAAAACAAAGCCAGTAATGCTAAAAACAGTAAGTAAAAAAGGTGCTTTAAAATTAAAATAAATAATTTACTCTTAGGCTTCAAATTGTATTTGTTTGAGGCACATTTTTACACATGTAACAAAAATGATTTTTTTATGGAAATATCAATATAACTTACAGACATTAATGAATGTGAAGAAGGAAATGTATGCAATAATGAAACGTCGTTGTGCATGAACGAAGCTGGATTTTACCGCTGCAGCTGCATGAATGGATACATCAACGAAAATCCTTTTTATTGTTCAAGTAAATTGGTTAATTGATATTTTCAATAACGATAAAGTTAATTTTGTATTTGTTAGCTTTTAATAAAATGCTTGAAAAATAATATTCAATAAGAAGCATAAAATACTGGATTTCATAATTAATTATCCTTCTTTACATACGTGCAAAAGAAAAAGACCCAAGGCAAAGTTAAGTTAATCATTATTTATTTCGAACTTTTTAGAAAATTTTATAAAAGCGCTTTCTAATTTTTCAATTATTATTTCTTTTTTATCTGCCTTCTATCGATTGTAATGAAACCTCGGCCAGCGAAGTATATTGCGTGTACTTATTTAAAACGTAATTATAATTAGTTTAATATTAATATTGTTAAGGTATCCAGACTACGACTTTATTTCAAATGTCAGATCGAAAACATACTGGGATGTTCGTCAAAATGTCATTAAAAGCTTTGTCACGAAATTCAACGGAGCTGTGAAGCTAAAAAAACGTATAGAAATGAACTGAACTCAAGTAACAGTCATCACATATTAAGCTAAACTTGAGCAAACCTTAGTTCCTTAATTATGGTTGAACTCGAACCCAACAGAAGTCAAACCCGAAGGCGACTGAACTCGAACCAAACCCGAACTTAAAGGTAGTCGAACCGAAACGAACTCGAACTTTCAATTTTGGGTTCGATTACTATCTTTACTGGATTAATGGCCTCATGCCGCAGCGCAAAATGATTTATTTTTTCTAGCATACATATTTTTGTGTTATCCGGGCCTTTTCCTATAAGCCCTGCTGACAGACCAAAATAAGTGTTTATTCAGCTTTTCTTGGTGATCGTTATTGATAATTATTATTGTCTAATAAATTCTAAAACCAATTTAAAAAACCTGTATACTATTTGCGTAATCGTAACATTTGGTGTCAGAAGTGGGTTTGAAGTTATGAGGATGGGTTTGAAGGCATTAGACAATCTTTTTATGTGTGAGTTGAGAGATGAACAAAAGAAACAAAACCTAAGTGATAAGGGTAAGAAGGACGAACTTAGGAAACGCTTCTTAGCGGTGTTGGAGAATGAAGGTTACGGACCTGAAGACGTGGTTTATGTTTTTGATATTGATGAGAAAGCACTGAAAGATCTGAGAAAGCTGAAAATGAAATTGTTACAAAAATAAGCACAACAGATGATGATAGACAAAAAAGCGCAACAGGGGACAAAAAAAGAAAACATCACAAAGAATAGAATAATTATTTTTTGATGACCGGGTCTGTCCTGGAGATGGAATGAAAACAACTGGTGCAGCGATGCTGCAGTGAACAACAAACAAATGGATAAAAACGGAGTGGTTTGGCTGAGTGTTGTCTGGATGTCAAGGCTGTTGAGAGTTTGGTCGCAGTAATGGCTGATGCAGTAATGGACATGGTTCTGGACCAGTGTGCTGCTGGTGAAAAAAATGTTGTGGGTTGCTGCGGCAAAACCCAGTTTGAACCGGAGTCCATTAGCTGTGTTTCAGAACATGGGACAGATGACGGCCAAGGTGCACAAACATGGTGGGCATAAAAGGCACAAAGAAAAGAAGCTTGATCCAGTTTTGTGTCAGCACGCTGCCGAGGTTGGCCCTAAAAATGTTCAGAAGGATGTTCCAGGGTTGCAGCTATAAACAAATACATTCCAATTTTTTATTTTGCTTAAATAAACCATCTTGTGAAGTTTGACAAAAAAAATTAGTTTTTAAAAACAATGATCTAAATAATATAATAAACTAAATGTTACAATATAAATTGGCAGTGGTGGGGGATGAAGTTGAAAATCACACAATAAGAAATTACGTGCTGTTAACTCTTGGATTCTTTGTAGTTTTATCAGTGGGTGTTTTTCTAATTGAGAAAAGTTAGTATTTTTTCTTATTTCATTAAAATTTATTTGCAAGTAGTAATTGATTAGTTATGTAACACAACGTTATGCAAGGCATAATTTTTTTTACTTTGATGAGGTGATCGTCATTTATTAGCAACGCTTATTCAGATTCAAAATAATTTATTTTCGAAGAAGGAAATATAATGTCTAAATCAAAAACAAATATTTTGCAAGATATATAAAATTATAAATAGTTTTAAAAAAGGCCTTCATGAGACATATTGCAGCTTATCTAGTAGTCTGTGAGCCAAAGTGCCTTTTTAGCCAAAAACGTTTTCTTTGAGGTGAACAGATAAAATCAATATATGGCTGATAGGTAATGTTAAGAGAAACATTTTAAGATTCTCAATACATCTAATCTCGTAGCTTAACCGAAATATAAGCAAAAATCGACAAATAAATTAATTCTGTTTAAAAAAGAACAAAATAAAATAAAAATCTGTATCTATACTTGGATAACGCTATTTTAAAATGTTGCTACAACCGTTACATAGGTTTAATTCATAATAAACACGGTTTAATAAATTTACACTGTACGCATGCACTCTGCTGCTAGAACTGTATGCCAAGAATGGTCAACGCTGAAAATTGCTTTCATCTAAAGTTACCTAGAACTACATGGCTAGCTCCACAAGCGCACAAAAAACTTTAATCCTCAACCGAATTTGTTACTCATTTATTGACCATTAATAGGATGAAACGCTGAGTTGACGTGAGCACATGCAAGTTAGTTTCTTTCTCAAGGAAACAACGTGCCCGAACCTGGAATCGAACCCGGGAACGCAGGATATCCATGCCGGTAATTAAAAGTCCAGAGTGTCTAGACCACTAGACCACCAGAATAACACGTCTCCGCTTCTTTTCCCTTCAATCCAATTACCCTTAAAGAAAAAATCTTTGTTTGATACATGATTTTAATTTTGATTTTTTTAGAAGTGATTAAGAACAGGATGTCTGTTTCACCGGAAAACACATAATTTAAAAAAGACTGGCAGATGGCTGTTTTGGAAACTAATTGAAATTTTTTATTGGCAGTCGTGCGGCAACACTGTTTTAATTAATTAAATCAGTTTTATTGACAGCTTAATTTTTAAATTTTGCCAACAGAAACCCCATGAAAAATTTTTAAACTATTCATTCGACAAATATTATTTCTTAAAATCAATTATTCAACTCATATTTTAGTGATTCAAATGAGTAAAATAATGTTGTTGTATTGCTCGTGTATGATTTTTTAATTTTAACCGGTTTTACTGCAGTTTAAAATGTGTAAATATAATAGTTAGCAGCTTAAAGCAGCCAAGTATTGAATAGTTATACCACACAATTGTTAAAACTGAAACTGTTCTTTAATGAACATAACCATAATCTTACAAGTCGGGAATCGTGGAGCATTTTGGCTTCAATGTTGAAAAATTTGAGACAAAATGAGCTGGAAATTTGGCAAAAAGGTTTTAAAAATGTTCGAAAAAATAAGAAAAACATTTAAAAAAAAATTCTCAAAATCTATATTATAGTAGCCCACGTCACTCACTCACTCACTCACTGATTCTGTCACTCTTACTTAATTAGTCGTATAGACAATATCGATGTGCACGTAAGAATTTATTGCGCGCAGGCGTGTAATAAAAGTTATTATGCAAGAAGTGGCTCTGCAATCTAAAAATATTATATGAGATTTAAAAAAATCTCAGAAGCAAGGACCACTTCTCAACGATGGCCGTCAATTCACAAGAAATGTCGTGTATACTGAAATTCTTTAATAACTAATTATTGCACTCTTTAATTTGCATATCCTTTTAATTTATATGAAATACTTTAGTAAATTGAAAACTTAAACACAATAAATTTTTTTATTAAATTTGCTTATATATACAAAAAAAAATTTATGGTTATCAAATGTCATTTTGTTTTTGTTGACTATTTTTTATAAAATGTATCCAAAGTACATCGTAATTTTAAAACATCCGTCCTTGGGACGGGCAAAACCACTATGTATGTTAGCAATTTCGCATAACTCGGCGGCCGCAGGGGTCAGCCATGGACGTCTATATATAGACGTCTATGGGTCAGCAATCAGCAGTTGATAAAAATTAGTGAGCGCAGGCGTGTAATAAAAGTTATTACGCAATTGTACAATAACAGTCTCAAAGATCAAAAAGGTGGTACTGCAATTAGAAAAGAACATATAATTAAATTTTAAAACAATCCGTCATTTTTGACGGGCTAACTATAGTTTTAGTATAGTTAAGAATGATTTGTGCAAAAACTTATAGGATCAAGACAGAACTGCTGCACATTTCGGTAACACAGCTGGTTACCAGCGCACATGGCGGAAGACCTTTAATTATCTTAAAATATATAAAAAGTTACTTGAAGTTAACCGGCTAAATAGTCTCAGACATCTTATTATTAAATATTATTAATAATTTTTATTATTAATAATATTTATTATTAATAATATTTATTATTAATAATTTTTACATCATAAAAAATACATTAAACAAGTAAAGATAAAAAATAAATTTGAAAAAAATGCTTTTATATGCCTCTTTATCTGAGTCAACGAAATAAAACTTTTGAATCTAAAACAACCGTTACGCTCAATCTTGTACATTGTTTATTTCTTTCATATAAAATAAAAATTCATAAATTTAACTCGATGTATGGATTAGTTATTATCTAACACTAACCTTAACGGACAACTTTGATTAATTTTAATTGATTTAAGGCCTAATTCATGTCGGAAACATTCAATTCATGTATTGTCATCCAGAATAAAGCTTTCTTAAAAGTTTTAGAGCTCTAGGTGGTCGAAAAGTGGGTGAATTTTTGTTTCTAAGATTTGATCACCACAGACAAGCAAACAAACAAACAGAGAGACGAGTGAAGTTAAATAAAAGCATTTAAAAAACAACGCTTTTCTTGCGCCCTAAAAAGTATAAAATAATATTCCTATGAGTTTGGAAGAATTTCTGAACAACTTGGTGACATATTTAATAACAGTTTTTAATTCATATACAAGAAGAACATTGGGAGCATTATTTTTTATAAATGTTTATTTTACAAAAGTTTTGATGTTGTAAATCTCCTTATTTTTTTAAATGTTTGTTTTACAGAAGTTTTTATTTTGCATATGCATGCTTTAATTTGTTAATAAATCAACGCAAATTAAGAGATGATTAAAATTTTTAACGCACAAAGTTTTATTTTATGGTTTTATTTACTAAAACATCACAAATAACCAATTATATAAATAGTGCAAAAATACAATTTGTTAATTCTACATTTTGAAAAATGACTAATAATTTGTAAAATTGTTGTCCTTCCTTGTGCCTTTTGACGCCCCCAAAGCCTGGCGTAAACAGGGAATCGGACAATAATAAGTTAGAAACTTTAAAAATATACTAGATATAGCCCGTCAAAATGACGCATTTTTTGTTAAATTTCATTATTATTTTCCGATTGCAGAGCCACCCCTTTTGATCTTCAGGAATGACAGTGTACAATTGCGTAATAACTTTTATTAGGTCTGCGCGCACTAACTTTAGCAACTGCTGATTGCTTATCACCGCGGCCGCCGCGAAATGCGAAATTGCTAACATACATACATACATACATACATACATACATACATACATACATACATACATACATACATACATACATACATACATACATACATACATACATACATACATACATACATACATACATACATACATACATAAATACATACATACATATATACATACATACATACATACATACATACATACATACATACATACATACATACATACATACATACATACATACATACATACATACATACATACATACATACATACATACATACATACATACATACATACATACATACATACATACATACATACATACATACATACATACATACATACATACATACATACATACATACATACATACATACATACATACATACATACATACATACATACATACATACATACATACATACATACATACATACATACATACATACATACATACATACATACATACATACATACATACATACATACATACATACATACATACATACATACATACATACATACATACATACATACATACATACATACATACATACATACATACATACATACATACATACATACATACATACATACATCTATATATATAAAAGAACATGTCCTGACTGACTGACTGACTGACTGACTGACTGACTGACTGACTGACTGACTGACTGACTGACTGACAGACTGACTGACAGATGACTGATTGATAATCAACGCCGAGCTCAAACGCCTCATCCTAGGAACGTGAAATTTGGAACTTATATTACTTTTATAGCGTAAACATCCGCTAAGAAAGGATTTTTGAAAATTTTGCTCCTGAGGGGAAAAAACTGGAAAACAAACTTTTTTCTAAAACTTTTTTTTAAAATTTTTTTCTGAAATTTGGTATATAGATTCTTTTTGAAAAATAAAAAGATACGTGTTTCACCATTTTTTGAAAATTCGGTTTCCCGGACCTCAAATGTGGGTTGGAAAATTGAGTTATTTGGTTTTCAAAGTAGCTTCTACTCAAAAACTGTTAATGCTACAGGAGTAAAAATTAGTATTTAGTTTCTACTCCAACAATAATGAAATACGTGTTTTAGCATTTTTTGAAAATTTGGTTTCCAGGACTTCAAATGTGGGGTGGTCTTTTATAGTAACTGCTACTCAAAAACAGTAAATACCACAGATGTAAAAATTATTATTTAGTTTCTTTTCTAAAAATAAAGATATACGTGTTTCACCATTTTTTACAAATTTGGTTTCCCGGACCTCAAATGTGGGTTGGAAAATTGGGTTATTTGGTTTTAAAAGTAGCTTCTACTCAAAAACTGTTAATGCTACAAAAGTAAAAATTAGTATTTAGTTTCTACTCTAAAAATAAGGATATATGTGTTTCACCATTTTTTGAAATTTTGGTTTTCAGGACCTCAAATGTGGGGTGGAAAAAAGGTTTCTTTGGTTTTTAAAGTAACTGCTACTCAAAAACTGTGAATGCTACAGATGTCAAAATTAGTTTTTAGTATTTACTCAAAAAATTATGATATAAGTGTTTCAACATTTTTTTTTAAAATTTGGTTTCCAGGACATCAAATGTGGGGTGGAAAAAAGGGTTATTTGATTTCAAAATAACTGCTACTCAAAAACTGTAAGTGCTACAAATGTAAAAATTAGTATTTTGAAGTTTTGTGCCGGTTAAAAGTAGCTAAGTTCAGTTTATCACCGGCCGGGCCAAGCCGTTATTTTAGAGTCTTCACACGGGCCAGGCCAAACCTTAAATCAAAGTGGAACGGGCCGAGGTTTTTCACCAAGTATATAGATATTTTAGTGATTTTAGGGTCTTCAGTTGGGCCGGGCCAAACCTGAAGTCAAGGTGGGACGGGCCGAAGTTTTTCATCAAGTATATAGAACTTCTAAGCCTGTAAGAATGGGCCAGGCCTAATTCAGACGGGCTGTGCCGGGCCAGGAGTTTGGGTTTTTAAAACGGGCTGGGCTAAGTTGTCGACGGGCCGAGCCGAGACCTAAAAAATTGATCTCTACTATGGATGCACGGTTCAAACTCTCTAATTTCATGCGAGCGAAGCCGCTACGGGCACTGCTAGTCTATATATATAAAAGAACATGTCCTGACTGACTGACTGACTGACTGACTGACTGACTGACAGATGACTGACTGATAATCAACGCCGAGCTCAAACGCCTTATCCTAGGAACGTGAAATTTGAAACTTATATTATTTTTATAGCGTAAACATCCGCTAAGAAAGGATTTTTGAAACTTTTGCTCCTGAGGGGAAAAAACTGGAAAACAAACTTTTTTCTAAAACATTGTATATCTCGAAAACCAAAAATGAGGAAATTTTGAAATTTGGTATATAGATTCTTTTTGAAAAATAAAAAGATACGTGTTTCACCATTTTTTGAAAATTCGGTTTCCCGGACCTCAAATGTGGGTTGGAAAATTGGGTTATTTGGTTTTTAAAGTAGCTTCTACTTAAAAACTGTTAATGCTACAGGAGTACAAATTAGTATTTACTTTCTACTTCAAAAATAATGAAATACGTTTTTTAGCATTTTTTGAAAATTTGGTTTCCAGGACTTCAAATGTGGGGTGGAAAATAGGGCTAATTGTCTTTTATAGTAACTGCTACTCAGAAATAGTAAATACCACAGATGTAAAAATTATTATTTAATTTCTTTTCTAAAAATAAAGATATACGTGTTTTACCATTTTTACCAATGCTTTTATTAACTCGTCGGCTCTGTTTCTCTGTCTGTTTCTCTGTTTCAAATCTTGCAATCAATTTTTGAGTCACTTCCTGATGATAGATTTTTTTCAAATTTTGCATACATGCTCAAGATAGAAGACAATGCAATATTCAATTATTAGTTTTAAAATAAGTCAATTAATTTAGTTAATTTTCTTGAGGATTTTATATATATATATATATATATATATATATATATATATATATGTTTATTATATTTATTTGTTGTATATTGCGACTTTAATATAAAATAAAAGAGTAATATAAGAAAAAATTGATTGCAAAATTTTTGTTTATGAGCTTAATGGAAATCGCAATGCTCTTCGAACCATATTACGCCAGGCCAGACTTTAATATAAAATAAAAGAGTAATATAAGAAAAAATTGATTGCAAAATTTGTGTCTTAATTACATATAAGAGCATTGGTTTTAAAAATTCGTTTTTAATTTACTTGTTTTAAAATTTGGTTTCAAGGACCTCAAATGTGGGGTGGAAAATAAGGTTATTTGGTTTTTAATGTAACTGCTACTCGAAAACTGTATATGCTACAGGAGTAAAAATTAGTATTAAGTTTCTACTCCAGAAATAATGATATACGTGTTTTACCAGTTTTTGAAAATTTCGTTTCCAGGACTTCAAATATGGGGTGGAAAATAGGGTTACTTGGTTTTTAAAGTAACTGCTACTCAAAAACTGTAAATGCTACAAAAGTAAAATTAGTATTTAGTTTCTACTCTTAAAATAATGATATACGTGTTTCACCATTTTTTGAAAATTTGGTTTCCAGGACCTCAAATGTGAAGAGGAAAAATAGTTATTTGATTTTAAAATAACATCTACTCAAAAACTGTAAATGCTACAGATGTGAAAATTAGTATTTTGAGGTTTTGTGCCGGTTGAAAGTAAATGAGTTCAGTTTATCACCGGACGGACGAGCCAAGTTGTTATTTTAGGGTCTTCATACGGCCCTGCCCAAACCTTAAATCAAGGTGGGACGGGCCGAGATTTTTAACCATGTATATAGACATTTTAGTGATTTTAGGGTGTTCAGACGGGCCGGGCTAAACCTGAAGTCAAAGTGGGACGGGCCGAAGTTTTTCATCAAGTATATAGAACTTCTAGGCCTGTAAAAACGGGCCGTGCCGGGCCAGGAATTTCGGTTTTTGAAACTTGCTGGGCCAAGTTGTCGACGGGCCGATCCGAGACCTAAAAAATTGATCCGTGCAGTACTCTACTATGTATGCACGGTTCAAATTCTCTAATTTCATGCGAGCGAAGCCGCTACGGGCACTGCTAGTACATACATACATACATACATACATACATACATACATACATACATACATACATACATACATCCATACATACATACATACACACACATACATATTTTGAATGAGCATTTAGTGCCGAAATATTGTAAAAAACACATACATACATACACACATACATACATACATACATACATACATACATACATACAAACATACATACATACTTACATACATACATACATACATACATACATACATACATACATACATACATACATACATACATACATACATACATACATACATACATACATACATACATACATACATACATACATACATACATACATACATACATACATACATACATACATACATACATACATACATACATACATACATACATACATACATACATACATACATACATACATACATACATACATACATACATACATAGTGTCATAGTTGTGGCGTGCGGTTTCCCAAGTTGAACTTTGAAAATATTTTGATAAAAACACGTGCAAGATTGGACTCATATAAAAGATCCGAAAGTATTTATCAGAAGATCAAGTCTTTCAAAGAGGGAAGTTGTCTTTATTATTTTATTCAGTAGTTTCGCCGATAAAATCGCGCTTTTGCTAAAGGCACGTGTTTAGTGAGCGATAATGACACGTCGATTAGTTACAAGCGAACTCTTAAGTTGTGTCATAAACAACTATACTGTTATTGAAAATGTGCAATTTCAAGAAAAAATAATTGATTTTTATAATTATGAGGAGTTTTCAACAGCAAAAAAACTACTCTTTGCTGATTTTGAGGCTACCAAAGGAGAAAAGTTTAAATCGCAAACGAGTGGCCAGAGTAAACATGACAAGTTAAAAGAAATAGTTGAATTAGTAAAATTCATCACAGCAAATAATTATGAAAAGAGTATGCCTCAATACTGTGCGGTTGATTTTCGGAGACTAGCAATGTTAACATTTGATTGTGAAAAAAATAGATTAGAAAAAATTGACGATAGAATAGAAAATATTGAACGCACACTGAATGAAATAGTTAAAGAACGTGCCAAACAAGAAAATCCAAATTTTATCGTATCTACTGAACAACCAGAAACTTCTAGATTCAAAAAGTCATGGGCTGACCTAGTTAAAAAAAACTACTCAGAAAACACTGACGACGAATTTATCATTGTAAAACACAATAAAAACAAAAGAGAATCACTTTTTCTTCCCGAATCACAAAAGGAAATTCTGAAAAAAGCAACCGAACAAAATACTGATGTTAATAAGTCAGATAAAAAAGTCATAATATGCAAAGGCATAAGTACTTCAGCTTTACCAGCGGCTCAAAAAATTGTTAAAAAAGGAGTTATATATGTCGGAAACTTAGACGAAAGTGTAGAAAGTAAAAACATCGAAGATTTTATCAAGAGTAAAAATATTGAAGTTTTTTCGACCAGTAAAATTGTAAAAAAAGATATAGAAAATATCACTACAAAAAAAATCGATCATCTTCTTTTAGAATAACAATTGAAGACATAAATATGCCCAGGGTACTTGATCCCAATTTTTGGCCTCAACATGTATTAGTTAGAAAATGGATTTTCAACCCACGTATTGCTATCGAACCGACAAAAAGCGAAAAACAGGCTGCTGTCGAAGTTGCCGGATCGGATAATGCAGTTAAAACTATAACTAACAAAAATGGCAATCAACAATGAATTTGACACACATTGTGACACTTTAGAATCAATAGAAAAAAGACTGTCTAAAACTTCATTTAATATAACACATATTAATTGTCGAAGCCTGAACAAACATTACGCTGAAATTCAGACGTTATGTTACATTCTAAAACCCACATTAATGGCTTTAACAGAAACATGGCTTAAAAACAATCAAGTAAACTTTAAATTTCCGGGTTATAAGTTAATAACAAAAAATAGAGATGAACGACCAGGTGGAGGAGTTGGATTTCTCGTTAAAGAAACCATAAACTTTCAGTCAGTCGAATGTAACTTTATTTCGTCAACCTTCGAATACATACATATCAAACTCTGCTACAAAGAAACAAAACTAAACATTTGCTCAATTTATCGACCCCCTAACACTAAGCCTTTAAACTTTATAGAAGAGCTTTCTGATTTTCTCTCATGTACCCTCAAGCCCAAAAAACGTTTTATCGTCGCTGGAGATTTCAACATAGATCTCAACAAAAAAGACAAAATTTCTTCTCTTTTTGTCAACATGATGCAATCTTTCAGTTTTCTCCCTGTCATACAAAGAGCAACCAGAACAACAAGTACTACCTCTTCCACAATTGATAATTTATTTGTGAACTTCTCCCTGGAGCACAGTTTTTCTTCAGTTATTACTTACGATATCTCGGACCATATGCCAATTCTACTTTCAATCGGAAACTGTCCTAAAACCCACCATCAAGCACCGTACTTAGCTCGAAACTTTTCTGAAAAAAAACAAGAAGCATTTTTTAGAAACCTTAAATAATCTTGACTGGTCTCAGGTTTATAACGCTTGTAGTCTTAATGAAGTTAATCTAGCCTACAACACCTTTCAAGAAATTTACCAATCTCACTATAATCTATGCTTTCAACATAAACCTACAACAAGAAAACTAAAATTTAAACAAGAATGGATGACTGACGAGCTTCTTAACGCCTGCAAGTTGAAATCAAAATTATAAAAAAAATTCATAAAAAATCCTAACGAAAACACCAAAAAAGTTTTCGTAACTTTCAGAAATAAATTTAAAAAAATAAAAGACATAACTATTAAGAATTATTATCATGAAAAATTTACGAGCTACAAAAACAACTCCAGAAAAACTTGGCAAACAATTGGCTCCATCATCAACCTCGACAAAAAACAAAGTGATGACACCGACTACTTCAAACTACAAAATAATGAAAAATGTACTGATCCTTTAATAATTGCTGATTCTTTCAACAACTACTCAAACATTGGTGACCGTCTAGCAGAAAGTATTCCTAATTGCAGCTCATCTTTCAGGGACTACCTATCTACACCCACCAAGCACAACCTCGATCTTCAGCCAACGGATTCCAACGAAATAATACTTCTTACAAAATCACTCAAAGTTTCTCACAGTTGTGGCGTAGATGATCTGGATCCTTATATCATTCAAGCATCCATCTTTAAATTAGCCAATATTTTGTCATATATCATCAACGTCTCACTAGTTACTGGTACATTTCCTGATAAACTTAAAATTGCAAAAATAGTTCCAATATATAAATCTGGCTGTAAATCATCTGTTTGTAATTATAGACCTATTTCTTTACTGCCGTATTTTTCCAAGTTATTTGAAAAAATCGTATATATTAGGCTCTATCATTTTCTAAGTGCAAATTCAATAATTAATGATTTTCAATTTGGTTTTCGAGCTGGCTATTCCAGCTATATGCCAATAATGCAGATGTATGACCACGTCTCTCAAAACTTAGAAAATAATTATTTTTGTATAGGTATATTCTTTGATTTGAGCAAAGCTTTTAATACAGTAAATCATGAAATATTATTAAACAAATTGCAATATTATGGTGTTCGCAATGCAGCTTTTAAATGGTTTGAGAGTTACTTGTTTAATAGAAAACAATATGTTTTCTATAAACGCAGGTGCTCAACCCTGAATAAAATAACTTGCGGAGTGCCCCAGGGCTCAATATTAGGTCCACTTTTGTTTATCCTTTACATTAATGATATTGTCCATTCGACAAAGTTTTTTTAACTTTTTTCTATTTGCAGATGACACTAATGCACTAGCAGCAGAAAATAATCTTAAGGACCTAATTAGTAAAACCAATACCGAACTGAAATTAGTTTCGGACTGGTTCAAAAGTAATAAACTATCACTTAATGCAGCAAAAACTAACTTCATAGCATTCCACAAACATCGCTCTACGCTTATGCCAGCAGCCTCTATAGAACTTTTTATTGAAAACTCTAGGATAATTAATGTATCTTCCACTAAGTTTCTAGGAGTATATATCAATGAATTTCTTACATGGGATGATCATATAAATAGTGTATGTAAAAAAGTTTCTCGCAATATTGGTGTTCTCTATAAGTCTTCTCATCTATTAAGCAAATCTACTTTACTTACTATTTACTACTCTTTTATCTATCCTTACTTCAACTATTGTAACATCATATGGTGTCCAACATCCAAAAAAGCAAGAAGACAATTGTCAACCCTACAGAAACGATGCATAAGAGTCATCTTCAAGGCACCCCGTTTTGCTTCTACTTCCACATTTTTTGACCATGGACAATTGTTGAAATTGGACCAAATTTATATTTATCAAGCTTTAATTTTTATGTTTAAATATTTTAATAATGAATTACCCGCAATATTTACAAATTACTTTATTTTATCAAAAAATGTCCATTCTAACAACCTACGTATAGTAGACAATGTTAGAATAGGTACTTATAAAACTAATCTTCGAAAATATTTCATTAAATACCTAGGCCCGAAGATTTGGAATAATGCGTTTGCAAATCTAAATATGTCTTCTTTACAAACCTCCAAAAAGTCAGCAAAGGTTTTCAGTGTAAATAAAGACTTAGATTGCTATACGAACATCTTATTATAATTTTACCTCAATTTTTTTCAAATTTTTTTATGACATTTTCAGTTGTCTGTTGACTTTTTTTCTTTTTGATTTTATTATTGATTTGTATTGATTTCATTTGTTCTGAAGTGATTACAACATTTTAAGGTTGATTGTCTCGCGGAGGTAACTCCTTTCATCAACCTGTTGACTTAATAAACGTTAAAAAAATACATACATACATAAACACAGACACACATACATGCACATACACATACTTACATACATACACACATACATAAGCACATTCATATATATATATATATATATATATATATATATATATATATATATATATATATATATATATATATATATATATATATATATATATATATATATATATATATATATATATATATATATATAGTTCCCGCTCACTCACACGCTCCGCTCCGCTCATTTTGTGACGGATTTCAAAATTTTTTTTCTATATTTGATTCTCCTTGACTCTCAAGGTTGTGTGAAAATTTCATTACGATCGGATGAATGGTGTAGCAATGCATAAAGGAAATATATATATATCGCTCCTCCTCCCGACGGGATCTTACTGTCCCTCGGACTCATCGCGCCTTCTCAGACAGAGCATTCTCCGTTGCTGGACCGACAGCCTGGAACGCAATACCCACATCTATTAGAGAATCCACAACTCTTCATGAATTTAAAATTTAATTAAAAACATACTTGCTTTCTTTATAATAGCTTACTTTCCCTACGCCATCGCTTTTGATCAAAATTTGTTTTGTTTTAAGCGATTAATAAATGATATATAAATAAATACATACAAACATTCATTTATATATATATAGATCTATCTACATAATTTGCTATGTATGTATGCATGTATGTATGTTGGCAATTTCGCAAAACGCTATATATATATATATATATATATATATATATATATATATATATATATATATATATATATATATATATATATATATATATATATATATATATATATATATATATATATATATTTATATACATACATACATATATATATATATATTTATATCTTTTTTTATATTTGATATAAAACAAAAAAGACCGTCATTTTTGACGGGATACTTCTAGTACAGACATACATACATACATACATACATACATACATACATACATACATACATACATACATACATACATACATACATACATACATACATACATACATACATACATACATACATACATACATACATACATACATACATACATACATACATACATACATACATACATACATACATACATACATACATACATACATACATACATACATACATACATACATACATACATACATACATACATACAGACAGACAGACAAATGAAATCCTGTATATTGATGATCAAAAAATTAAATAATATATATTAAACTTGTTTAGTTAAACATAATTATAATTGTTTAGTTATATATAATTATAATTAACCTGTTTTCTGTTAGACGTTTTAAATAAGATAAAAATACATTGATTCATAAGATATTCTATTGAGATAATGAAATGTCTACGCTCAAATGTTTATACATTTTTGAAGATGGCGACATTGAAAATTGGCAACATTGACAATCGGCAAAACTGGGAAAATAGCGTAAGTTTTTAATACAATTTTTCCTCAAAGAACGCGTTTTCTTTTTAAGGCTTGTTTGTTTGTTTTAATTAGCAATCACATGAGTAGTATTGGCTGAAGAATTATAAAGGTTCGCGGTAATTGCGTTAACGTTCAATTTTGATTGAAATTAAGTCTTATTAAGTGTTATTTTAACGTATATGACAGTAAAAACTTCTTTATAAACAGAAAATAATAAATGATGTGTCACAAATACGCCGGCTTTTTGAATAGTAATGATGTTTACAAGAGACTATCACGTGATCCGATGCAAATTAACTTTCAGGTCACGTGTTATTAAGCTAGAAAATATATACAACATTAAGATGAATAGTTTTAATTGAGTTCTTGGCACATTTTTTTAAATCTGCTTATTGATTTAAAAATCCTTGTTTTTTTTACATAATTTTACTTAACTTGACTTCTCTGTCTGTCGATCTGTAGTCAAAATTTGCAATCGATTTTAAACTAACTTCCCAATGAGCTAGAGACTTAAAAATTTAAACATCCCTGCGAACTGATTAACAATGCATTTTATCAAGTTTTCGGATCGATTGGAAAAATTTTAATTAAGTAATCGTTTGTGATATTTTCGTCGAACTATTTATTGTCTATGCTAATATGCTCGTTGTTTAAGTAACAGAATGTGGCCTACACAATCGATTATATAAAAGTGTGTTTTTAAAAAACTTTGTTTTTTGTTTCCTTGTTTAACTTCTATATGCATACGCAAAACTATATATTTTAGAAAAATTTCTACATCAAAAAGTGTTCATCTTTGTAACCGGCAAAATTAGTAAGATAATGTAAGTTTAATATTTAAAATAATTTTCTTGTGCTCAATTTCTGCAGCTAAAATCTCATGCAACTAGCATGTTGTTATCACACTAAAGATAGCCCGTCAAAAATTACGGGTTTTTTAAAATCCCATTCTATATTATTTTACGCAAATTACAGTTGCGTAATAACATTTATTAAACGCACTAATTTTATTAACTGCTGCTTGCTGACCATCGCGGCCGCCGCGTTATGCGAAATTGCTAACATACATACATACATACATACATACATACAGACATTGGAAATTATGTATGTAGATTGCTGACCGTGATGTTAATGAGCGTTTATTAGAAGTAAATTGCAGTTGTTGCAATATCAGAACCTGCAATAAACAACAACAACCCTCGGATTTTTAGTGTATGGAAAATAAACAATTAAATATAAGTTGAGTAACATACAATTCTAAATTCATTTTATTTGCAGGAATTCCCAGTTTTATGTAACACATGCCTGGGCAAAAACTCTTACAAAAGAATAACCAAGGAGAAATATGGAAAGGAGTGCAAGATTTGTGCCAGACCATTCACCGTTTTCAGATGGTGTCCCGACAGAGGATGCAGATTCAAGAAGACAGAAATTTGTCAGTGTTGCAGTAGAACCAAAAACGTCTGTCAAACTTGCTTACTTGATCTGGAATATGGCCTTCCAGTTCAAGTAAGAGATGCAGCATTGAATGTTGAACAGAATGAAATACTGAAGTCAGACGTGGCACGTGAGTTTCACACTCAGAAACTTCAGAAAGAGATGGCCAACACTGATGGAACAATGCCTCTAGGAGCCCTTGGAAAAGTGAGGGGAACAAGTGACATGCTGGCAAAGATGGCAAGAACAACACCCTACTACAAGAGGAATCGTCCACACATCTGCTCATTCTGGGTAAAGGGAGCCTGTAAAAGAGGAGAGGAGTGTCCTTACAGACATGAAAGGCCCACAGATCCTGATGATCCATTGGCTGATCAGAACATTAAGGATAGGTATTTTGGTATTAATGATCCAGTTGCAGAGAAGCTGTTGAAAAGATACCAGGAAACTACTTCGAATCCTGACGATTCTGTATCAGAGACCTCGACATCCAATAATGCAATGATGTCTGGACCAAGCATGATGGCTAACAATCTCTTTCTTCTACCACCTCCTCCACCAGACATGTCTGTGCCTCCCCCCATTCCTCCCATGTTACCTCCTCCACCCATGGCGATGCTTAATAACGGACCGAAAGATCAGGTACCAAACAGGGTGAGGTTTGCCTACCCCTCTCAAGACCCATCACGTCTGGGTACCGAAAACTTCAATTCAAAACGACTTACATAGTTTTTTTTTTAATTAGACTGATGTACCTGAATACGCTTAAATTCATTTATTATTAGTTTTAAGTGATTAACAGGTTTTTCTCATTAAAATGTGTTTTATAAGAAAAAAATGAAAATCAAGGAATGTTTGGAAAATGTTACTTCTCCAATTTATTTACACTTTTAATTTATTCCAAAAATGTAGTAATAGCGATGGTAACCCATTAAAAAAACATAATAACCACTTATATCAGCAGTTTTCATTAATTTAATTTGAAAGTTAAATTCAGTTCAGGCAAAATAAAGATGTTATTTTTGCCCAACAATTGAAGTCAGTTTAATGTAACAAGCTACTTAAACAAACGCAACGTTTGCAGACCTTGAAAGTAAAAATTAACAAATTTCACGTTATCCACTCAAGCTCAAATTTGTAATGTAAACTCTCATAACAATGCATTCTATTGAAGTTGGATAATTTTTTGAAAAACAATTTTTTTAATCGAAAATAGCAATTATTAATGTTTTAAAACAAATTAAATGTTATTATATGGATGTTTACATATATCAATTAAAAAATATCGTTAAACAAATTTTTCTCAATAAATAAAAAGCCGGAAAATCCTGATATGGGGATTTTTGGAGAAAAAAACTCGTTTTTAAGGCTTTCTTGTTACGGACAATAGGATTGTACCGACAATATATTTTTACCGGTAGTCTGTCCAGACGGGTCTGCCTTCACTGAATAGTTGTATTATTCACGCCTATTTAGATATCACATCAAATATGCAAATCCTCAAGCAATTTTAACAACTCTGAATGTAAAAGTTTTGATTTTTCAAGAGTGTAAAATCAAATTTTAACTGCTTCAAAAGCTTATCTCTCTCTAAGACAACTAGTTATATGACGATGAAACCACTTCTATTCTGTAAAACCGTTTTGAGTGGAATATTTAAAAAGATATACGAACAAAATAATTTCATGTTTTTGAAATGTTCTTCTGAAACAGTAGTTGAAATAATTACATTATAAAGCAAGAAAAAATTAAAAAACGTTTGATTGTTTAGCTTTTTTGGCGCGCCAAACATCAAAAAGATTTAAAAATTCACGAAACTTTCAGAACCGCATTCGTGCTTTTTTACTTGTTCTTGTTGAATGTCGAAAAAACATTTAGATATAAACTGAAAATATTAAAAAAAAAATGTTACTAAACGTTTATTTGATGGGATTTTCTTGTTGTTGACATGCAGTGGCGCATCCAGAACTTTTTTCGGTGGGGTGGGGGTTGGAAAACCTTTTTCGGGAAGGTTTTAGATGTTTTAATTTCAAATTATTACTTTTTAAAATGTCAAAAATAATTGTGTACAAGTTAGACAAAAATGTCGGACTTTTTGGTTCTTCAGCCATTTTATTCTACAATGCTTTTATTAACTCGTCGTCTCTGTTTGTTTCTCTGTTTCAAATCTTGCAATCAATTTTTGAGTCACTTCCTGATGATAGATTTTTTTCAAATTTTGCATACATGCTCAAAATAGAAGACAATGCAATATTCAATTATTAGTTTTAAAATAAACAAGAAACCGCAAATTGAATAAAATTTCTCTCATGGGAAGCTAGCTGAGTTGTTTATTTAACATGATGTGGTAGTCTGGAAGTTTGCCAAGGAAATTGTGAAGCTAGTCAAGTAAAGCGTTTTGTTTATTCAACTCAACATTAGGTGCTTGGATTTTTAATTTTTAATTACATATAAAAGCATTGGGTTTTAAAAATTCGTTTTTAATTTACTTGTTCAAAATAGAATCCACTGTTGGAGTGAAATATCTATACATATACAAAAACGTTGAACTATTTAATCTGTTCTCTTATGAGCAATTTAAGAAAAATGGGGTTTGCCATATATTTATATGAAAAATTCCGAATATTTTCCATGCAGGCAATAGTAGAGATAGACTGCAAATTAAAAAAATATTTTACACCAATCTTTTTCTCTGTATTCTTATCATCAGTAAAACCAGTTTATTAATATATTTTGATGCAGTAAAACATTTTCGGAACAATTTTGAGGGGGAGTTCTAATCCCAAAAGTGCCTCGTAGGTGCGCCTTTGCTGTAGTCAAACCATTATCAGCAACAAAATTGTTTTTTAAAAGTTTCGCTCACCGATGTCAATCCTTCCATTCTTGGCCTTACATTTACTTCCACAATCAATTTGAATTTGGAATGCTTTTGAAATGTAATTTAACATTGATCAATTGATACATGTTTAAACACTATCATATAAATTGTAATATTAAAATTTTAAAAGCATATGCAAACCCATTTGGTTGCTTCTAAAACATGGAGAAGTCTCACAATAGCAGGAGGGTCAGACACCGTTTCAAGAAAAGCAACTCCAATTTCAGCAGCTTCTTGAACACCGGGTAAGTTAACGCCACGTTGTGATATTTCTCCTATTCCTAATCTGCCAATATATACAGGTAGAGGATTGAACTCTTGCGGTTCGCATGTACGTGCAATAAGTTCGTAACTATCAATGTAATCATAATGCCAGATAAGTAAAGTACAATTTTGGTGCTGAAAATTTAAAAAAATCGGTTAAATTAAATGAGGGCAATGCAATTTAGATTGTAAGTACTACAGTTAAAGTATTTATGAACCTTAACTGAAAATCCGTTGTAATTGTAGTCTAAACGAATTGTTGTCTCATACTGAAAGCCGCCTCTAGACTACAAATTAAATTAATAGTTAAGATTACAGATTTTCATAAAAATAAATTTTAAGAACATTTTTAAAAATCATTAACAAACACAAAGCCTTAATTAAACCTTCATTTTTGCTGAAACTATTAGACCAATTTGAACATCCAAATTTGTCTTTATATGAATCTTCAGTTTTCCAAATGTCTCGGCCAAAGCTTCTTTCAAGCCCGGATCTCCAACATCAATGCTTATCATCCCATTTGTATTAAAACTGTAAGAAACTGCTAGATAGCCATAAAAATATACAAAAAACACAGTCACCACAAAGAAAAGCTTGTTCAAATTGGAAAACATTTGGGCAAATTGTGAACTTTTTAATTCTTTTTCTAGACCTACAACAAAACAACCCAAATGTTAAGTTTAGAAATAAGCTTAAATTCCTTTTGTTTTGTTGAGCCAATGCCGTTGTTAGCAGTATATACCTACCAAAGAAGTTGTTATGCGATTAAAAAGATGTTGTTTGTTTTTTCGACTACCAACTGAGTACTTAGTTTAAAATGTTCAGGTCAAAGTTCAAATTGTTTTGAATAAAATTTTATTTTTAAAATTAATTGTGTTATAAGATTTGTTTTTGGCTGTAGAGTCACTATTTAATTTAGATATATTTATTCTATGTTTGAAAAAGATAAGTTAATTCAAATAAAAAATAAAATACTTTAATTTTTATTTACCAACACAAAGTAAGGTTTTTTAATAAGTCAAAGGTCGTCTTCAGTCATTGCTTGACTTTAAACAAGACTTACATTTTTATATAAAAAAAGAGAGAAAAAAATAAAGAGAGAAAGAAAGAAAGAGAGAGATCGTGTGAAAAAGAAAAACCAAGAAAAAGACTTGCTCCTCATTACAACGCATTTTATAAATTTTGAAAATTTTCTTAAAAAAAACAATTTTATTTTTTAATTGATAAAATTGCTTATCTATGTTTTGAAGAAAAAAAACAAGTCTAATCCTGAAATAGAAGAGATTTGTAAAAAGTTTAGTTTTTTACGGTTTAATTATTACACACTTTTATTTAACTTTACTTCTCTGTCTGGCTGTGGTCAAATCTTTTGAATTGATTTTTCACCAACTTTTAGACAAGTTAGAATTTTGAAACTCTTAGCATAGACTTTAGCCACCCTTCAAAACAATATTCAATAGCTTCCGAAGCGATTTAATCATTATTTCAAATACAATATATTTATTTTGTAACACATTTAAAATTAATCACCAGGTGGCACTTACGTCAGTTAATTTAACTTTTAGGTAATTATGACTATGACAAAAACTTATTAAAATGTTGACTAAAGTATTACTATCAAAGGTTATTGCGTAAAAAACCCAGGCATTATACACTTGATTGCTCTTCGAGATTGATTTTTTTAATTGTCATAATTTTGTACATTACATTTTTAATAAACAAGTAAAGATAAAAAATAATTTTAAAAAAATGTTCTTATTTGCCTCTTTATCTGAGTCAACGAACTAAAATTTTTGAATCGAAACAACCGTTACGCTCAATCTTGTTAATTATTGTGGACCTCTGGCGACTTATAAATAAACATCCGTATTATTTTGGACCTCTGGCGATTTATACATAAACAACTTATTACAGTCGCTAGATGGCAGGAATTAATTTGAGTTGATTAATTTTAATTGATTTAAGGCCTAATTATTGTAGGAAACATTCAATTCATGTGTTGTCATCCAGAATAAAGCTTTCCTGAAAACTTTAGAGCTCTAGGTAGTCGAAAAGTGTGTGAATTATTTTTCTAAGATTTGATCACCACAGACAAACAAACAGAGAGACGGGTGAAATTAAATAAAAGCATTTAAAAATTAAAATAATTTATAATTTATTTGCTGGGTCAGCGAGTATATATTATATACGTTTTGAGTTTTAAGATTCTCCAGGTTAAATTTAAAAAATCTTCGCCCCCAAGGTTTTGCTGAATCGCCGGACTATTCTCTCTAACTTTGAGATTTCTTTGCTCTAGCTATAAAACGGGTACACATCATTTCCGGTTTAGTGTTGACAGCAGTCTCGAGCTTACCGATCTAGTCATAACGTGGGAAATTTTGTTGCATTGGAAGTGTGAATTTTCAGATTTGGTGTAAAATAGTGGTAGCAACTTAGCATTCTAAATTCTATAAAAGTCGGAGTTGTTTGTCGTTAGTTATACGGCATTTAGTTTGATAGGCGATGATGTCGTGAATATACTCTTCCACAAAATATTTATATCCTTTAACCATATCCTTTAATATAAGACATGTATTTTTCATTTTGAAAAATTTTTCTACGTCTTCAAAAGTAAAATTAGGAACAACCGAGAGGCTAATTTTAATTACAGTTAAACGCTCAACAGAAGACCGGAAGTTAAACATCCCCATAGCAAAGAAAGCACAAAGTTAGAGAGAATAGTCAATAGGGAATACTGAATTACTTCCTGTTGCGGATCATAATTCGATTCTTTCTTTCTTTTCCTTAGGGATGTCAGACAGTCCGGAAAAACTGATGACTGATTTTAAGTTAACCAGTTTTTATTCGAGGTTTTTGCAAAAGCAAGACAGAGTTCAAAATAATGCATGAATAAATTATATTTTAATATGAATTTTATTTTTTATTAGTTTTACATAGATCTTTTAGTTTTATAAACCATATTTTAAACCAAGTTATCTTTGATAGATGATATATCAATGTTATGCATTTTTAGACTGATTGTTTTTAAGACTTTCTGAAAATGGCGACTTCGAAAAGTGGCAACCTGTACAACCGGAAAAACTGGGAAGACAGCGTAAGTATTTATTTTTATTCACAAACCATGATTTTCATTTTGGACTTGTGATTGTTTGTCTCTTTACATACAAGTTTTTGCCAGAGTGATATTCCGGTGGTTAGTCAAGTGTAACGGTAAATACATTTTCCGTAAATGAGTAAATGTATTATAATTTAGGTCTTTAGGTAAAGCTCTAGGGTAATCCTGCAGTATAGCGTCCTGAACCGATTTCGATGAAAAATGGCCGGTTTTTTAACGTAAATGATATTTAAAACATAAATAAGGGAAATAAAGACTAATTACAACATAAATAACTGAAAAAAAAACAAAAATTATAGCACTTTAGAACATTTATAAATTACTCCCGTAGTTAAAGTAGTTCCAGATGAAGATCTATTTGTCAATAGTGATAGAAGTGAACAGTAGGAATAAAGGTAATAAAAATTAAACACATTTAAAATAAAAATAGACAATTTAGGGAAAAAAATATAAAAAATTTTGGAAGTAAAAAATTGAAAAATATTAGTTTGCTTTAGAAGTACGAGTTGCGTAACCCGCTCCATGTCTAAAACCGTTTCTTTAAATGCGGCGCTTTATGTCAAATTGCCTTAAGAAAAATTAAAAAAACATTGAAAACAATAAATTAGCAACAGAACACCAAGAAAAATTAAAATAATATCAAAGTAAAAGTACTTGGCGACTTGGCTGTCTTTAGTACGGTTTCTATCAAATTTCTTGGAGCAGAAATTTTGAGTTTTAGAGGTCATGTGGCTAGCAGAATCGTTTGGAGAGCGAAAGAGCGAGCGAGAAAGCGACCAGGAAGAGAAGAGCAATCGGGAGCGGGAATGCGGCCGGGAACGGGAAGGCGATCGGGAGCGGGAAAACGATCGGGAGCAAGAAAACTAGCGGGGAAGGAAATGGGAGCGAGAGAAAAATGATGGGAAAACCCCGGACAACGCTGGATCCCCCGCTAGTCATAGATAAATTTCCACTCAGCGCTCTGATTTTTTAAAATTTAAATAATTAAAAATTTATTTATAACTTTTTAAAATGTATTTATTATTTTATTATGTTATTTTATTTGAATATTAACTCTTCCTTGCTTTTCATTCCTTGAATTGTATTATTCCGCGTGTCAACATTGCCTTTGGATATTTTTGCTTAAAGTCGGTTTTTAGTAAGTTTTTCTGTAAAATACTTGTTCGTAATATGTTTTGATAATGTTCTATGGTTATTCTATTAAACAGTTTTTTAAACAGTTTTTTCATCGAAATCGATTCAGGACGCTATACTGCAGGATTACCAAGCTCTAGTATAGCGTCCTGAACCGATTTCGATAAAAACACGGTTTAAAAAACGGTTTAATAGATTAAGCACAAAACATTATTAGAACATTTTACAAACAATTTTTTTTTATAGAAAAACTGACTAAAAACCGACTTTAAGCGAAGATATCCAAAGGCAGTGTTGACACGCGAGATAATACAATTCAAGGAATTAAAAGTAAGGAAGAGTTAATATCTAAATAAAATAGCAAGTAAATTTTAAAATGTTAAAAATAAAACTACAGTATCGAACAGATTAATTGAAACAAAAAAATTTCTTGGTTGGCAATATTTTTATTATTTGTAATGGCAGCACTGTCAGTTTTTTACTTCTTAACACAGTCTAGCGAACGTTGCGCAGTGTGTAGCACGTGTTTTGTGATTGGTTGAGGAATTTAATAATGACAGATAACAGAGTTTATAAAAATTTTATTTTGTTTCAATTAATCTGTTAGATGCTGTATATATTGAATATGCAAATAAATTAAATATTAAGTTTAAAAAATCTGAGCGCTGAGCGGAATTTTATCTATGATGTGAATTTATTCCTTAATTAAATCCAAAATACCTAAATAAAGTAATTAATGACTAAAAAAATAACATCCAATCATTAAAACAAAGAGAAGTCTCTTCGACTAGCTGTGGTGGTAGAGGATGCTGAAGTCTATCGCGTTCTTGCTTATTCATAACTAGAGGGGAGTGGGGAACCCGACGATTCCCGGGGTTTTTATATCGTTTTTCTCTCCCGTTTCACCCCGCTTGCTCGCACGTTCTAGGTAGCTTTCCCATTCCCGCCTACTCTCCCGTTTCAGGTCGCTTTTCCGATCCCGGACACTTTTCCGATCCAGGACACGTTCCCGGACGCTTTCCCGTTCCTGGGTTCTTGGTGTTCTGCTGCTTAATTATTTCTTTATTTGTCTTGAGGCATATTGACAAAACCGCCACATTTAAATAAACTGTTTTAGACATGGAGCGGGTTACGCAACTCGTACTTCTAAAGCTAACAATTATTTTTCAATTTTTTATGTTTACGACATTGGCGTTAAATAAATTTTGATTGATTTGAATTTTTACTTCCATAATTTTTTTAAATTTCATTTCCTAAATTGTCTATTTCTATTTGAAATGTATTTAATTTTTATTTTCTTTTTTCCTATTGTTCACTTCTATCGCTATTGACAAATAGATCTTCACTGGGAACTACATTAGGTTCGGGAGCAATTTTTAAATGTTCTAAAGTGCTATAATTTTCAGTTGTTTAAATTATTTGTGCTGTAATTAGTCTTTACTTATTGTTTAAATATCATTTATGTTGAAAAACCGGTCATTTTGCATCAAAATAGGTTTGGGACACTATACCAGAACTTTACCATAATTTAATTAATTTTGAAACTACAAATTTGTTTTTAAAAAAATTCACAATTAAAAACAGACATTACAAATCTTATTTGGGTTATCATTTACTTAACTTATTCCGGCAGATGGCCTGAAGTTAATTTTATGATTCAGAGTTTTTAGACTTTCATACATGATGGTCGTGCAAATCCCATTGCAGGAACGGCTATACACACAACAGTTGTTGTATAAAATCACTTGGTGCTGCAACTTTCTTTATTGTCTTTGGGCATTAAATAATTATTTAGTTGAACACGATGAGCTCATGAACATTAACTTTAACTCAGCTGGCTATATGCAAGTAACACAATTATAGTTCCTGTTAAAACTTTCTCTATTGTCTCTAGGCATGACTGGCCCTAGAACAATCTGAATCCAACCAGATCCTCAGATTGCGAACACGTTTTTCTGGTGGGATAAGGTCGGAGTAGATTTGAACCAGCGTGGTAGGGAGAGTTAACGAATGTCGGGAAGAAGAGCATCAGATCGCTTCTGTTTCATTGGCATTCAACAAGGATGGCTGCTGAGCATCCAGCGATCGACAGTGTCTACGCATCTCGAGACTTTTATGGCATGATACGGTGTGTTTAATTTATCAACTGTCAATGTTATTTTTTGGACAATGCAATGCCTCATTTCAGACATACTCGTTCGGTCTCCTAGAGTCCGTTATCAGACACGTTAGATGAGAAAACTAGTTTATAGCCATAACATGGTTTTGTTTATTTTCTTTGTTTCTAACTTACTGCATGCATTTCTTGTGGTCACTTCAACACTTTTGTGCTGAAGGTATATCTTGAGGTCTGGTTAACATCTCTATGCCTTTTATCTGCTTCAGAAACTGACTTGCTTCTGCTTTGTAGGTTAGAAAGCTAAAAAATTGAAGCTGTTGCTAATGCAGAAATAAAGTCATTCTCTCGACACCAATAGTACTTGTACGAAGTTTAGTTGATTTAACACTTCTTGACCAAGATTTGACACTTGATACAAAGTAAACCATGGTTACAGCACAATTAAAAAATAACAACTATCTTTATTGCACTCTTTTCACAAGAGTTGTGAGTTTGTATCACACCACATCAGGCAGCATTTTTACAAATTTGACCATCATTCCTGATGTGTGACATAAAGAAAATGGCTATATTGTTGGTCAGCGGAAAGTTAGAAATTTGTGTGAATTGCTTTGTAAATAAAAATAAATAATAGCTGATATGTACCAGTTGTAATTGTAATCTTTGTAATTGTAATCTTTGCTGGTTGTTTTTTTATCTACCCATATTCATGTCACATACCTTAACTTTTATGTAAGATTGATGTTCTGATAATTTTAAACTTCTTCAATAACTTTTAACAAAATGGCTACATCAAAAAGTGGCAATCTTTATAATAGGAAAAATTGGGAAGATAGTGTAAGTTAAGCATTTATAGAATGCTGTGTTTGTTTTAATATGTGATTATGGTATTCTATTGTATGATACATATTGTTGAACTATGTATTAATTTTAAAGTTGAAAATATTTTCTTAGTTACAAGTTTTCTTTTGAAGCAATATTTTTTTTGGAAAATACAAAATTAGCGATTAACTCTACTTTTATTTTTCTGCAGGACTTTCCTTTTCTATGTCAAACATGTCTGGGCGACAATCCTTATTTAAGAATGACGAGGGAGAAATATGGAAAGGAGTGCAAGATTTGTGCCAGACCATTCACCGTTTTCAGATGGTGTCCCGGCAGAGGATGCAGATTCAAGAAGACTGAAATTTGTCAGTGTTGCAGTAGAACCAAGAACGTCTGTCAAACTTGCTTACTTGATCTGGAATATGGTCTTCCAGTTCAAGTAAGAGATGCAGCATTGAATGTTGAACAGAATGAAATACCGAAGTCAGACGTGGCACGTGAGTTTCACACTCAGAAACTTCAGAAAGAGATGGCCAACACTGATGGAACAATGCCTCTAGGAGCCCTTGGAAAAGTGAGGGGAACAAGTGACATGCTGGCAAAGATGGCAAGAACAACACCCTACTACAAGAGGAATCGTCCACACATCTGCTCATTCTGGGTAAAGGGAGCCTGTAAAAGAGGAGAGGAGTGTCCTTACAGACATGAAAGGCCCACAGATCCTGATGATCCATTGGCTGATCAGAACATTAAGGATAGGTATTTTGGTATTAATGATCCAGTTGCAGAGAAGCTGTTGAAAAGATACCAGGAAACTACTTCGAATCCTGACGATTCTGTATCAGAGACCTCGACATCCAATAATGCAATGATGTCTGGACCAAGCATGATGGCTAACAATCTCTTTCTTCTACCACCTCCTCCACCAGACATGTCTGTGCCTCCCCCCATTCCTCCCATGTTACCTCCTCCACCCATGGCGATGCTTAATAACGGACCGAAAGATCAGGTACCAAACAGGGTGAGGTTTGCCTACCCCTCTCAAGACCCATCACGTCTTGGGGCTGGAAATTTTATCCCAAAGCCACCTATGTAGTTAATGAAATAAGACAAAATAAATTTGAATGTGTCAAGTTATTGGTAATTATTATTATTATTAAAAGTTTTTTTTCAACCTGTGTGGGGTTCATTGATTCAAAATTGGCTTTTGTAATGATTGGGTGGAAATCGTAATTTTATTTTCATTACTAGCCAGGTTATCAGGCGCTGCCCGCTCGTTTTTTTTTCAATCCTGTTCTCTCTCGCTCTCCCGTTTTGGCTTCTCCAGCTTGTTTTCCCGTTCCTTTTCTTTCTTCTACTCTCTCCTAACTCCTTTTGCCCATAAAACGTAGAATAGATTTGCTAAAAGCTGCATGAAACCTTAGACTATATTTGGATTTTGTTACGCAACCTTTGATGTTCGTACATAGGCACTTTTGGTTGGAAAGTTTTTGGTCATGAACAAAGTAAAAAAAAGTACCGTATCTTTTTTATTTTTTGAGATCTACCTCCATGCCAAATTTTGTTAAAATTGGTCAAGCTGTTTGGATTTGCATAGAAGACAGACAAACTGTCATTGATATACATATAATTACCATTCTAAATCTTACAATAGCTTGAGGTCATTAACAAAGAATGATGAAAATGATTACTTTCAACTTGCCGTCAGCGATATTCAATAAGTTAACTAGTTATTCAATCAGACCAAGCATCAGTGTTGCTTCAGTTAGAATATCAGTTACAATTAGTCAATTTAATATTTTTTAGTTAGTATTACAATTAAAGTTGATTGTATTCATTTTTTCCGGTTAATATTTTTTCAGTTACTATTACAGTTAGTATAACAGCTATTAATATTCAAAAAAGACAGGCCCGTATTTAGAAATGGTTTCTCGGGGTGGTTGAAATTTGTTCAAATTTATTGGTATTGTTATCAGGGGCGCAACCAGCAAAAAATGCTGGGGGACTAAAGTTTGTAAAAAGGGAAGAAAGCCCGCCGCAGCTCCAGGAAGTTAGCAACGCTTCGGGCAACGATGGCTCTCTGATCATAATTATACTTTATTTGTCACTAGGAAAGTGTAAAATGTAATTAGATATTTGAATTCTACGTTAAATTTGCTATAAGAATACATTTGTTTGAAGGGGCGGATAATTTTATTTTATTTTTAAATAATTTGTTTCTGATTGGCTGTGTCGGTAACATATTTGTAAGGTCAAGTCGTGGAAGGCATTTTTCACAAAGTGTCAATGAATATTTTAAAATAATTTTTGCACTGTTCAATCAAGCTTATATTTTTCTACAAGAAAACAGTTGTTTGAAGGGGCGGACAATTTTAGTTTATTTTTTGTTTAATTAATTTGTGGCGATTCGGATCGATTGGAAGCGGAAGCATTTCTGTAAATGACGTTTATTATTTTTTGTCACTAGGAAAGTGTAAAATGTAATTAGATGTTTGAATTCTACGTTGAATTTGCTATAAGATTACATTTGTTTGAAGGGGCGGATAATTTTATTTATTTTTTTATTAATTTGTTTCTGATTGGCTGTGTCGGTAACATATTTGTAAGGTCAAGTCGTGGAAGGCATTTTTCACAAAGTGTCAATGAATATTTTAAAATAATTTTTGCACTGTTCAATCAAGCTTATATTTTTCTACAAGAAAACAGTTGTTTGAAGGGGCGGACAATTTTAGTTTATTTTTTGTTTAATTAATTTGTGGCGATTCGGATCGATTGGAAGCGGAAGCATTTCTGTAAATGACGTTTATTATTTTTTGTCACTAGGAAAGTGTAAAATGTAATTAGATGTTTGAATTCTACGTTGAATTTGCTATAAGAATACATTTGTTTGAAAGGGCGGATAATTTTATTTATTTTTTTATTAATTTGTTTCTGATTGGCTGTGTCGGTAACATATTTGTAAGGTCAAGTCGTGGAAGGCATTTTTCATAAAGTGTCAATAAATATTTCAAAATAATTTTTGCACTGTTTAATCAAGCTGATATTTTTCTACAAGAAAACATTTGTTTGAAGGGGCGGACAATTTTAGTTTATTTTTTATTCAATTAATTTGTGGCGATTCGGAGTGAAAATAGACATCGTTTCCCGCTTCGTTGCTAACTTCATTCACCTGCCCGCCGCAGGTGAAAAATTTTGTTCGACTATTTTCAGTCTACACTTCCCCACCCGGAGAAAAACTCATCATTTTGGAAAAATTGCAGGGCCCTCCGATTTGGCCTGGGAGAATTCCCCCTGCCCGCCTGGTTGAGCCCCTGATTGTTATTAATGGCGTTATTATTATTATTGAAGAATTTGGTAATCTTTCCCACGGACGGCCCCGTGTGGCGGATTAATACATAATTCTCGGCTATAATTAACTATAAACACGATGAAAAGTAAACACTAGTTTAAAATTATGATAATTTGTATAAATAATTTATTTAAAATGTTATACAAAATTATTTTAATTAATTAAATAATTTAATTATAATTTAAAAAATTTTACATAGAAAAAATTTGAGTTTTAAGGAAAAGTGTAAACGAATGAATCGCGTAGCGTGTTATACATAGATATCTATGGTGTTATATAACGTTATAACTATTACCACGGCGGTAGGCGCCGGTATGCGATCTTTTTATTAATTTTATTTTTTACAATTATATAGTATATTCAAACTCAGAATTTGTACCTTTATTTAAAATATTAGTAAAATTAAAAAAAAATTATATTGAAACTTTTTATGCGACTACCTAGGATAGGGGTAGTGATAGGGTTAGAGGTAGGGTTAGGAGTAGGGCTAGGAGTAGGGTAAGGGGTAGGGTTAAGGGAAGGTTAAGGTTAGGGGTAGAGTTTCTAGTGGGGCGGCTAACTGATCAAAAACCCCTTCATCGTGCAAACGCTATTGACAAGCAAATAAATTGCATATTTTTAATCAGAAAAATATGCTTGTAATTACCTGATATCGCCACATTCTGTAAAATTTAGAAAAAAAATCACCTTTTTTGGACCCGCTCCTGTATGAATAGCGTATTATCGCAGGCGATCAAACTAGCGAAAAATTCAAATATTTTATTTTTTGTTTGCTGGTTTGCATATGCTTAATATAAAAAATGAAGAAAACAAGAAAAAATAAATGAATAATTAAATTTTGAGTGAGTAGACCTATGGAAACGAGTGCCTCTAGTGCGTGTCTCTTTCCGTAGGTCTACTCACTCAAAATTTAATTATTCATCTATTTTTTCTTGTTTTCTTCATTTTGTATATTAAACATATGCAAACCAACAAAAAAAAATAAAATATTTAAATTTTTCGCCAGTTTGATCGCCTGCGATAATACGCTATTCATACAGGAGCGGGTCCAAAAAAGGTAATGTTTTTAAATTTTACAGAACGTGGCGATATCAGATAATTACAAGCATATTTTTCTAATTACAAACATGTAATTGTTTTGCTTGTTTTTGTTTGTCAATTGAGAAAAAAAATCATCTTTTTTGGTCCCGCTCTTGTATGAATAGCGTATTCATAGATATATCTATGAGCGTATTATCACAGGCGATCAAACTGGCAACAAAATCAAATATTTTGTTTTTTTCTGTGGGTTTGCATATGTTTAATATAAAGAATAAAGACAACAAGAAAAAATATATGAATATTTAAATTTTGAGTGAGTAGACGAGACACGTACTTGAGGCAGAAGTCATGTCTCGTTTCCGTAGGTTTACTTACTCAAAATTTAATTATTCGTCTATTTTTTCTTGTTTTCTTCATTCTTTATATTAAACATATGCAAATCAACCAAAAAATCCAAATATTTTAATTTTTTCGCCAGTTTGATCGCCTGTGATAATACGCTATTCATACAGGAGCGGGACCAAGAAAGGTGATTTTTTTTTCTCAATTTTACAGAATGTGGCGATATCAGGTAATTACAAGCATATTTTTCTGATTACAAATATGTAATTTTTTTGCTTGTCAATAGCGTTTGCACGATGCTGCAGTTAGCTGCCCCACTATTCATTTTAATACGGGATTGCAATTTTACAGATTGCAATCACGGCGAACCGCCGGGGCAATAGCAGCGACCTTATATAAAGTGACTATCGGGGTTTACTTCGTTCGTTGTTTCTCTCGCCTTTTGTTCTTTATCGTTTTACATAGAAAAAGTTTTAAAATTAAAATTTAATTTTTTTATAACTGAGTTTGTTTTTTAAATAAAATTTTATTATAAACTAATTTTATTTTTTTATTCATACGATCATCGTACCTCACCACTCACAACTACGATGTAAATAGTGCTTGGAAGGGTACTACTTACCGTTTTCAAAGTCTCTCAAATTACGATAAATATTTTTTTTTAAATTAAATTTGGTATTAAATTTGTTTTTTTAGGTTATTGTAACAAAATAAAAATAATACGACTATTTTTCGGCACGGGCCGTCCGTAGGAAAGATTACCAAATGTTGAAGCGGAACTAAAATTTAAAGGTGGAACGGATCCCAAACAACTTTTTGCTTTGTCAATGAAATCATAGACATAAAATTATGTTTTAAAATCACATTAACATTGCAATTTTTCAAGGGTATTTTATATAATCCTAGCACATCCGTTCTTATTTTAGACCGATTTTTTATTTTTTGTTCATGATCTGGGTGGTTATCATAATACCTATTAGAATACTACGGATTTCAGCCTACTTGGTTTAAGAAGCAGCTTAAACTTGGTTTTTCTGTCTAAATGTTAAAAAATCACTTTAAAATAATCTTTTATTCAATTATTCTTTAAAGTATCCTATCTATCATATCCATCTAATTATTTCCTTATTTTATAGCTCGGTTGAATTTATTTTTTAGTTTTTTAATTATTTTGTTTACATTTTTAAACAATTTTTTAATAAAGTAAGTTTCATAAAGATAAATTGCAGCATAGTATAGAATTACTGTTTTTATCACGCGATTCAGTATCTTTCGGTAAAGTCTAGGTCGGAAAGTTTTTTTTAGAAGCTGCATTGACAATCACTGTACCTCTCTATCAAGATGGCTGATGTTGAGAACTTTGATTCCGAAGCAAAAATTACTTCAGAAGGCGTCAAACCGTGCTTGGATGGCAGTGGCGACGGTCCAGAAACGCTTGCCAGTCAACTTCTGCTAGTAATTGGAGAACCGTTCAATGTTGAGCAGAAGGATTTGATCTTAGAGCGGATCGTTACTGGCGAGTGGCGTTGATTTTATTTTTTGTTGGTTCAAAGTGGTGTTTAACTTTTATTTTTAGAAACTGTTAATGAATAAATTTTCTTTTTCTCGTTATGGATGTTATGCGCCAGAAGTTGCGCTAATGCTAATCAATGATTAATAGGCCGATTTTCTTTCCTTTAACAAGTTTAACAGTTCAAGTTGAACTGAGAGATGGGATGAATTTTTAAATAGTTCTATATAAAATGTGGCATTCACTTACTTTGACGGGTTGAGGTGGTTAAGGAAAGTTTCATTTCATAACGGGATTGTAACGTGACTGCTGTAGGCCAAACCCATCAAAGTTCAAAGTAAATGATTGCCAAAAATGTTTGCTTTGACTTAGATACTTAGACTGACTTTTGATTTTGGTGTTTTTTTATTTTTTGCTGAAGATTGTTGTAAACTTTGGCAGATTTAGCAGCATAAATTTTCTGTCATCTATGAGCTTTCCAAATATCTATATTGTTACATTTCTTGACAGGGCAATGTGAAATTTTTTAAAAAACAACTGAAGTAGTTGAAATTGTTTTAAACTTCATTAAAATTTTTTTATACCAATATATGGTTGATTATTTGCGTATGCAAGGCTGCACAGTCAGTTTTAAGCGTTTATTCTATTAACAAGGCATGCGCCTAGGCAATAAGCGACGGAATTGCTATTGACACAGCAGAGGGTTACGGTTAATATGCTAATAATAATAATATTAATAATACGCTCTGCCATGTCAATAGCAATTTCATCACTTTTTGAAATGGCGCTCGCCTTGGCAATAGCACTGATCGTTTTAAGTGGTGAAATTGCTATTGCTTTGGTGGTCTTTTTTTAATAATAATGATAATCATTTTTTAGCAATATTCTCCAGTCCCTTTTAATTACTTTTCAACTTATTATTGTGCTATTTGCTGTTTACTTTTCGTAATGAATCCAAAACAACTTTTTTTAGTAAATTTATTGAAGACTAATAGAACTTTGAAGACTGGCAGAATAGGCTCTTCAAATGTAGGAGAAATAGAGAGATGGTAAGAAAGGTAGGAAATTAGATGATCACATGGAAAAATAGAGATAGAGGCTTAATTCCTTTCTTCCAAACTCCTAAAAAGCCTCGGTGTGTTGATAATTGTTTGTCTCACTTTCGTTAACCACATCTCATACCATGCCCACATCCAAAATTTTATATCAAAGGCAAACACTAACTCATTGGTTTGTTGTCTGATCCTGTCAAAGCTTAACTACTCCAACTCTCTGCTCTGTGTGTTCCTCATCACCAGTTGAAATGACTCCATAGCATGATGAACAGGGCTGCTAAAGTGGCTCTAAGAGTCTACCTCTTGGTTAGGGTTGTTACAGTTTTGAAAAAAAGATTCAGTTTCAGTTACAGTTTGATTCAGTTTTTTTTTTAATTTTTTTTATGTAAACTATATATATATATATATATATATATTAATAAATGTCTGTCCGTCTGTATGTCCTTTATGCATTGCTACACCATTCATCAGATCGTAATGAAATTTTCATACAACCTTGGGGGAATCGATGGGAGTCAATGGGGGAAGGTTTTTGAAAAAAATTGAAATCTGTCAAAAAATGAGCGGAGCGGGAGGGCGAGCAGGAATTGGAGAATGACCGGGAAAGCAAGCTGAAACAGAAAAGCGACCGAAAGGGCGAGCAGGCAAGGGAAAGCGACCGGGAATGGGAGAGCAAGCGGAAAGGGGAAAGCGACCGGGAGTGGGAGAGCAAGCTGGGAAGAAAACGGGAGCGAGAAAAACGATTGAACAATTTCTAAAAACCCCGGCCAAAGCTCTGGTACCCCTACTTAAAAATAATAAATCAATTTGCAATACAAATATTTTTAGTAAATTTATTCAACTCAAGTATTCGTTGTTGAATATATAGAAAACTTCAGCTTCCAGCTTGTCATTGTACAAATTATGCTGGCATCTGCTAAGACCTTCCTATACAACTGCAAACATTTTTTTTACTAAGATTTACAAATGCCTTTTTCAAGACAAGTCTTGTTCAAAGGCAAGAAAAGGTCCTTGCAGAGGCAGCCATTTATAGACGTCTACCCCTTCAGCAATACGAGTGAACTCCTCCTTGCTTAAGGGAGTTATGCTGGTGATGCCGGTGAGCGAACTGCCGACCTAACGATTGACAGGCGAACGCTCTACCGCTCCTACATATTAAGATCAAAAAATATTCTTAATGGAAAGATCTTCAATAAAAAGATGCGGCAAACGGTTTGCAGCAAATTCTCTTGCGACAGTGTGGACACTGGGCAGCTTTGTCATACGCCTTTTTATGTTATCGTCCGTGCCAAAGAATCATAATTTTTAACTGCAAACATAAAAATAATATAAAAAATGCTAAAAAAATAATTTTAAAAAGATTCACTTATACTGAGTTTTCTCAATAGATTCAGTTTCAGTTACAGTTTTTTTAAAAGTTAAAGTAAACTGAATCTAAAAAGATTAAGTTAACTGAATGTTTCAGTTTTCAGATTCAGTAACTGTAACAACCCTACTCTTGGTATTGTAATTTTTGTCATCATCATCGTCTTCTTATACCATCTTTTCACACTTCACTGGCTGTCAATCATTTTTTTATACAAAATCGCTCTGATTACGTACAAAATTAAGTTTTGTTCCTCGCCTACATATCTTAATCGAATCCTTCACCCACATAAATTATTGGAAGACCACTTCTTTCATTCATAGCCCCAGAACTCACCCAGACGAAACCCAGCAGCAATATTGCAGCAAGGTTTTTTCGACACGCACCGCTAAGCGCTTTAATGCTCTACCGATTGACATCAGAAACTCTGAATCAAAATGAAACTCAAAGCTTTTTATTTTAAATCGGCTTTCGCTGCGTAAACTGCACAACTTAATGTTTTTCGATGGTGCCTCAGTAGCAGGCCCTATAAATTCAGTTTTATTCATTTAATTTTATTTAGTGTGTCTTGCCGATTTGTAATAAACATTTTCTTCAATTTTTTCAGCGGTTGATTTTAAAGTTTCAATAATATAGTTTCAATTGCTTCTTTGCCATGATTTTTTATTATTATATCTGGAAAAAGAATAGATCTTACTTTGAATTACATACACAGACCTGTGCATGTATGTGTACCTGCATGTGTTGAAACTTGTTTCGAGCTTTCTTAGTTGAAGATCTTCAGAAGAAGAACCTCTCATTATTCTGCATTTAAGTCCTTAAATTTTCTTGAAGATTTAAAAGAGGTAGGTACACGTCCGTTGATCAGGTAAACGTGTGAAAGTGAAAACGGGCAACTGCCTGCATAAACCGATCTAATCAAAAATGACAAATGCAGAGTTGTGTATTGCCAAATGTCTTTCCAAGAAAGCAAAAGCCGAATAACATATTCCCATGTCGTCCAATCTCCTTGTTGAGATAACTGAACAAACTTAATCATTCTCTGGGACAAGATGGCTTTCTTTCTTTCCTGAATGACCAGACTGGTGTTGGCTTTTGACCACCAAATTCGATGGGTTGATCCGAAACTCCGATTGCCTTTTTGAATTGCACCAACTCTTTCTGTCCAACATAAAGAGGATTCAGCTTCTGGAATCCCTTTTCTGGCTACCCATTTTCTTCTGGACTTTACAAGGGGTCTCATTTCTAGAGTTCTTTGATTGGAAGAGCTATATAACAGGTGTTGCATAGCTCTTAGGATGTATTTGCCATGCATGTATGTGTTCATGCAGGTATGTTTGTAAGTATGTATCTAAGTGTTTGTTTGCTTTTGTAAATATTTTTTATGAATGTAGTAGTACAGATCCAGAAATATTAGGCAGATCTAAATTCAAGTAATAAATAAATAAAACAGCTTGCTTTCTACTTGGGGTATTGAATTCAATTATTTTTTAGTTATGCTTTTTATTTTCTTTTATTGATCCACAACCGATTGATTGGCAACACCATGACACCAAGAGATTTGTTTTTGTCTCTGAAGTCATAAATATGTTATTGATTGTGATAAATAATGACACACAATCATGCCCCACCTTTTGTTTTGATCTGTTAAATCTGTTTGCTTATTTCATCTACCCATGCATACTTAAATCTATTTACAAATATTCATCAGTCCATCCATATCTATCTACTTAAGCATACTACTATTTTTTCCAATTGTTATAAATTACTTTTCATCTTTTCATGTAATTTTTAAAAATATGCATTCATGAGTCAGTTGTTTGTAGTCACACCCATATCTGCACACATGTATGTAGCAGATGCATGGCCAGCTGTTTTAAGGAAATCTCATTATGCATATATATATATATATATATATATATATATATATATATATATATATATATATATATATATATATATATATATATATATATATATATATATTGTTACGATATTGCTAATCATATACAGGATTTTTTGAATGGTTTTTCTAGTTTATTGAAAGATAATGAAATAAAACTTGAATATCTTTCTTTTTCTACTTTAAAATGACTTCTTAATTTCGTCAGGTCAATATGCAAGTAATTGATAAATACAACAGTGATAAAAATATTCCACTACCACCTCCTTAATCCTGTTCGTCCCGAACAACTTTATCACCACCGAAATACTCGACAGAGTGATGGATACAAGGAGCCTTCATTTTCACTCGCGGCCTTGACCGCAATTCACAAACAACATGGTTAATTCTTTTGACTGTTTGATGCAGTCTCTTCCAGTCTCGTCGGAGCCTGTGTGATCTTCCGACTCGGCAGTGTGGGCTTGAATACCACGCCAAATTGTTAAATCTCAATTTTTTCATACATGACTGGACTGCCAATCACAGCGGCCCCCACTAGGCCACCGACGGTTCCATGCAACCAAACCCGCAACTGTACGGCACTGTCAGTTTCTACATTCTACCGTTTTTCAAATTTTTAAACACAGGATTATCGTCAATGTAGAACTGTCCGACCTTACTAAGTTTCAGCTCCATTTCTATGAGCCACCACTGAAACACAAAATCTTTGACCAAACTGCTCTGAGCCTCAGCCCCACTGGCATCCATAGAGTAACCTTTAAACCCTCAAAATAAAACAGTCGTTTCAAGACCTACACCCTCACATCTGTCAGCAACATCCCAACAAACTTTTTCTACCTGTCCCGCAACATCCCGAGTAGCAACCTCCTCAGCCGATTCATCCATGGCAGTATCACTCACATGGGCGCTTCAATCATTAGACATCACTTGGAGTTCCATCCCGTCCTGACGACTTCCCCAAAATCTGTTCAGTAACAGTCATTTACAGGGCCCTCCTCGGGGGTGCCCGCCACAAAACTGGATCGAGTCTCCTTTCTTTGTTTTCCTCGTGCTTCACCTGATCTGTGCAGTCTGTATGGCCGTCATCTGTGACATGTTCTCAGACACAGCTGGTGGATTCCGGTTCAAACTGGGTTTCGCCGCAGTAACCCAACCCACATCATTCTCTTCACCAGCAACGTGCTGGTCCAGAACCATGTCCACCACTGCTTCAGCCGTCTCTGTGACCCGACTCTCAACAGCCTTGCAATCCAGACAGCACTCAGGCAAATCACTACCAGAAGATCTCCTGTTTTCATTCATTTTTTCGCTGTTCACTGGCAGCATCGCCATACCAGCCGCTGCTATTCTTGTCTCATCGTGTTCATAGCTGCTGTTGTATCTCATTTATTTGCTTATTTCTCTCATTATTTTTCTTATCAAGTTTGTCAAATCTTCATTTGTATCAAGCTCGTATTCTTCTGGGTCAAACTCATTGTCCTTTATTGTGTTATATCCTCTATTGTACAGCCATTCACGACAAAAAGGTCAGTAAATTCATCTAACTTTGCTACTGTAACAAAAATTCAATTTTCGAATTCATTAATCTTGGCCAATAATATAGGTAAAGACATATAAGTTCAGTTCGATTCCCATCTCTAATATATATTAGGGCTGTGCCGGTATACCTGCCGGTTTTTGGCAATACCGGCAAATACCGGTTCCGCCTGTATGAAAGGTGCCGGTATTGAACAATCGGCATTCAGCACATCACGCATAAAAGACAAAAAAGTTAAAGACCTACAGCAGCAGTATGGGCAGTGCAATTTACCTGTATGCCCATTGTTTGCTACACTTTAATTACGGACAACGGTTCTTAGCAATAGCATAGCACTAACGGTTAAGCACCGTTTCGCTTTGTTAACTGAACCATGACTAATTGTAGTTTAGTTTTATTGTCCGAGCTGACGTCCGACCGCGGACTGTAACACTAGCACACTTTCAAACACTATTTCTAGCCATTTTCAGGCTTTTGACATTATACCGGTACTGGTTTTTGGCCCGGAAATACCGGTACCGGTACCGATATATAAATGAATGTCTGTTTGTTTGTTTGTGTCCTTTATGCATTGTTACAGCATTCATCTGATCATATTGAAATTTTCACACAACCTTGAGAGTCAATAGAGGAAGGTTTCTGGAAAAAAATTGAGATAAGGTGAGCGGAACAGGAACGGGTGAGTGAGTGGGAGCAGAAACTGGAGAATGAGCGGGAACGGAAAGTGAACGGAACGGGAGAGCAAGCAGGAAAGCGACAAGGAAAGGGAGAGTAAAAAAGGGGTGGGAGAGCAAGCGGGGATGGAAATGGGAGCGAGAGAGAAAACTATAGAAAAACCTCTAAAAACCCCAAGCAACGCTGGGTACCCAGAGAACCTGCCAGAAAAATTGAAACTTACAGTTCAATAAACGATACACTGGGATAAGAATTTATTGGAAAATATATCATTACTAAAGAAATGTTGAACTGGCTTGCAGTCCTGGTGTCTAGACTAGAAGTTGACCAGTTTCTCTGAGTACAAAGCTCACATCTGAAACTAGAGAAGCTGCAGCGATGCAGGATGCAACAGCATTTTGGAACATATCTGATTATTTAAAAAAATACTTTGGTTTTACTTCAGTCAATAGAGGTCCAAGAAATGTTCCATGAAAAAATGTTGCTTGCCGTCATCACATTTCATAAATTGTTTTAGAACCAAAGGTTATCTATCCTCTTTCTCTTTATGCTCTTTAAAGGACATATATTTTCTTGGTGGACGTTCTTTCAACATTTTCATTCTTTTCAAATTATCACATATCTCTAGATATAATTATATTATATTCATGGACTAAACAAACTTCGCTTCGGCCCAAAGTTTAGACATTTGAACTTCAGCTTCAAACCATGGCCGAATAATTAAATAATCGGCTCATATACAACAACCTCTTGAAAAATCTTAAACTTGTTAAATTCAAAAATAATTTATTTCATTTAGTGAGATAAAAAAAACAAAATAGGAGTGTCTTTGTTGTATAATTTGAAATTTAATCTCCTGTCCTGGGTAACCTTCAAAATCAGGAATACCCGGGTAATAGGCCATAGTTATGCATGTCAATCATATGATATGTGTGGGTGGTGTTTTAATAAATCAGTAAACGAAATTGATTGAAATGTGCCTGGTAATTGAACAAATAAATAAAATATGACAATGATGACAGCAGCACAAACAAGCAAGCTCCTTTAGTTTATTGTTCTAGGCACTACTAAGGCAGTGCATAAAATAAGCACGTAGTCTACGCACTCTTTTCCAAAAGATCCAATCAAATCTTGGAAAGACAACGGTATACATACTTGTTAACAGCTTGCCTTGGCTGCCATTAAATTCTTTGGCCTCATTCAGTTCAGACCTTCTCTTATTCAGTTTTGTAGGTTATATGCTATGACCATGATGTAACTGAACACCAGCCAAAATTGAAATGCTGTTGTTCCTAACTAAGAATCAATCTCCATGTAGTCAATTTTGACTACTAATTAGATAATATTTACTCTTGCAATCTATTTAATTTTTATACCTATCTGAGTTTATTTATTTTTTTTTGGTTGTACATTTGTAGTAATTATTGGTTTATTTGATTTTTCAGTGTCCTGTTTAGTGTTCTTGCATGTTTGTTAAATTTTGGCCGGCACGAATATTCTGCTTCGGCCGAAGTTGTTCGGAAATATTCGGACTTCGGCAAAGAATGCACTTCGTCAATTATTCGTCCCTAATTATATTATATTATATTATATTATATTATATTATATTATATTATATTATATTATATTATATTATATTATATTATATTATATTATATTATATTATATCAATACTGTTCATTGTTAGCAACACTATTTTACCCTTCCTCTCACATAGGCTTTCATTTGCTGGAATGACTAATTATTTCATTAACTATAATAATAATAATAATAATATTAAAGTTATATATTTATTTTAATTATAATGTAATAATTGCTTAACAGAACTGAGTACCTGGGACATTGAAGCATCCAAGTGTGATATCAATCAGGAGTTGAACTCCATAGGTGGTCCTTTCAAGTCAATTGCTGCTGGTTCTGATGGTCTGTATATAATTTCTTTCTTTCTTTCTTTCTTTAACATTAAATGTTTATGTGAAATAAGGGTTTTTAATGAATTAGGACTTCTAAGAGCAAATATAACATAATTGAAAACATAAAAATATAATAATATAAAGAAATGCAATATTAAAAACAATTCATAAATTTGATGACAAGTCATGTGATTTTCATTTTAAATTGCTTAAAGATCTCTTCCTCATTAAAACTGGGCCATCCATCATTAGCTATTACTAACTTATAAATATATTTTTCGCTACTCATCTTTCCATTTCTTATTTTTAAATAATTTAATGAGTTATAGCTGGTGATGTATCTCTAATACGAGATTTTAAGTTTCCCTCAAAAATATATTTAGCCAGTAGGTAGACAGGTGAGTTTGAATCCATTGCAATTATTAATTTATTACAGGTGTGGACCTGCTGTAGTTTGTTTCTTATAAAACTAAGTGCACTTATTGATATCCATGTAAAGATAGTAAGATATGTGGCTTCTTAAAAGTTTAAAAGAAGAATTATTATAAAATGAATTCATTTATATAATACACTGCCACAGAAACGCCAGTCATATATGTTGTGTGTACCTTCTTCGTGTGTGCCTGATTGTACAGTCAGTCAACAAACTTTAAATAAGTACAAATTACATAAACTACATCTTTATGTAATCTAGTGTAGGCTGACATATTAAGGACTTTCATAGACAGTCAGATCCCTTGTCCAACTAGTTAATTACATTTGTGAACAATAAAATCAAGGCCGGCTGGGTCCGATGCAGTACTCTACTACATACATATCACATATTCAGTACTCTACTACATACATATCACATATTCAGTACTCTACTACATACATGGGTCCGATGCAGTACTCTACTACATACATATCACATATTCAGTACTCTACTACATACATATCACATATTCAGTACTCTACTACATATATATATATATCACATATCCAGTACTCTACTACATACATATCACATATTCAGTACTCTACTACATACATATCACATATTCAGTACTCTACTACATATATATATATATATATATATCACATATCCAGTACTCTACTACATACATATCACATATCCAGTACTCTACTACATACATATCACATATCCAGTACTCTACTACATACATACATGTCACATATCCGGCTAACATCGGCTAACATCCTCCAACGCACATACTTCTACAACATACACGCACATTCCCACAAGCAAACAAATCTACGCACACACACACACACACACACACACACAGCAAAATACAAACACATGTGTGCATTTCCCTGGCATACAAACAAAACTTTCTTGTTTAATAAGACAATTGCAACAGTATGAATCATTGACTAACTAACTAGTCAACAGATAGGCATGCAGGTTCAGACATGTTGGTGAACCAGTTTTTTTAAAACTTCCACTGTTGTTTTCTCATAAGGAAGGGGTGGGGTCGGGGATTATAATTCTTGTTGCTATGGTTATTGTTGCTATTTTTATCTTTTGGTTTTCATAAGCATGGCTGTTTCTCTCTCTCTCTCTCTCTCTCTCTCTCTCTCTCTCTCTCTCTCTCTCTCTCTCTCTCTCTCTCTCTCTCTCTCTCTCTCTTCTGTCTTTATACCTTTCTTAATTTAGTTATATTCTCTTTTGTTGCACTCTCAATAGTCATGTGTTTTGAACAAACAAACAAAAATAGAAAATAAGAAGTAACAGTGTTTAAAAAAAAAAATGGGTTTGCATTTTAAGGTGAAGATATGGAAGATTGGCTCCAGCCAGTGTTTGAAATTGAATTCTTTTTCTTGCAATAAAGATAGAAATTTCTAATATTTGATTTATGTTTGTTTAGGATGGCACGATGAGCTAGTTATAACAACTTTCTTAAATGATTGTCTATTTAATTACTCCTGAAACATCAGCATTCAATTATTTCAAAGTTTTATTTATGCACCTTTCTGCAGGAGAGAAAATCTTTGAGCACAAAACCTCCAAAGTCCTGGCAACTGTGCTGGTCAACCCGACATTGGCTACCACTCTTGCTCATGCCTCCTCCTTCCTATCTCTTCCCTCAGCCTACAAACACCTGCTCTACTCTGGACCATCCCTTATCAACTCTGGCTCTTGGCTCCTGCAGGTGTTTTGGCGATTTTAGTTTTTCTTTGTTTTCACTTTGCTGAATGATGTTTAAGCTGTTTTGATGTAAAGTTTGCTGTTAACAAAATCCATCTTTAAGGTTTGCATCCCTTAATAATTAAAAAAAAATAAGATCATGTAAAAGCTCAACTTTGTGAAATACACCAAAGTGGCACCAGAAACAGTTTAAGCAGTTTTACCCGCAGTTTGCCTGTGTCGGAAATTAGTTGGGAAACTAGTACTCTCATTTTAGCGACCCATGAAAGCATGAAATGTTGGGTCAACCTTCGGGCATGTGCTTAGATCAGACCAAAGAACTGGTGATTGCAGGTTGAGCGCCCACCTAACTGTTAACAGTTTGTTATTTTATTAATTCATATTCCGCTTTGTTTGCAGGATGGAGCTCTGACATGTCGTGACCTTTGTGATGCCTTTAGAAAGGTCACAGTACCGGAATGTTCTTCGGAAGTTGTGTTCGATGTTGCTCTCGTGTCTGATTTTGTTGACTGGAATGAGGCAATGTTGCAGAAAGTCTGTGGAAAGTTGAAGGTATGTTGAAGATTTTCATGTTATATCATCTTAAATATCTATTTCCCTATTTCCTTTTTTTTACCTCGTGTCCATTGTTTTTGTCTTTTTTAGTTTGATTTTCTACATTAGACTTATTCAGTTTATTTTTTGAATAATTAATTTCTGCATTTACCAGGTCAGATTGAGTCGACCTTCAAAGGTACTACCAGATGAAAGTGGTCTGATCAAATTCTCTGACAACATTTCCACTTTCCTAAAGACCTCGGTCGCCTCTGAGAGGCTCAAATCTTCGGATATCAAGGGTTTGATCACTTTCGATAAGCCAACCTGCTACATCTTTCCAGCTGGTCAGGGAGCTTCTTTTCTCTTTGGTGTCAGTGGGTTCACCTTCCTTGTGGATGGCGGGTTTGTCGATTGTTGTATTTTTATTGGGCTTTCATGGATGATGTGGTTTTATATTTAGTTGATTTGCCAGTCTCTAGTTTGCATTTTGGCTGATGAGTGTATTTTGTCTATATTTGCAAAACAACTAAAATATCAGAGCAAATTTGCTATTAAAATCGAAAGTATATAAGTTAAAAAGTTAGTAGGCCTAAGAGCTTGGAAGCCTGAATGGGAGCTTTAATGTCTGGATGGAAATCAACCAGAAAAAAGAGAGCCTCATTAACTCAAATTTAAAGAAATAAAAAAATTTTGTTTATTGAATTTCTTTGATAAAAATTTTTTTACTAACTAAATTATCGGTTTACTAACATCATTGCCTATCTGCACATCTAGAAATAAACGTTATTGTAAAGTTGATTATTTTATTTAATTTTAACAATAATGTTATTCAATGTAAAATTAAACCAAATGTAGTCAATAAAAGTAGCATGGCGGGCATTAATAATAGCTTAGTGCAGTGCAATTTTCTTTCCCTTTCCCCTCGCTTCCTCTCTCTTTCTCTCTCTCTCTCTCTCTCTCTCTCTCTCTCTCTCTCTCTCTCTCTCTCTCTCTCTCTCTCTCTCTCTCTCTCTCTCTCTCTCTCTCTCTTCTCTCTCTCTCTCTAAAATAGCGTCAATCTTGTCTTGTGTTTTGTGCAGTCCATTTCGGTCAATTTCATGACCACAATGGACAATTCGTTTCTGAAAAAAACTAGTTTTCTTCTTGCTTGCACAAAACGTTCCGCCAATCCGTTGGTCGCTGGGTGATACAGCACAGACTTTAATGTGTACAATTCCGTTGTTCTTCATGAATTGTAGAAACTCGTCTGAAGTAAACTGTGGTGCATTGTCACTGACTAGTTGTTCACAAATTCCGTTTCGGCTGAAAATTTCTTGCAGAATTTCAATCGTTCGTTCTGACGAACGATATTGTGATTGCAACTTCTGGCCACTTGGAGTGTGCATCAACCACGACTAGAAACATGTAGCCTAAATACGGGCCACAATAGTCAATCTGAATTTGCTGCCACGGTTTGCTCGGCCACTCCCAAGGATGAAGAGATGCTGCTGCTGCTGTTTTTTGTGTGACCATACACCCTGGGCATTTTGCTGTAACATGTTCAATTTCTTGGTCTATGCCAGGCCACCACACATAACTGCGTGCTAAATTTTTCATTTTAACTACATCACTGTGGCCTTCATGTAGTTGATTAAGTATGTGTTGACGCAGTGGCATGGGAACAACAACCCTCATGCCCCACATGACGCATCCGTGGATAACTGATAGTTCAGTCCGACAGTTGTAGAACGGTGTCAGCTTTTGGTAGCGTGGCAGAACGTGATTCCAACCAGACATAGTGAGTTGATATACGCGCGGCAAAAGCGGGTCGCGCTGTATATGGCGTCAAATGTCATTGCTGGTGACTGATCGCAAAAACATCTGCGCATCTGATTCATGATCGCCGGCTGTAGCCAGCGGAAGGCGAGAGAAAAAGTCAGCGTTCACATGTTTTCCAGATTCACGAAATTCGATCGTGTAATCGAGACCGGATAAAAACACTGCATACCGTAGCAGTTGGGCGGCTGACATAGCCGGCAAAGATTTATTCGGATTGAAGATTTAAACCAACGGTTGATGATCGGTGACTAAAGTAAAGCGACGACCATAAATATAGGAAAAGAATTTCTTTGCCGCCCAGTATAGACAAAGGGCCTCTTTATTTAGCTGGCTGTAGTTACGCTCCGCTGCACTTAGTGAACGGGAAACGAAGGCGACCGGTCGTTCAACGTTGTCTGATGTGACGTGGGAAAGCACGGCGCCGAGGCCGTACGGGCTAGCATCACAAGCCAGTCTGATGGGTAGACTGGGATTATAGTGCATTAAGACTCGGTCGGATGCCACTAGTTGTTTCACAGCTGGAAATGCTTGATCACACTCTGTTGAACACGCCCACCTTTCTTGCTTTGTTTTGTCTCTTTCTCTCCCTTTCTTCATTTTTTGTTTTTCTTCTCTCTCTCTCTCTCTCTCTCTATCTAGTGAAACACATGTCATACAATATAGTCCTTATGCTGGCTGTAGACCCTGCTCTCCCCCATTTGCTTGCCTTAAATTTGGTGGTTAGTGTGACTTTGGCGGCCATTTTAAAAAACGAATTATATCGATTTTTATAAGCTCTCATAGTAGGTAAAATACTGAACATAGCTCTGTTCAAATGTAAACTATGAGCTTGAATTAAATGTTAAATAGCCTTAAGGCACTTTTACTTAAATAATTTTCTAAAAAATATTTATTCTTTTATTAAAACCTTTGAAAAATAAAAAATCGAAAAATCATAGAAAGTTATGGACTCTTCTTCCCAAGGGTGGGTTGATGCTGATAATGAGAGCCTTTTAAAGCTAGTCCAGTAGTACATGGATCCACTTGTATGATTTGATTTTGATGATGAATTTTGCATTATCGGCCATTTTGCAAAATGGTCGATTATGATTTTCAAAGGTCATCACAGTTAAAATTAAACCTAAGTACAAGAATAAAATAAAAATTAGTCCCAATAAGTGTTCATTCACATAATTCATAAATAATTTCTAATTTTAACATACAATAAAAAACACTGAAAAATTAAAAAAAATATTTCTCGCCTTATATCCTGGCCCGATATCCTTTGTCCGGGTGTCTATATCTCTTTTGTTTGGTTATATAAAGTAGGTACAGTAGTAAACTTTATTTAAATAATAAATTAGATTGGTTGTTCACATTGAGTGCAACCTGAAAGTGATTTTGATTCCTCTTCTTCGGTTATACTTCTTGTAGGACAGTTCAGTGTGTGTTGTGCATTGTGCTTGCACCTGAAGGAATGTGTGAACAAGAATCAAATACAAATTACTCCCAGAAGATGTTCATTCTCTCATACATAATTTTCAATTTTAACATAGAAATAAAAAACACCTAAAAAATAAAATTTTATTTCCTGGTCTGGGATCCTTTGTCCGGGTGTCTATATCTCTTTTGTTTGGTTATATAATGTAGGTCCAGTAGTAAACTTTATTTAAAATAATGAATTAGATGGTTATTCACAGGGAGTGCCACATATCCTGTTGCTCCAACATTCTATAAGTGGTCTTTTCCTCAAGAAGTTCTGCTTTGGCATGGTGTGGGCCATTTTCAGCTCTTACCCATGTTTTCCTTCCTCTCTCTCTCTCTCACTCTCATTCTTGTTAAAACAACATAGATTTATTACAGTAATGACTAATTTTTTTATGTCTAAATAACATAGAAAATAAAAAATATTAACATTTATAATTTAGTATTCTAATCAATCGTTTAAATATTAAAAATTGATTTTGTATATCATTTACCTGAATCAATGCAATACAGGTACAGTCGTAACACCTGCTTTTGGAACATTGTGGGACACCTGTCCAAACTAGATGGCATTTTGATTTCTCGCCTCTCCCAGGACAACACATTTGGTTTCTCTTCTTTTTTCGAAAAGAAGTCTGTTGACAAATCAGGTCCGGAAGTGGGGGTTGTCTTCCTTAATGCTGGGGACGTCAGGCACAAGCAACCTGTCATCAATGGGAGCCCGCCCCCTAGAGCTACATCGTTAGTAGTTTGGTTTAGAAGATGAAAAAACATTTTAAGTAGAATAATTATGATTATATCACACAATAATATGCATATATGCTTGTTAATTAATATGATTATTAAGTCTTCTAATTGTTCTCTGCCAGGGGCTTGTTAGTAAGCATTGCAGAAGAAGGAAGGCTATTGGCTGAGCACCTGTCACTCACTAATCTCTCTCCTCCTATGCATTGCTTATCCTCTCTCACGCAGAACCACATTAGCTTGTATTACAAGGTAGGCGTTGGCTCGTTGGACATGTACGTACTCAACCCTGTACAAGATAGCAAGGAACTTAAAGATTTTCTTGCCTCTTGGTCAAAGTTTGTCGACAGTTACAAAGGTGGAGCTCCAGTATCTGATAGTGTTAGTGTGGTTGAATTTTAATTATTGACTTAATTGTAAATATATTTTTATCTACTTGTAATTTTATAATTTCTATCTACAGTTTTATTTATAAAAATTTAACAATGTTAAAGATTTTTATTTGATTCATTATGGCATTTTTGATTTCCTTATTTTTTTTATTAGGTGTCAGTAGCCTGCTTGTTGGTTTGGAAGCCATCTCTTCATTTAAAAGAGAGTGTAGTGAGAATTCTCTACCCAGGAAGAATCTCTCAGCAGAAACTTCTCGACAGCTTTGATAAGGTCAAGAACGTCTCCTGCTTTCAGACCCACACCGGGTATGAAAAAGTTAAAAAAGCAGTCCCTCCCTCTTCTGCAAGACCTGGAGTCACGCAGAATCCCACTAAACAGTCGATAGTCTCAAAACCAGCTGCTGGTGCCCGAAAGACTCCATCTTCAACCTCTCTTGAACATAAGTCCAATGATGGTAAAAAGCCAATGGTCGAGGTGAAAAAACCTGCTCCTGCCACCACTGCACCACAGAAAGAACCTGTTAAGAAATTGGCACCATCTCACAGAACCGTCGCAGCTCCGACACAAAAGTCTCCAACCAAAACACCAAAACAGGCTGGACAAAAAGAACCCAAGAGCATCAAATCAGGCCCTCCTGGTAGTGAAAAAAAACCGGAAGTCAAGGCTCCTGTTGCAGCTTCGGTCGTAGACCCCGTGGTGGCGGCCACTGTAGACCCTGTGGTGTCTGCCGCTGTAGACCCCTTGGTGTCTGCCAATGTAGACCCTGTGGTGTCTGCCACTGTAGATCCTGTGGTAGCTGGAGAAGCTGAGAAGATTGAGTTGGAGTTGAAAGAAAAAGAGTTGAAAGAGGAGACAAAAGAGGTTGAAGAAGAAAAGGATGTTGTCAGTCCATTGTCTGGTAATGAGGAGAGTGAGATAAAACACGAGGTTGATGCTGGTTAGTATGTTTCTTTGTCTTTTAATTATTGTTTTCAAAAGTTATTTTTCTATTTATCGTTTATAATCAAACATTTTATTCTATTATTCTTTAATCTTATTTCTACTAGGGCTTGCATGCGATTAAAATTTTTAATCGCGATTAATTTTTTAACCGCAATTAATCATTTGATTAATCGCACAGTAAAAGTTTACTTAAAATGTTCTGTTTTTTTAAATTTAAAACATTAGAACAATGAACAAAAATAAAATTATATCATTTAAATGTCGGAAAATGTTTGAAAAATCATTATCTTGAAGCCAGTCTTATAAACATAACAAAATATTGAGTGAATCAGGTATTAATGATGATCTGCGCTTGTCTGCTATGAACCCAGCAGTTGAAAATAAGAGTCGTTTTGGCTATTTTTATTTGTCATAAAAACGTGCTTACTGTGTAAATGATATTGCTGATAGTGTTGTCAAACTTTGATGGTACTTGAATTCCTTCAAATAATATTTACCATTAACTAATTTTTTTGAATCGTCTTCAAAGCTAAATGCTCCGTTAAGCATGTTTGAAGACATAATTTTAAAATATAATTTATACAACGCTTTGCCGCAACAAAGTATTTATTTATTCGAAAACACGTGAGTTAACAAAGAACAATGAGCAGAGGCAAATAATTCCATTATGTAATTGGTTAATTTTGATGTTTTAGTAAATAAAACCATAGAATAAAACTTTATGCATTAAAAATTTTAATCACGTTAAATTTTTTAATTTGCGTTAATTTATCTATGAATTAAAGCGTTTTTAGCATGTTAACTTGCAAGCCCTAATTTCTACTAATAAAGTTTATTGTATTATATGGTTATGTTTCTGCCATACAACTGATCCTCTTAATCATTTGAAATTTATTTTTGTAAAGCTACTAATGAAGCAGGTGATGCCTCTTTTGAACCTGAGAAAGAATGGGGTGAGCCTGCAGGTCTGCCCAGTCCCATGAAAAACACCGAAGAAATTCCAGCAGATCAACCATCCAGGAAGGGCGATGGAGGAAAGAGTCCAGATAAACCCAAAAAGATTCCTGTCGGGTCAGGAGGTGATAAGGTTCCCCATGCCCCTATGAAAAGGCCTACAACTGCCCCAGAGAAGCTTAACACCACTATTAAGGAAGACCCTAACAGGAGCATGTCAGCAGCCAAGAAACCCAGTTCTATTATTAAGTCTGCCACTGGTCGACCTGCAGAAGTGAAGAAACCTCTGAAACCTGTACAAGGTTTCTATGTTGATTTGACCTACATACCTGACCAATCAGATCTAGAGTTTTTCAGGAGAGTTAGAGCCCGCTATTATGTTCTCAGTTCAGCAAATCCAGATAATTCGATTCTCAATGGGCTGCTAGATGCCAAGGCTACCTGGGATGAAACAGACCAATGGGAGGTTAATGTGGTACTCACTCACGAATCACCAGTCCTTTGCCAGTGGATGCAGCAGAACTCGGATCGTTTGATAAGTGCAAACGTTAAGGTGACACCTCCCGCCTCCCTCTGCACCATCGAATTGGAGGACCGAGATTCCACATGTGCTGCCTATCGGCTGCAATTGTAAGAAACGATACGAGGGACTGATGCTCTAGTGTTGTATGCTAGTGATGTTTTTCATCTATTTTTTGCATTGCCAATCATTCATTCATTTGCTTGTTGTAATATTAAGTTATGCTTGTTTTCTGATGGGTTTTGAACAATTAATATACATAAGGAGACATGTGCAGGAGAATAAGTAGAAAAAAAGCATAGAATTTTTTCCATCATCTTCGATAAGACAATATTTTTATGAGCTCTAGGCAGTAAATGTTTGTGCGTCATTTCATGTTCTTCATGTATGCATCAATCCTTCAAGTTATCAATCCTTGCTGTTATAAAGGTGCAGGAGATTAGATATGTCAGACAACTTGCTTGTCAGTAATGCATTGCCAATTGTATGTGCTTTCAATCTTAGGAGTTCCCTTCAATTTGGATGCTGGTTTGATATATATGTATATGTTCCTCATAGATGATGTCCTACGTGCTTGTTGATTTGATATATATGTATATGTTCCTCGTAGATGATGTCCTTGCCTGCTTGTCGATTGGTTACTGTTTCTTATCACTTGCTCGTTGTTGTGTTCAGTCATTTAATTACGTTTCCATTTCTTCTCTTCCAACTCAGTTTTTTTGTCTTCATCTTTATTTGAAATATCACTCATTTGATAAAGAAAGGACTTTATATCTATATTATCAACATCATTGAATATCAGTCTTGTATTTTTTATTATGTATTAAATTAGTTTCATTAAGAGCAAGTTTTTTTTAGTTTTTCAACAATTTAACTTGAAATCACACTTGTTCTTGTAGTTTGTTCACATTTGTTAAATGAGCGAACAAACAAAAGCAGATGCTATTATTGTAATGTAAACTAATTTATAATCACAACACACTGCAACTACACAAGTTTTACAGATGCAAAGTCGCTTGATGACTGATGGAACATTTCGTTATCTATCGTGAATTGATGCTACGTCGCTTGTATACGCCTTTGTCGTTGGATCGATATGTCGCTTAAAGTCAACCTTTCTTGATTGGTTTTTATTTTTTTTATAAATAGAATGTTTCGATGTCATGGTGATATGAGTGGGATTTTTGTTCCCAAATTCGTTTCTAATACAAATTTGTCTATATGTTACGTTCCCTCCATTTAATACTAGTCCATCTATATATTTGGAAAATTCTTATTGACTTTTAGCACCAATTGCAGGAAAAAATCTGGGTTATCATTAATAACGGCAAAAATAGAAACAACAGTTATTTCACGTTTACGTTGATCATGCCTCTCTTTAAAACTGTTGTGGCTCACCTAGCATCAAACTATTTAAAATATCTTCAATAAATTCAAGAATATAGAGGGTATGTCACCATGACTTGATTGAATTATTGTAAAAAAAAGCCCTCATTTAAAATATTGGCCACAGGAAGACAAATTTTGTAAGATTCAATCATCAGGAAACATAATACATTTTTTTTGAAAAGTAGAAAGAGTCCATATTCCAAATTTTAGTGCAGTGTATGCAGAAAAGGTGTTGCTCCAACTCTATTTGTTGTGTGGATTGTAAGAGTTGGGTCCATAAAGGGTGCAGTGGCATTTTGGTAGTTTGAAAGACCTTGTTGGCTTCCGTTGTAAAAGATGTATGGCTGGTGGTTCTGTTCAGGAAGAGTTGTGACCAAGTTCTGTTACCTAGGTGACACATTAGGTGCAGGAGGGGGTGTAGAAGAGGCGATGAGAGCTAGAGTGCGTTCTGCCTGGGCTAAATTCAAAGAGGTATCTCCTAATAGACGACTCGTGGTTCGCCCTTTCATGTGAAAGGAAAGGTGTATAGAGCTTGTGTCCAAAATGTTCTTATTTACAGCACAGAAACTATTATTATTAAAAACAACAATTTGTATAGTACCATATGCAGCAGAAGCCGCTTAAAGGGCGCTTAACAGAACAGTTGCAAAATCACGGTCTATGAAGGCGAAGAATCTACGAAGCTTAGAAAAGGCTGATCGAATGATGCTTAGATGAATGTGTGGTGTTTCCTCGAATGATCGTGTACGAAAATGTGGACTTGTATAGCCTTCTTGATGTTCCTTGTGTGGCTGATGTGGTGAGGCATGGAAGACTGAGGTGTTTTGGACATTTGGTATGAAAAAGTGCAGATGATTGGGTTTCTGTATGTAGATATGTGGATGTTGTAGGAATACAAGAAAAAAGTAGAAGACTTGATCGGAATGCGTGAAAAAAGATATGGATGCCCTTGACCTAAAGCAGCATTGTGGAGGGATTATTTATTATTATACAGGTTTTTTATATAGCGCTTTTTTACAAAATAAAAGTCACAAAAGCGCATGGATCCGATATGGAGAAAACGTCCAACCCTAGCCTGGAATGATGATGTGTTAAATGTACAATTTTTTGTTTTAGAAACTTAAATATATGACGTGCCCATACGAAATTATTGCTGTTTTAAAATTTTGTGCTACTAGGTCCGAGATACTGAGACTTAGAAAAGTCTAATATTCATTTCCCAAAATAGTCCTGGGTCTGCCTAGACATGTAGTATTTTCTAAATACTCGCTATTGACAGAAAACAAGAATTAGTTATATAGCCAATGTTTAATATATTAAAGACAGCATGTGATTAGAGTTTTAAAATAAATGAAACATAATATCTGAAAATTAATAATAATAATAATAATAATTGCTTCATCATAGACGGCAGAGGCATAAATCTGGATATGTCCTCATTCAAGTCTGGAGGCAGGAATTATTCTTCTTCAAATTAAAATTCTTTTTTTTTTCAATTTTTTTTATCTGCATAAAAGAATATTTCATGTCACTCAACTTGTATATAATTAATATAATTTAATTAATTAAAAAGAAAACAAAACTTCTTTTAAGTCACTAAGACTAAAGCAAGTGAGAAATTACAAGTCATTCAACAATACATACAAAAAAGAATATTAGCCAAATATTGCCCTAATCTATTGCTTGGCTGTGTTCATTAAGCTTCTGCGTCCCGTTATTTTTTTGGAACGATACGATCCGATACGATTTCTGAAATTTGCCCCGAATTAAACGATACGATACGAGACGCTTCGAACAATAACGATACGATATCGATACGATACGATTGCGGGATCTCGACTGAAGCGGAAATTTTGCCTAGAGATAACATAGAATGATGAAATATACGCGACAGACAATATTAATAACTACATTAAAGAAATTCATTGAAAAAAAATTAATAAATATTAAAAAATTTCAAAATTTATAAAAATTTACCAAATTTAATTTTTTTTTACAACTTGAAATAAGTTTCATTTGTTTAGTTTCGGTACATCTATTTGTCTAAATTTAGACTCTAAATAAAATGCTACCGCCGATAGAAAGTATTTATTTACTTTATTTAGTGACGCGGCATGATAATGATGACAAACACGAGAAAGTGCCTCTATGCAAGAATTAAAAAAGTGAAAAAACCCAGCGTGTTTATTTATAGGCGATGGCGAATGCGGTTAGCAATAGCAAGAAAGAAGCTGAGAAAGTTTCGAATTCCAGCTGCAGACGATACTGGCTACGGCACTGTCGTGCACACTACAGGTGGCACACACATACTCACACACAACCAAGAATATCATCGAGATTATAAATATATATCTTAGATGAACTACTATTACGGTCAATTACGGATATCGAAACACTAAAATAATCATTCCAATTCTATGTAACAAATTTGAAAAAATAAGTTTATGAAACAGACTAAACCAAAACATAAACATAGAATGATCATTACTATTACATTACTCATTATTCTCATTAATAATAATAGTCATCGATGTCAGCGAGTACGATTGCCTTGTAGGGCTTGTAGTATCAGTAGTATGCAGAGCTCGACTAGCAGCCTAAGAGGAGCGTGGCTTTTTTGCTGCCGGTTCCCAGACTAAAAATAGTAAATAATGGGGCTACAGGCTGTCTGGAAAACCGAATTTAAAGTGGGGATGATAATAGTGGTTGAATCAATTGCAAATATTCACAGTTGTGACAATCGTTAATTAAATATGTATGACTTTATTTATTGGAAAATATTTGTTAAAAATCTCGATATTTTCGAGATTTAAATCGGGAATGAAATTTTAAGTATCGCTAATTATATAGATACGGGATTTCTTCCGCAGGCTGTATCGGTTCAATGGCGATACGGGATCTCCCGTATCGTTTTGAAATCTCGATTGAATTCGAGATAACGATATCGGGATGCAGATGCTTAGTGTTCATTGAAATCTGTTCACAAATAAAAATTAACTTAACAGATAAAAACTTTCATTCATAACTTACCATCCTGGCAGACTTTTTCAGCAGTGACACCTGCAATTCCAAGTTCTTCAATTGGCAAGAATTTCCCAGGTAAACGGTAGTACACAGGATTGCCAAAAGAAACAATATGCTTCCTCCAGCGACACAGGTTAGGAACATCATCGGGGCAGAGCACTGCGGTTTCGAGGAGACGGAAGACAACTGAATCTGCTTGGGAGGGGGCGTGACCCTGAATGTAGCTTCTTGCTTGCAAATGACATTCAAGTGCTTGCAAAAGGGCTTTTGAAGGAGTTATAGCCTTTACAATCTCTGTGTTGATCAAACCCAACTTGAGAGTTGCATATGCTTGGGCTTTTTTAAGAGCTTCAGACAACTTGCTTGGCTCTGAACCGGTGGCTTGGGCACTCAAGTCCTTGCCACCCCCCTTGCCGTTGATCAGTCCCTGGATGTCCGCCACCCACTCGTTTGCTTTCAGGCCCCTCTTTGTTAGCTCCTTTTTGAAAATTTAATATTTTTAAATACAGCATAAGCAATTAAAATAAAATTGATGTGTTTATGAAAGATACTTCAGTGCCAATGTATTTGAACTAGCATGCTAACTCATTCCAATATATAAACAAATATAAAATTTCAACGAGGTCCAATATCAGTATGTTACTTTAAAAGCCTGTCTACAAATGCTTCTGCACTCTCACTTAAAGTAAAACACATTTAATATATTTACTGATACTGTTTTAGCTTATTGGCATGTTTCTAAGCAAAGTTTTATGTGGGCATTCTCCTTCTAATTGTCTCCCACATAAAAACCACACACATGAGCCAACCCTAACAAGCCTGTTGAACTAAATTTTGCTTGTTACCAAAGCACCTGTTCTCTTTATTGTATTTTCATAAATAAAAATTACTTACTTATTTCAAAGTTATTGGTAAATATCTGTACAGGTTATGGAGAGCATTGAGTTGAAATTTGACAAGATCAATGAAAGAGATGAAATGAAAACTGACCGCAGGTACATTGGCCATGCAAATGATCTTCTGAGCTGGTTCATCCACAGAGAACAACATGCAGGCAGCATGAGGCAGTTTTGTCCTGTACAACTTCTGACAGGCATCCAGTGCCTTTAAGGAAAAGTTAAATCAGCATTTAAGATGAATATCTATGTATTATGCGTAAGAAATAATGATGTTAAGATAAATTCTGAATGAAAAACTATAGATTTTAGACAAATTCACCAGTTGTGTATCAGAGTTTTTAAATAAAGATTAACAAAAAGTGAAAATAAATGCTAAAAGTTTTGCATTAAAAGTTCTGAAAACATTATTTCATATCGGACATGGTGATCGTATGATGATCTTCTTTTTAAAAAAAAGAAAAGCGTTCCAGCTGGGAGGGTGGTTAGTTAATAGATAAGGTGGTTAGTTAATAGATAAGGTGGTTAGTTAATAAATAAGGTGGTTAGTTAATAGATAAGAGGCTTAGTTAATAAATAAGAGGCTTAGTTAATAGATAAGGTGGTTAGTTAATAAATAAGAGGCTTAGTTAATAAATAAGAGGCTTAGTTAATAGATAAGGTGGTTAGTTAATAAATAAGAGGGTTAGTTAATAAGTAAGGTGGTTAGTTAATAAATAAGAGGCTTAGTTAATAAGTAAGGGGGTTAGTTAATAGATAAGAGGTGTTTATATGAAAGATGTCAAATTTTTAAAACAATATGAAGATCATCTGACTGTTGATTCAGTGATCCGAAAGTAGATGACTTTGGATAACTCTCGCATTCTTTTGAAAACTTATCTTTTTAACAAGTCTTTTAATAAAACTCAATAACACCTTTTAATCTTTTTTTAGACTGTCTGCTGGCTGACTACTTGGTTTGAGTGCATTTTATAATCTTTTTTAATTATTGATTTTAATGCACTCTAAAAATTGAAATAAAATGCAAATACTCAAAAAATTAAAAATCATTGTTTCCGAAACTCAGCAGCTCATGTACAATTTCAGGACAATTGAACAGTCAGAAGTGGGTCAAAAATCAGTTGCAAGATTCCTAGATTCACTCACAACAAGCCAATTGTTATAAAACTTTTGAAAATTCGATAAAAAAATAAAGGCTAAAACAAAAGTAAAGAAATATAACTCAGATAAGCAGTTGTCATGTTTAAGTACAAAAATAAGTTTATAGTTTAAAGATCAGGTAGAATAATGTTAAAATATAAATTTATTAAAAAAACAAATAATGAGATATTATCAGAAATCCACATGAACAAAACAATATAAATTATATATAAATTAACATAACATAACATAACGTTTATTTGTAAAGTGAATCAGAACAATTAATAATAATCGTGTGTGAGATCCACCATCAAACATTTAAAAACCATATATATATATATATATATATAAATACATGAAATCAATTTGATTAGATAATTTTCTCAACACAAACCTTGGCATCTGACAAGGCTTTTATCTCTCTGACAACATAGATGCTGAAGTCATCCTCTTTCATGATGTATCTTGTTGCCTCTTCGGTCGCCTAAAATTCATTTGCAAGATAATTTATCTGCTAACATCGCAAGGATTAGTAAAATAAAAACAAATTCTGTCACTAAGAGTTTCATCATAACCAGAATCTGAACTACCACTCTTCTCCATCAATGCCATTCATGTTGATACAATGACATTCATGTTGATACAATGACATTCATGTTGATACAATGACATTCATGTTGATACAATGACATTCATGTTGATACAATGACATTCATGTTGATACTATGACATTCATGTTGATACAATGCCATTCATGTTGATACTATGACATTCATGTTGATACAATAACATTCATGTTGATACTATGACATTCATGTTGATAATATGACATTCATGTTGATACAATGACATTCCCGTTGATACACACCTGATTTAGAATGGCAGCTTTCTTCTTCTTCTCCAGACCATCCAACTGTTTTTTGAGTTCATTCAATTTTGATCTCATATCATCCTTTCTCCAGTACGAGATCACAGATTGACTCACCTCCTTTTAAATTAATAAGAAAAGAATGAATAACAAATTCATTATTTGTATTTAATAATAACCAATTATCAGTAAAATCAATGCAACCAAACAAGTAACTAACATCGGTAAAGGCTATGACATCTTTGATGAGCTTCTTCTGCTTGACAGCATCAAAATCCAACTGATCATCTAAGAATGAAATCACCTCTTTGTTAAGTTCTGCAAAGGAAGCTTCCAGGACTTTATGTTTGTGATGAGCCTGTTGTTGAAAATTGTTAAAAGACAACTGGTAAATCGAAAAAGAATTTTTAAACTAAAAATTTCAATTTTCAAAAAAATAAGCACTTGTTTTGAATAGTCTGAAGTAACAAATTAATCTCATAAAATCTACAGCAGACATGCATCAAGTGTCGAAACCGAAACCACTTTCGGTCTAGCTCTAGTTTAAAGCAAGAGGTACATCGTTTCTAAGTTTAGGTTTATTTATACAATACACTTAATTGCACACAACACCACAATAAGCAAATAGAATTTATTGTAATGCTGAATTTTGTAACATGATAAATAATAAAATTTTTGGCGGTTTTATTGTATTATTTTATTGTATTACTAGAGAAAGCCCGTCAAAAATGACCGATTTTTTTAAATTTCATAAATTATTTTTCGATTGTACCGTCACCAATCGTTGAGAAGTGGTTCTTGCTTCTGAGATTTTTTAAATCTCATTATATAATATTTTTCGATTGCAGTGCCACTTCTTTTGATCTCTAGGACTGAGAGTGTATATAGGTACAATTACATAATAACTTTTATTACATGCCTGCGCGCAATAAATTCTTACATGCACATCGATATCGTCTATACTACTAATTACGTAAGCGTGACAGAATCAGTGAGTGAGTGAGTGATGTGGGCTACTATAATATAGATTGCATTGTATTATTTTATTATTGTATTGTATTAATTACCTTCAATGCCTCCGGACCGGTCACAGCAACGATTCTTCTCTGTCCTTTAGAAATGGCATCTTCAGAGATAACTACGAGTGCTTTCATGTCTTCACTTCTCTTGATGTGCCTGTCGATATCATTCATTCAATAAATCAACCCATTCACCATATAGGTGTGCACAGGGACGACTTTTCGTCCCCATCCCCGTGAGTGTCATCCCCACCCATCCCCGCACTTTTATCCTAATTTTTAATCAATCTTGTACTAGTCATTATTTTTCAGTACATCATTTCAACCTAACTGTAACTTAAGTGTTGATATATAGAATTATAATTACACCGTAATATGACTCAATTCAATTTCTTTATTTATGTTCATGAATAAATAAAAGTTGATATGAGTGTTTAAACCATAGTACCATCGCACGATTTTTACTTAAGATTTAATTGGATTTGACACATTTACCGCAAAAACTCGTCCCCATCCCCGCAACGTTTGTTTCCATCCCCGCGGTAACCCCGCAACGTCATCCCCATTACTGCGGTATCCCCGCCTCATTCATCCCCATTTCCGCGGAATTACCGCAAAATCCCCAGTATTCCCGCTGTCCCCACTACAGTGCACACCTCTAATTCACCACTGCACAAATAGTATAATCTAATATGAGAACATACATAATGTAGACAATAAATTAAATAAATAAACTACAAGTGATGACCAAACATTACTAAACTCACAAAAATATTGACAAAAATAAAATAGGACTAACGTGCCACCACAAAATTCAACGGATGTCTCGTAACCCTGGTCGCTCTGCGGGTCGTTCAGGAGATCCTCGATCGGAATGCCAATGGAGACCACCCTTACTGGGTCAGGATAAGTCTGATTGGTTGAACAATAAACAATTAATTGTTGACATCAGGATGGAAATAAATTTCAAAACAAATTCCAACAGAATAATTGACAGAATAACGAAACAAGTCACTAGTAACGATTAAACTAATAGGCGCAGTAACAATACCAAAGTTAATAAATTATTAATTATAAATTATTAATAAATAATTTAGTAATTTCCTTAAAAACATCAAATCAAAATACAAAAAAATTTCAAAAGAGAAACAAATGATTTCCCACCTCATCAAACACTGCCCTCGATCCTTGGATGGCCTTGGCCTGTGCAAGGGGGACGTCCTTAGCATAGACGATGTTATCTCTTTTCTTACTGTCTGGGGAGGCAAACAAGTCACTCACTTTTTCAACTTCTTCAAGTTGTTTTGGTTTAAGTGCTTCCTGGTGCATTAAAAAATTGAATCTTTGTGAATTAATTGTAATCATTATCACATAATATGATTAACAAAACCTTATCAATATAATATAATCAATATGATATAGTTGCAATATTGGATAGTAGAAGGGTTCTCATAAAATATAGCTTTAATATGTAATAATATAAAATTATAAAAACATAAACATCTTTTACAAATTGAGCTTTAAAAAAAATAAAATAAAAAAGCTTTCATTGACCTTGGCAGTGAAGTCGAACCTCATCCTGTCCTGAGCCACAAGAGATCCTTTCTGGTCAGTATCTCCAAGAACTTTTCTGAGTGAGAAGTTGAGAATGTGAGTGCCAGTGTGGTTCCTCATTATTCCACACCTTCTCTCCTGTAATTATTCAATTTTATGCAAACTTTTTCAAAGATTCTTAATTCTCCTTGTAATGGTTCAATTAAGTCACTTAATAATATAAATAATGGCTGTTGTATTTATTCATAAAATTAAAAATTTAATCTGTTATTACAATTTTGTATTTGTATACATGTAAGATTTAACCCTGCTTGTTGCAGATTACTATGGAAAAAGCATTTTAGAAGTTATTTAGAAATAAAAAGTAAAAATGGGCAGTGGTGGTATTGCGTAAAGCCTTCGCCTGTCGGCATAAAGGTCGGCGGTTCAAATCTAACGAGCGCCATCATCGTCTGCAGGGGGTGTGGGGAAGCAGCCACCAAAAGCAATTGCCTTCTAGTTATTAAAGTGGCTGCATACAGACAAAAAAGTCTTCTAAACCCCTATATAAATGCTAATTCTTAATGAAAAGTTTAATATATTGTGACCATAAGTTATTGTTATTGATTTAACATTGACTACATTTAAATGTATCAATCAACAAGCAAAAACACAATACGAATCTCATTTTGATGTTATTTATAGTCAACCAATCACTGTTTAGCAATGCAAACAGTCAAGCTTTCTATTAAAAGTAATGTAGCAGGATGTTATCCATGCAAATTTCTCTAATTGATAATCATTGCAAAGAAATGCATAAATAAAATGCATTATTTGTGAAATAAATGAATAAATAAATAAAATTTATTATTTGTCAAACTAATACCTCATCGATGAGACATTTGACCTTGTCTCCAACCTTCAAATGACCTTCAACAACACCATAATGCAGAATATAACCTGCCATCACTTGAACATCTTTGACTTTCAATTCCATAGACTACAACAAAAATTAGTTAAAATTATCAATCATTACCTGGACTATGACATTTGCTATTAGAATCTTTACCAATATCTTAACTACAACCATAACTCTATTTATCATTATCATGACCACACAAGCAAACATACTCATACTTGCCAACCTCATCATCGACTTTGACCAAGAATCCTTCGTCGTAGATTTGTCCACCCTGTTCAGCATAAAAGTTGGTTCGATCGAGTAGAATTCCGCATTCCATGCCAGAAGTTACTTCTTGTACGAACATTTTATCTCTTCGGATGGCACGGATAGTAGCAGTCACTGGCTGGAATACTGGATGAATGTGAATGGTTGAATGCATGAATGAAAAAATAATTGAACAAAAGATCTAATTAACGAATAAATAAACAAATCTTCAATGATCAGGTGCACAAATTTAAGAATACAAATTTATGCAGTCTATAGATAATTATCCAATTAACAAATGAAACACATATGATATTCTTCAAAAACAAGAATTTTAATATAACAATAAGTTCTCGAGCATGTTAAATATACTTTTCTAGTCAATGTACAGTCAATGATTCATGCACAACAGCTCTCACCGTATTTTCCACTTCCATCAACGGAGTAATCGTACTTAAACGAGTCATCTGTGACTGGCTCATGCCGTGATAGGAGCTCGTCTTTGGAATGAACATCCAATGAGATTCGATCCTCAACTCCACCTGCTCCACTTTGAGACAGGAGCTACATGACATGGGATTCGAAAAACAACAAACAATGCATTACAGTGATGAAATCATCATTTACAACCACATTGGCCATAATAAAATTGGATTTAAAAAAAATATTTAATCACTTACAAGAGGTTTCATATTGTTATCTTAAAATCAATTCCTCTCTAACAACCAACCTGTGCCTGCTTCTTGGCTTCCTCGTAAGCCTCCATGTCAACTGTCATTCCTTTCTCTTCCACCATCAACTGAGTGAGATCAACTGGAAAACCATACGTTCCATACATGCGCCAAGCAACATCACCTGCCATGGGAACAAACACAAAGTTGATCATTTAAAGGAAATACCCGATAAAAAGAAGAAAGAAAGAAAAGACGTGCTAACCAGGAAGAACTTTTGACCCTCCCAATTTTTCTATGGTTTTTTCAAGTAACCTTCGACCTTTAGAGAGAGTTTTGAGGAAGAGTTGTTCCTCTTCATTAATTATATCCTTGACCGTGTCTAAGCCTCTAGCTACTTCAGGGAATGCGCCCTCCTGTTGTATTAAAAATTAAACAAAATATATAAAAACTTGAACATTCAAAACAAAATACTGGCACTCAATTCAAAATTAACAATATATATATAATAATTAGGGCTGTGCCGGTATATCGGCATGCCGGTATACCAGCCGGTTTTTGGCAATACCGGTAAATACCGGTTCCGCCGGTATTAAGGGTGCCGGTATTGAACAATGGGCATTCAGCACATCACGCGTAAAATTCAAAAAATTAAAGACCTACAGCAGCAGTATGGGCAGTGAAATTTACCTGTATGCCCATTGTTTGCAACACTTTAATTACGGACAACGGTTCTTAGCAATAGCATAGCACTAACGGTTAAGCACCGTTTCGCTTTGTTAACTGAACCATGACTAATTGACTAGTTTAGTTTTATTGTTCGAGTTGGCGACTGGCGAAGCGAGTGTCGACATTTTTAGGCTTTCGACATTATACCGGTACCGGTTTTTGGCCCGGAAATACCGGTACCGGCAGAAAAAACCATACCAGCACAGCCCTAATAATAATAATAAAATAATTCAAAATTAACAATACATATGTTTAATAATTCTAGATTTACGATATATATGTAAAATAATTTAAAATTAATAAAATATATACATAATAATTCAAAGAAACATAGAAAATCTCTAACAAACTCACCAATATTGAAACAGCAGCATCAACAAGAGATGCAAGCACTCCTGGCTTTGCATTCAATTTCTCATTGGCAAACCTGATCGCTCTGCGCAGGATTCGCCGCAACACGTATCTGTTCAGCCAATCACAGAAAACTTGTATAATCCACAACCATATCAGATACTACATAGTTAATTTAATTAGATAAACACCTAACCTCTACAACTAATTACCATAAAGTCAAATAGTAACCTAAACAATGCAAGCCTAAAATTAACTTATCAAAAAAAATGTGCAGGAACTTACCCTCTACCAATATTGTCAGGCCTTCCACCATCTGAAAGAGCCACAGTAAGAGTCCTGACATGATCGGCAACAACCCTGTAAGCCATGTCGACGCCATCAGTGTCTTCAACTCCGACCTTTCCTGTATATGGCCTTTGACCTGTGACCTGAATAATACATGAGATTAAGTTAATTAAAATTTATTAAATAATAATTTAATTATAAAATATCAATCAATCAATTTAGTGTCTGTATAGAAAAAAACAGCGATTGTTGAACCAACAGAATATGAAAAACCACAATCTATAAATTATGATTGTCATTAAACTGCTAAATTTGAAAAACACACCAAAAGTAGAAAAAAAACTTAAAAAATCTCCAGTGTAGCATTCTTTACAAATATGCGATAAAATAAATTGCCATTATCAAATATGAGACATAATAAATTTTATTATCACATGCTAACATATATGTGATATAATAAATTGTCATTATCACAAGCAATGAATAACAAATATGTGATATAATAAATTGTCGTTATCACAAGCAATGAATAACAAATATGTGATATAATAAATTGTCATTATCACAAGCAATGAATAACAAATATGTGATATAATAAATTGTCGTTATCACAAGCAATGAATAACAAATATGTGATATAATAAATTGTCGTTATCACAAGCAATGAATAACAAATATGAAACATAATAAATGTTATTATCACAAGCTATGAATAACAAAAAAACAAATTACCACCTTAGTGATGGCCTCAAAGATGGGTTGAAAAAGATCAGTGTCATAGTTGGAGGACTTTCCCTGAATTACTGAAACGACTCTCTCAAGCCCCATGCCGCAATCGATGTTCTTTTTAGGCAAACCCTTCAAGCTTTGATCAACTTCCCTGTAGCAAACAAGTATAAGTAAAAAAAACGTTGTATATAACCGAACAAATGTTCAACTTTTTCCAAAACACTTATTGAAAAGTGCATATTTGTTGATGCTGACCCACTATACTGATTTAAACAACAAACATTCGCTGTTAAAACTGGAGCAAATTAAAAAATCTCCACAATCAATGACTCAATAAAAAAAACTGACAGATTGTATTGAATGAAGACAAGATTCCAGATCTCCAACACATCGGGTACATCTTGGTTGACCAGGTGGGCTGCATCTCTACCCCCAATTCTGTCAAAATGGATCTCTGAGCAGGGTCCACATGGACCACTGTCTCCCATCATCCAAAAATTTTCCTTCATTCCAAAGGGCATGACCCTCTCTGAAGGCAAGCTGCAAACAACAAGTTGTTAAATTTTATTGTTCCTTATTACAGCTACTAATTCAATTTCTAATTAATATATTTTTCTGAAGTCAAACACAGCATTGAAAGATCAACTTTTTGTAATTTGGCAGCTGAATGTTTGCAAATTATTTTTTGTTGATAATATGTCTATAAAATAGAAAAACATTGACCACAGTCTTCTAAATACTTGATAAATGAGAGGATTGAAAATATAAGAAACGTTCGAATCAAAATGGAATAAACAAATTTTATATTATAAATTTTTTAATTAAAAAATTAAATATCGCATTCTTTAAATAAACTAAAAACTGATGATTCATTTCTCTACAGAAAAGATGAAATCTTTAAAAAAAATTTTTATTTTAATTAATTTTATTGTGCAATTCATTCCAATTTTGTCCAATCGATGTAAAATTTGATAAAATTTCAAGTCCTTAACAACAAATAAACCCACCAAATTTCAACTTGATTGGATAACGGGAAGTTTGTTTTTTTATGTGTCAAAGGTCAAAGGGTCCCAACATATGACTCAAGCAAGCAAGCAAACACGGTGAAATTAATATAAAGGATTTAAAAAGAAAATAAATATAATCTTTTATTTACTGCACTACTTCATTCAGCCTCTTTCCACTCAGCATCAACTCATTCAAATTCAAAAAATCTTCATCACCACCAACCCAAGACTGATCCAGATGTCACGAGCTTCATGGTCCGGTTCAAGATTACGTTTTTCGTCGCCTCCAAAGTAAGTGACGTACAGTCGGTCCTTTGGCATTTTCCACTTTTCTGTGAGAAGTTCCCATGCCCATTCTATGATCTCTTTCTATTTTCAGAAAAGAAAGTACATTTTAAAATGCTTTTCAGAATTTGTTTGGTAAGTACATGAAATTATTTTGATTCCGAAAGGTTCATTTGTACAGTACTTAGGTTCATTTGTAAAGTACTTAGGTTCATTTGTACGGTACTTAGGTTCATTTGTACAGTACTTAGGTTCATTTGTACAGTAACAAGCAAACCAGAACTTCAAGCTGGCTTCCACAGCTTCAATAGATTACTAATGGTTGTCTTATGTCACCCAAAAAAAACTTGTCTGCATTTACACCTACATTAAAAGTATGGCACAACACAGAAACAACACAAAACCTTCTAAAAAATTTAAAATTTAAAGAAAATTAAGAATATGCGACAAAAAATCATTTAAACCCCAATAATAATAAAAATAACAAACTAAGAAACCTTAAAGTACTCTCCAAACGACCAGTTGCCAAGCATTTCGAAAAAGGTGTGGTGATAAACATCCTTTCCCACATCATCAAGGTCGTTATGCTTACCCCCTGCCCTGATGCACTTCTGGGTGTTTACAGCACGAACCAGCTTGCCCATGTCACTCTTTGGGTCGGCCGTGCCAAGAAAGATGGGTTTGAACTGGTTGTAATTTAAACAATGAACATCATTACATATTATTATAAATATAACAGTATCGTGATATTGTTAGGCATGTAATTATTTCAAATGTAGCAAGTCATTTCTGATTACTTTGATCAATGCTACTGTTACTGTTGATATTGATTTTATGCATAATCTACATTCTTATCTTCATTTCACTATCAACCAAATCACTGTCTTGAAACAGTGGTTCTCACAAATTCACTAAAACATAATAGTTCTAACCTGATTCATGCCTGCATTGGTAAACAACAGAGTCGGGTCATCCAATGGGATGACAGAAGATGAGTGAACGTAAGTATGCGCTTTTTCATCTTTAAAAAAGTCTATAAAAGACTTTCTTATATCTGAAGAACTCAATGATGAATCCATCTGTAAATGTTTGAATATGTTTCAAATTTCTGAAAGATTTTGGCATAAACAATATAGAATCCAACCAAATGTGTAGGGTGCTAATAATAATACTCCAAATTAAAATTATTTTTAATTTTACTTATTCCAATTCATTGTCTCTCACTTATTGAAAAAAAAGAGATTAATTAGAATAGGATACAAAAAGATTTTTAAGAAATATAGAAATATATATATATATATATATATATATATATATATATATATATATATATATATATATATATAAGAAATGGTTTATACCATTAATAACCATATTTTATAGATTATTTTTCATGTCATTATACTGTCTTATATGTTCTTATATGCATCAGAGTTGGCTGGGAATGATTTTTTGATGTTTTGGTTTTGGAAGGTGAAATTTGGAACATATATTATTTCTAAAGCATAAGCACCTACAAAGAAAGTTTTTTTAAAATTTTGCTCCTGAGGACTGAGCTGCGTCGTTTTTGTTTTTGAAAAGAGCTGGTTTTAGCCTGAATTTTTGTATCTATGAAACGGGCGGGGGGCTGAAATTTGTTGCCTATGAAATGAGCCGGACCAAGTCTCAAAAAATCGTGCATGGTTCAAATTCTCTAACTTCAAGCGAGTGAAGCCGAGACGGATACTGCTGGTATATTTCTATTTCTATATGTTTTTTAATCTACCTCCAAGTATTTTAAGTACTCTTTTATAAAATTCTCAAGTTTTATCAATTGTCGACCTGGAGTTATCCTGCCATCAAAGAAGCAGCTTGCTTATCCATTATTGGAAGAATGCTACCTTGAAGTTATTTTATACTATAGCTTAAGTCTTAAGTAAAAGATTACCTTAAACATATATACATACACATTAATTTAAAATATAAATCGCACATAATCAAGTCAGGCTAAAAATTAAAAGGAAGCCAGCCTGTGTATAATTTGGATTGGACCAAGAAGAAAGGCCAGAAAGGGCAACGATTGTTTGCTACTGTAATTGTATTTTCAACAGCGTAATGTTGCGCATTTTGTGGAAATTGTATTGCCCGGCAAAAGTTACGTTTTCCGTCGTATCTTGTCTTAAATCTTAATTCTTATTCGCTAAACTCGCTAAGGAAGGCTAGAAACACGTGTCTAGTTAGGAACAGAAAATGTAATCTGCCAAAAAAATAAAGCTGACAAAGTATTTAACTCAAAAATTCCCCAAAATTACTTAATAAATATAAGAAAAAACGCACAAAGCACTTCAGATAGAGTTTTATGGCCAAATTTAACGTTAACGTCAGCTCCGCCGATTGATAATATAAAAATGTTTGCAAGAAGCGAAACCAAAGAGCTTTTGTTTTAAAACGAAATGACGAAAAATCTATTCACACGTACTAGAGGGGAATCTGAAACTGAAAAATATTTCGCAGGTTGAAAATAAAATCTAATAATCTTTATTATTTTCCATGACTTTCCAGGTCTTATTAAAGTTTTTTAATAGGTAATTGTATGCTAGTTTTGTTTCTCCAAAGCCAGAAAAAATATATTTGCATTACCTACTAGTCAATAATATATTAATGTAATAAAATTTAAATTTGAACACTTCCATGATCTTAATCATCAAGATCATTGATATAGATCGAGATCAGAAGTATCAAAAGAATTAATTAATTAATTCTAAAACAATTAAAAAAAGTTAGGCAGTAATGGCAGTATAGAGATTGGCCTGTAGTTTGTGATTTTGTCAAAATCTCCCGATTTATGTAGTAGGGTAAAGGAATCACCTTTGCCACCTTCAGTTCTCTATGGAATATGCCGGTTGCAAAGAAACAATTTATGATGGAGGCCAAATGAGAAGATTAGATGGATGAATTCACTTGCGTAGGAGAGATCCATTTCGTTAAGTCCACTACTGTGATGTAAATGTAAAAAATGTTTTACTGATTTTTCAGTATGTCTTATATTGTTAGCAAAATTAGGTCCAATTTCTGAGAAGTACCTATTAAATTCCTCACCTTTCTAATGTGACAAAACTAATATCCTACCATCAAGTGCGCGATATATTTGTTACAAGCGTTATTAGCTGCATGTCTGTTTATAATAGATACAAAAATCCCCTCCTCCCTCTTTTTCTCCTGATGACTATCACAATTTTCTAGCAACCAAAATTGAAAACATTAGGTCCTCTAATAATAGTCAAATTCCTATTTTCTCTAAATTCTCAACTGAAACTTTTACTTTTTTCCCCTTTCACTGCACCTAATAAACTTTCTGGCCTTGAATGTTAAAGCGTGACGCGCTTATGAGCGTTTCGTTTATGCGACTACCTACAATAAAGACTCACTTTGAATCAAAGTGAAAGGAAAATGAACTGTGCGAACTCGTTTATATAGACAATTTTCGGCTCAGACATTAATTACAAGTATTTTTATGTAACCATTTTTATTGTGGCTTTATTACATCCAGAGATATAAGTAATCCTATAACACCATTTTAGCTCGTTCCACTGCGCCTGATAAACTTTCTAGTCTTGAATGTTCAGGAATTACACGGGCGCGTTTCGTTTATGCGACTATCTACCCTAACCCTATCCCTTTAGAAAGTATGTACATCTTTATCAATTGATCGAAGAATCAATTGTTTTGGCAAAGTAGCAATTTTACCGCTTATTGTACCGGCTACCGGCGTCTACTGCCATGGTAATAGTTATAACGAAGCGATCCGCCATGAGCGATCATTAGAATTACAACAAAATTACAGTATCACGAGCATTCAATTAAACAAGTAAATTAAATACGAATTTTTAAAACCAATGCTCTTATATGTAATTAAAACACAAATTTTGCAATCAATTTTTTCTTATATTACTCTTTTATTTTATGTTAAAGTCGAAATATCTTAATTATATCGAAATATCGAAATTAATTAAAATTATCTAAATTAATTGACTTATTGTAAAACTAATAATTGAATATTGCATTGTCTTCTATTTTAAGCATGTATGCAAAATTTGAAAAAATCTATCATCAGGAAGTGACTCAAAAATTGATTGCAAGATTTGAAACAGACAGAGAAGCAAACAGACAGACAGAGAAACAGAGACGACGAGTTAATAAAAACATTGGTAATAATAATAAAAATATCATCAAAAAGCATAAAATTTAAATATCTCAACTATTTTCATGAAAATTTCGTACACGCTTGAGAATCGCGGTCAGTGAGTGTGGTTCGTGTTAACTTGGTAAAATAGTCTGCCAGTCGGTTAGCGTTTTGTGGTCAAGAAAACCCTCAAGAAAACCCTCAAGAAAACCCTCAAGAAAACCCTCAAGAAACCCCTCGATAAAATCCTCAAGAAAATTAACTAAATTAATTGACTTATTGTAAAACTAATTATTGAATATTGCATTGTCTTCTATCTTGAGCATGTATGCAAAATTTGAAAAAAATCTACCATCAGGAAGTGACTCAAAAATTGATTGCAAGATTTGAAACAGACAGAGAAACAGACAGAGAAACAGAGCCGACGAGTTAATAAAAGCATTGGTAAAAATATAAACACATAACAAACACCAAAAAAATACCTTGATAATGTCAACAGCAAGCCTCAGAAGTAAAAAATGTGGACAGCCCACTTTGCGACGAAAGATACCCTTTATTTCCCTCCAAAGAACTCGGCTTTCTTACTATATCAGCCAAAGATATAATAGCGTAAATAGATAAAATAGCATAAATAAAATAGTCAAGCTTCTAAACGAACCAAAGATAAATAAAATATCCGTAAATAAAATTGACAAACACAAAATAAATTTGGATTGCAGACTGTGAAATCTAAAAGACAATTTATTTACGATATTTACGTGTCGAGAACATTCAATTTCTAGCTCCTTGGTTTGATCGTGATTGTGTTCTCTTGAAGCAATCTGCACGTAAAGCCGAGCGAGCTTATCGTTCTAAATTATCTAAGGGTTCTTGGTATGAGTGGCAATACCATCTCAAACAATACCATATTAAGCATTCTTCCTTTTTGAGAAAATCTATTGTTCTTGCTTCTAGCTCGAGAAATAGGTGGTCTTCTCTTTCTAAACTCCTTAATAAAAAATCTCCTCCTCCTTCTTTTTCTCCTGATGACTATCATAATTTTCTTACCACGAAAATTGAAAGCATCAGATCTTCTAACAATAGTAAAACCCCTATTTTTTCTAAATTCTCTACTGAAACTTTTACTTTTTTCTCTCTTATTACACTTGACTATCTTACTAAACTTATTAACTCTATGTCTTCTTCTACTTGCCCTTTGGATCTCATTCCTACTACTATCTTTAAAGAGCTTTCTTCTGTTCTTTATCCAATTTTACTTGATTTAATTAATCTCTCTTTATCTACATCTGTGTTTCCCTCTGTTCTTAAGCCCTCCTTTATCATCCCTACTATTAAAAATGCCTTTCTTGATCCTTCTTCTCTATCTAGCTATAGGCCTGTCTCTAACCTATCCTTCATCTCTAAAATCATAGAAAGAGTTGTGTAGTGTATGAGCAAATAAATGCTTATCTAACTGCTTTCTCACTTCTTCCCTCTTCTCAATCTGGCTTCAGACCTGGCCACTCTACTGAAATTGCTCTACTTAAGCTTCTTAATGACCTCATTGTTTCTTCTGACTCTGGCCTCTCTACTCTTCTTCTTTTTCTTAATTTTTCATCTGCATTTGATACAGTTGATCACTCACTGTTGTTGGATGTACTTGATAAATCTTTTATTATAACTAGTGAAGCACTCCTGGGACTTCCAGATAGTCACGTCCAGTCCGCTCTATCCAAAGTCGAACGGTCAAGTTGAGCGATTCGTGCAGACCGTCAAACAACTGATGCGCAAGACCTCCGACAGCAACCAGGATGTTACTATTGCGCTTCTGCAATATCGAAATGCACCGATCGCAGGAAGTGATTACAGTCCAGCTGAACTGATGTTCAACCGTTCTCTTCGCTCGAGAGTACCAGCCTTACCAACAGCGTCGGCCTCGGATTCTGTGCGTCGTGACATGGAAAATCGAAAGTATCGTCAGGAGTACTATCACGACCAAGGAACTCGACCTCTAAAGCCACTGCAGCCGGGCCATGCGGTGCGCGTGCACAATGGACAGGCATGGCAAGCTGCGAAAGTTGTTGCGGCCCACTCGTCGCCTCGGTCGTACAACATAATCACCGATGAAGGAACTCGTCTGAGACGCAATCGGCGTGACCTCATAAAGACCCGTGAACGTCCACCAAACTGTGATCTCTACATCGATGAAGATGTAATGCCTGGAACATCACCATCTGCTCAACAACCAACGGCACTGGCACAATCTCCAGCCAGAATTGACAGGCCACCTGTACTGACGCCATTAAGGTCGTGCCTAAGAACATCGTCGGGTCGAACTATCAGGCCACCTGCCAGATTTAAAGATTATGTCACTGGTTAACATTTTCTCCTCAAAAGGGGAGGTGTAACATATTGCACATCGCTGGTAGTCCTAGGAGTTTTAGTATCTTTGGGGAAGCGCATGCTTCCTTTTTTGCTTTTCGAGCTTGCTTGTTTGGACTCGACTATAACGTATTCGTATTTGTTCGTACTTAGTGTTTCAATAAACAACTTGTTTTAACGCGTTGTTACACTTCTTCACTGGCTTCCTCTTAGATATAGGGTGATTTTTAAAATCTGCTTACTAATGTATAAAATACAAAATTGCACTTCTCCTCTCTACTTAACTAACTTCGTCCCGATGGTGAGCATGGGATTGTCCCACACGCGTTTGCAAGGCGGGCCATGTCAGTTGCTGAGGCGAGCGAGGCTGAAGAGGCTCCCGTCACTCCGTGAATGTAGGTAGATGTCGTCTTCGCATCCGGTGAATGCGTAACTCAGTAACATGGAGACGAAAATAGTTGGGGCTAAAACACACCCTTGTTTCGCGCCGCTTTTAATTGGAAAGAAGTCCGATGATACCCCTTCGTACTGAACTGTGCTAGCCACGCCTTCATGAAACGACCCGACCACCCTCAAAAGCTTGGGAGAGCATCCTATTCTTTCAAGAAAGGCAAACAGACTAGACCGGCTGACCAAGTCGAAAGCCTTTGTCAGGTCAATGAAGGCAAGGAATAATTCTCCGTTTTCGCCCTGCGCCGAGACAGCATTGCTGGAGTGATTTTTCCAGGTGCAAGCCTTGGCAAGTTTTATGGAGATCCTGGGGTGCCCAGAACCAGGATCTCCCTTTCGGCTTTGCTAGCAGAGTCCGGCAGAAAGGCAAGCCGATACGGCCGGTGCCAGTTCAGCTGCATGAAAAACCAGAAGGCGTCGCAATGCTTGGCCAATTGCCTTAGGTGCTCCGAGCCTGATTTTTAGTCAGAAAGAGTTACATATATAGCATCTTTGACCATCCAAGACCGGCCTGCAAGACAGCAGGAAACTTGTGGAGGGCGAGGTCGTTTACTTCCCGTGCTGATGCAGAACATCGGTCTACAAACCCGAAAGGGTCAATGTGGACTATAACTGCCTAGGTTTGAAATCAGAGTTTTCTTGTTTCTCTTAGACAGACCCACCTGAAAAGGTTATGCGAGCTCTGTCTGCCCCGGTTTTAAATCTGAGTTTTTTTCTCTCTTAGACAGATTTACCTGAACGGGTTAAATGAGCGCTGTCTGTCCCGGTTTGAAATCAGAGTTAGCCGTTCTCCTATGTTCTAGACCTAGAAGACATACTGTTGGTCCACGACTAGGTACGTCTACGACTGGATGATCCACACGCACAAACATTTACCGCAATGATAGCTATTTAAATTCATTTCTAAGTAAATTTTAATATTATATGAATAAACTCTTTATTCCGAAAAAAGTTTGAACTGCTGCATCTTAGATTCAATTTCAGCCGAACACTAACAACTAGAAAGTTCCGGTAATATATTAAAGAAATATGACATCTAAAGCGAAATTTATTATTAAAATATTAAATTATTTTTTAACTGCTCAAAAGGTATTTTAGGATTGATTTCGTCAAAAACTCTCATCGGTTATTATTTGGCCCAAAGTATGTAGTGTTTTTGTTATGATTTGCTATTCGCAGGGCCATTTTTACTGTGACAGTGATTTTTCGACGAGGCTCTTTGGTTTTTTTCTCAGCCAGCCATTATGTCTTATTCATACTTGTTTAAATACATCATCATTGGTGATACAGGTGATTTTTTTTTCTTTTTAAATTGTGTGGCTTCTGTTACCTATTTTGTGCTCAGTTTGTCTGGTCATCTGATGATGTAGTAAAATAATGTTTTAATCAAACAGAGGTAAGTCATGATAAACCTGATGATATATTTTATTTCAGTGACAGTATGCTTAGAATTTGATTTGCTATGGAGTTAATTTTAATGGATTTTTTTAAATTTTTATTATAGCTGTTGGCAAGTCATGTCTTCTTCTGCAGTTTACAGACAAAAGATTTCAACCTGTACACGATCTAACGATAGGTTTGTGGTCATAGATGTTCGAAGATAATTAAAATTATGCTTTTTATTGCATGTATTATGAGTTGGCATTATTTAATTTTATTGACTGATGTTATACAACCAATTGATGAGTTCTTTATTTGCCCAATAGTGTGTTTATAATCACTCAACGATTGATTCCTACCCGATGATGTGTTTGTTCACTTTTACGCAATAGCTATTTTTTAATTTAACACCTATGAAATTTTTTTTATAATTTCAAATGTCTGACAAGACAATAACAGTAATTAATATCTTTAGCCATGATCATTATCAGTCATATCTCGTATAGCTTCATTAAGTAACTCAATGTCAGAACCTCCACGACTCATGGCTTACACAAAAGTAGGTTGTTTATGTCAAGGTTTGAACTTTCTCTGCTTTCAGGCATGTAGGCACAAGTTTCTTATCCATAGTGGTTTTTTTGCATTTTCAACAGATTTTGAAACAATAATGACAAAGTGCGCTAAATTATTAAGAACTTGCTTAGAGCTTTTTAAAAAAATTTCATATTCTGCAAACTCAGGTAAAGAAATAATATTCCAAATTTTCTATGAATAAAAAGTATGATTTATTGAGTGTTTGTATGGGAAAAATAACAAACTTTTATTCGTAATATATTATACATGTTATATTTATCATCTATTGTCAATATTAAACTTGTTTGTTTCTTTAACCTGTTTAGTTTCTTTTGTACAGGTGTTGAATTTGGAGCTCGCATGATCAACATTGAGAACAAGCAAGTCAAACTTCAAATATGGGACACTGTTAGGCAATTTTTTTATATTTAAATTTGATCATTATTTCATTGTTTAAAGTCTTAAGCTGCATACATTTGTTTCTTTTGATATTTTCAAATCAGTGCTGTAATAAATACCCCGACTAGAGCAAATTCTGAGTTTCATGCTTCTTGATTTTCAGAATCTATTTTATACTAGAGATAGCTGTCAAAAATGATGGATTTTGTAAAATTTCATTGTTTATTGTTTTTCGATTGCAGTGCCACCTTTTTTGATCTTTAGGGCTGACAGTGTACAATTGCGTAATAACTTTTATTACACGCCTGCACGCACTAATTTTATCAACTGCTGATTGTTGACCGCTGCATTATGCGAAATTGTTAACATACATACATACATAGGAAATTATGTATGTAGATTGCTTTTCTTCAAGGAAATTATCAGGGCTTTTTTTTATAAAGCCATTGACATTTTTTAACATTTCATAATCTAACGAAGGAGTTACTTTTCCAAGACAATCAACTCCAATAAATTTCAATCAAACAAAGTCAAGTAAACTTTAAAAATCAAGGTTTTTTTTCTTACATTCCCTCGTATTTCAAAATTCGCCAACTTTTTATTTAATGCAAATTTTTCCTTTAAAACGACATTTTTTAATATTTATATATGTAATTATCTATGTAATTGTGTTTGATTTGTGTCTGTTTATAAACATAAATATTTTTAATAAAAAAATTTAAGAAAATGTTTATACTTTAACTTGTCATGAAGAATACGTCTATATTTCAAATTTCAGCTCGATTGGATGATGGGAAGTTTTTTAATTTTAACTTTCTTCTGCTTCTTGGCTTCCTCGTAAGCCTCCATGTCAACTGTCATTCCTTTCTCTTCCACCATCAACTGAGTGAGATCAACTGGAAAACCATACGTTCCATACATGCGCCAAGCAACATCACCTGCCATGGGAACAAACACAAAGTTGATCATTTAAAGGAAATACCCGATAAAAAGAAGAAAGAAAGAAAAGACGTGCTAACCAGGAAGAACTTTTGACCCTCCCAATTTTTCTATGGTTTTTTCAAGTAACCTTCGACCTTTAGAGAGAGTTTTGAGGAAGAGTTGTTCCTCTTCATTAATTATATCCTTGACCGTGTCTAAGCCTCTAGCTACTTCAGGGAATGCGCCCTCCTGTTGTATTAAAAATTAAACAAAATATATAAAAACTTGAACATTCAAAACAAAATACTGGCACTCAATTCAAAATTAACAATATATATATAATAATTAGGGCTGTGCCGGTATATCGGCATGCCGGTATACCAGCCGGTTTTTGGCAATACCGGTAAATACCGGTTCCGCCGGTATTAAGGGTGCCGGTATTGAACAATGGGCATTCAGCACATCACGCGTAAAATTCAAAAAATTAAAGACCTACAGCAGCAGTATGGGCAGTGAAATTTACCTGTATGCCCATTGTTTGCAACACTTTAATTACGGACAACGGTTCTTAGCAATAGCATAGCACTAACGGTTAAGCACCGTTTCGCTTTGTTAACTGAACCATGACTAATTGACTAGTTTAGTTTTATTGTTCGAGTTGGCGACTGGCGAAGCGAGTGTCGACATTTTTAGGCTTTCGACATTATACCGGTACCGGTTTTTGGCCCGGAAATACCGGTACCGGCAGAAAAAACCATACCAGCACAGCCCTAATAATAATAATAAAATAATTCAAAATTAACAATACATATGTTTAATAATTCTAGATTTACGATATATATGTAAAATAATTTAAAATTAATAAAATATATACATAATAATTCAAAGAAACATAGAAAATCTCTAACAAACTCACCAATATTGAAACAGCAGCATCAACAAGAGATGCAAGCACTCCTGGCTTTGCATTCAATTTCTCATTGGCAAACCTGATCGCTCTGCGCAGGATTCGCCGCAACACGTATCTGTTCAGCCAATCACAGAAAACTTGTATAATCCACAACCATATCAGATACTACATAGTTAATTTAATTAGATAAACACCTAACCTCTACAACTAATTACCATAAAGTCAAATAGTAACCTAAACAATGCAAGCCTAAAATTAACTTATCAAAAAAAATGTGCAGGAACTTACCCTCTACCAATATTGTCAGGCCTTCCACCATCTGAAAGAGCCACAGTAAGAGTCCTGACATGATCGGCAACAACCCTGTAAGCCATGTCGACGCCATCAGTGTCTTCAACTCCGACCTTTCCTGTATATGGCCTTTGACCTGTGACCTGAATAATACATGAGATTAAGTTAATTAAAATTTATTAAATAATAATTTAATTATAAAATATCAATCAATCAATTTAGTGTCTGTATAGAAAAAAACAGCGATTGTTGAACCAACAGAATATGAAAAACCACAATCTATAAATTATGATTGTCATTAAACTGCTAAATTTGAAAAACACACCAAAAGTAGAAAAAAAACTTAAAAAATCTCCAGTGTAGCATTCTTTACAAATATGCGATAAAATAAATTGCCATTATCAAATATGAGACATAATAAATTTTATTATCACATGCTAACATATATGTGATATAATAAATTGTCATTATCACAAGCAATGAATAACAAATATGTGATATAATAAATTGTCGTTATCACAAGCAATGAATAACAAATATGTGATATAATAAATTGTCATTATCACAAGCAATGAATAACAAATATGTGATATAATAAATTGTCGTTATCACAAGCAATGAATAACAAATATGTGATATAATAAATTGTCGTTATCACAAGCAATGAATAACAAATATGAAACATAATAAATGTTATTATCACAAGCTATGAATAACAAAAAAACAAATTACCACCTTAGTGATGGCCTCAAAGATGGGTTGAAAAAGATCAGTGTCATAGTTGGAGGACTTTCCCTGAATTACTGAAACGACTCTCTCAAGCCCCATGCCGCAATCGATGTTCTTTTTAGGCAAACCCTTCAAGCTTTGATCAACTTCCCTGTAGCAAACAAGTATAAGTAAAAAAAACGTTGTATATAACCGAACAAATGTTCAACTTTTTCCAAAACACTTATTGAAAAGTGCATATTTGTTGATGCTGACCCACTATACTGATTTAAACAACAAACATTCGCTGTTAAAACTGGAGCAAATTAAAAAATCTCCACAATCAATGACTCAATAAAAAAAACTGACAGATTGTATTGAATGAAGACAAGATTCCAGATCTCCAACACATCGGGTACATCTTGGTTGACCAGGTGGGCTGCATCTCTACCCCCAATTCTGTCAAAATGGATCTCTGAGCAGGGTCCACATGGACCACTGTCTCCCATCATCCAAAAATTTTCCTTCATTCCAAAGGGCATGACCCTCTCTGAAGGCAAGCTGCAAACAACAAGTTGTTAAATTTTATTGTTCCTTATTACAGCTACTAATTCAATTTCTAATTAATATATTTTTCTGAAGTCAAACACAGCATTGAAAGATCAACTTTTTGTAATTTGGCAGCTGAATGTTTGCAAATTATTTTTTGTTGATAATATGTCTATAAAATAGAAAAACATTGACCACAGTCTTCTAAATACTTGATAAATGAGAGGATTGAAAATATAAGAAACGTTCGAATCAAAATGGAATAAACAAATTTTATATTATAAATTTTTTAATTAAAAAATTAAATATCGCATTCTTTAAATAAACTAAAAACTGATGATTCATTTCTCTACAGAAAAGATGAAATCTTTAAAAAAAATTTTTATTTTAATTAATTTTATTGTGCAATTCATTCCAATTTTGTCCAATCGATGTAAAATTTGATAAAATTTCAAGTCCTTAACAACAAATAAACCCACCAAATTTCAACTTGATTGGATAACGGGAAGTTTGTTTTTTTATGTGTCAAAGGTCAAAGGGTCCCAACATATGACTCAAGCAAGCAAGCAAACACGGTGAAATTAATATAAAGGATTTAAAAAGAAAATAAATATAATCTTTTATTTACTGCACTACTTCATTCAGCCTCTTTCCACTCAGCATCAACTCATTCAAATTCAAAAAATCTTCATCACCACCAACCCAAGACTGATCCAGATGTCACGAGCTTCATGGTCCGGTTCAAGATTACGTTTTTCGTCGCCTCCAAAGTAAGTGACGTACAGTCGGTCCTTTGGCATTTTCCACTTTTCTGTGAGAAGTTCCCATGCCCATTCTATGATCTCTTTCTATTTTCAGAAAAGAAAGTACATTTTAAAATGCTTTTCAGAATTTGTTTGGTAAGTACATGAAATTATTTTGATTCCGAAAGGTTCATTTGTACAGTACTTAGGTTCATTTGTAAAGTACTTAGGTTCATTTGTACGGTACTTAGGTTCATTTGTACAGTACTTAGGTTCATTTGTACAGTAACAAGCAAACCAGAACTTCAAGCTGGCTTCCACAGCTTCAATAGATTACTAATGGTTGTCTTATGTCACCCAAAAAAAACTTGTCTGCATTTACACCTACATTAAAAGTATGGCACAACACAGAAACAACACAAAACCTTCTAAAAAATTTAAAATTTAAAGAAAATTAAGAATATGCGACAAAAAATCATTTAAACCCCAATAATAATAAAAATAACAAACTAAGAAACCTTAAAGTACTCTCCAAACGACCAGTTGCCAAGCATTTCGAAAAAGGTGTGGTGATAAACATCCTTTCCCACATCATCAAGGTCGTTATGCTTACCCCCTGCCCTGATGCACTTCTGGGTGTTTACAGCACGAACCAGCTTGCCCATGTCACTCTTTGGGTCGGCCGTGCCAAGAAAGATGGGTTTGAACTGGTTGTAATTTAAACAATGAACATCATTACATATTATTATAAATATAACAGTATCGTGATATTGTTAGGCATGTAATTATTTCAAATGTAGCAAGTCATTTCTGATTACTTTGATCAATGCTACTGTTACTGTTGATATTGATTTTATGCATAATCTACATTCTTATCTTCATTTCACTATCAACCAAATCACTGTCTTGAAACAGTGGTTCTCACAAATTCACTAAAACATAATAGTTCTAACCTGATTCATGCCTGCATTGGTAAACAACAGAGTCGGGTCATCCAATGGGATGACAGAAGATGAGTGAACGTAAGTATGCGCTTTTTCATCTTTAAAAAAGTCTATAAAAGACTTTCTTATATCTGAAGAACTCAATGATGAATCCATCTGTAAATGTTTGAATATGTTTCAAATTTCTGAAAGATTTTGGCATAAACAATATAGAATCCAACCAAATGTGTAGGGTGCTAATAATAATACTCCAAATTAAAATTATTTTTAATTTTACTTATTCCAATTCATTGTCTCTCACTTATTGAAAAAAAAGAGATTAATTAGAATAGGATACAAAAAGATTTTTAAGAAATATAGAAATATATATATATATATATATATATATATATATATATATATATATATATATATATATATATATAAGAAATGGTTTATACCATTAATAACCATATTTTATAGATTATTTTTCATGTCATTATACTGTCTTATATGTTCTTATATGCATCAGAGTTGGCTGGGAATGATTTTTTGATGTTTTGGTTTTGGAAGGTGAAATTTGGAACATATATTATTTCTAAAGCATAAGCACCTACAAAGAAAGTTTTTTTAAAATTTTGCTCCTGAGGACTGAGCTGCGTCGTTTTTGTTTTTGAAAAGAGCTGGTTTTAGCCTGAATTTTTGTATCTATGAAACGGGCGGGGGGCTGAAATTTGTTGCCTATGAAATGAGCCGGACCAAGTCTCAAAAAATCGTGCATGGTTCAAATTCTCTAACTTCAAGCGAGTGAAGCCGAGACGGATACTGCTGGTATATTTCTATTTCTATATGTTTTTTAATCTACCTCCAAGTATTTTAAGTACTCTTTTATAAAATTCTCAAGTTTTATCAATTGTCGACCTGGAGTTATCCTGCCATCAAAGAAGCAGCTTGCTTATCCATTATTGGAAGAATGCTACCTTGAAGTTATTTTATACTATATACTATAGCTTAAGTCTTAAGTAAAAGATTACCTTAAACATATATACATACACATTAATTTAAAATATAAATCGCACATAATCAAGTCAGGCTAAAAATTAAAAGGAAGCCAGCCTGTGTATAATTTGGATTGGACCAAGAAGAAAGGCCAGAAAGGGCAACGATTGTTTGCTACTGTAATTGTATTTTCAACAGCGTAATGTTGCGCATTTTGTGGAAATTGTATTGCCCGGCAAAAGTTACGTTTTCCGTCGTATCTTGTCTTAAATCTTAATTCTTATTCGCTAAACTCGCTAAGGAAGGCTAGAAACACGTGTCTAGTTAGGAACAGAAAATGTAATCTGCCAAAAAAATAAAGCTGACAAAGTATTTAACTCAAAAATTCCCCAAAATTACTTAATAAATATAAGAAAAAACGCACAAAGCACTTCAGATAGAGTTTTATGGCCAAATTTAACGTTAACGTCAGCTCCGCCGATTGATAATATAAAAATGTTTGCAAGAAGCGAAACCAAAGAGCTTTTGTTTTAAAACGAAATGACGAAAAATCTATTCACACGTACTAGAGGGGAATCTGAAACTGAAAAATATTTCGCAGGTTGAAAATAAAATCTAATAATCTTTATTATTTTCCATGACTTTCCAGGTCTTATTAAAGTTTTTTAATAGGTAATTGTATGCTAGTTTTGTTTCTCCAAAGCCAGAAAAAATATATTTGCATTACCTACTAGTCAATAATATATTAATGTAATAAAATTTAAATTTGAACACTTCCATGATCTTAATCATCAAGATCATTGATATAGATCGAGATCAGAAGTATCAAAAGAATTAATTAATTAATTCTAAAACAATTAAAAAAAGTTAGGCAGTAATGGCAGTATAGAGATTGGCCTGTAGTTTGTGATTTTGTCAAAATCTCCCGATTTATGTAGTAGGGTAAAGGAATCACCTTTGCCACCTTCAGTTCTCTATGGAATATGCCGGTTGCAAAGAAACAATTTATGATGGAGGCCAAATGAGAAGATTAGATGGATGAATTCACTTGCGTAGGAGAGATCCATTTCGTTAAGTCCACTACTGTGATGTAAATGTAAAAAATGTTTTACTGATTTTTCAGTATGTCTTATATTGTTAGCAAAATTAGGTCCAATTTCTGAGAAGTACCTATTAAATTCCTCACCTTTCTAATGTGACAAAACTAATATCCTACCATCAAGTGCGCGATATATTTGTTACAAGCGTTATTAGCTGCATGTCTGTTTATAATAGATACAAAAATCCCCTCCTCCCTCTTTTTCTCCTGATGACTATCACAATTTTCTAGCAACCAAAATTGAAAACATTAGGTCCTCTAATAATAGTCAAATTCCTATTTTCTCTAAATTCTCAACTGAAACTTTTACTTTTTTCCCCTTTCACTGCACCTAATAAACTTTCTGGCCTTGAATGTTAAAGCGTGACGCGCTTATGAGCGTTTCGTTTATGCGACTACCTACAATAAAGACTCACTTTGAATCAAAGTGAAAGGAAAATGAACTGTGCGAACTCGTTTATATAGACAATTTTCGGCTCAGACATTAATTACAAGTATTTTTATGTAACCATTTTTATTGTGGCTTTATTACATCCAGAGATATAAGTAATCCTATAACACCATTTTAGCTCGTTCCACTGCGCCTGATAAACTTTCTAGTCTTGAATGTTCAGGAATTACACGGGCGCGTTTCGTTTATGCGACTATCTACCCTAACCCTATCCCTTTAGAAAGTATGTACATCTTTATCAATTGATCGAAGAATCAATTGTTTTGGCAAAGTAGCAATTTTACCGCTTATTGTACCGGCTACCGGCGTCTACTGCCATGGTAATAGTTATAACGAAGCGATCCGCCATGAGCGATCATTAGAATTACAACAAAATTACAGTATCACGAGCATTCAATTAAACAAGTAAATTAAATACGAATTTTTAAAACCAATGCTCTTATATGTAATTAAAACACAAATTTTGCAATCAATTTTTTCTTATATTACTCTTTTATTTTATGTTAAAGTCGAAATATCTTAATTATATCGAAATATCGAAATTAATTAAAATTATCTAAATTAATTGACTTATTGTAAAACTAATAATTGAATATTGCATTGTCTTCTATTTTAAGCATGTATGCAAAATTTGAAAAAATCTATCATCAGGAAGTGACTCAAAAATTGATTGCAAGATTTGAAACAGACAGAGAAGCAAACAGACAGACAGAGAAACAGAGACGACGAGTTAATAAAAACATTGGTAATAATAATAAAAATATCATCAAAAAGCATAAAATTTAAATATCTCAACTATTTTCATGAAAATTTCGTACACGCTTGAGAATCGCGGTCAGTGAGTGTGGTTCGTGTTAACTTGGTAAAATAGTCTGCCAGTCGGTTAGCGTTTTGTGGTCAAGAAAACCCTCAAGAAAACCCTCAAGAAAACCCTCAAGAAAACCCTCAAGAAACCCCTCGATAAAATCCTCAAGAAAATTAACTAAATTAATTGACTTATTGTAAAACTAATTATTGAATATTGCATTGTCTTCTATCTTGAGCATGTATGCAAAATTTGAAAAAAATCTACCATCAGGAAGTGACTCAAAAATTGATTGCAAGATTTGAAACAGACAGAGAAACAGACAGAGAAACAGAGCCGACGAGTTAATAAAAGCATTGGTAAAAATATAAACACATAACAAACACCAAAAAAATACCTTGATAATGTCAACAGCAAGCCTCAGAAGTAAAAAATGTGGACAGCCCACTTTGCGACGAAAGATACCCTTTATTTCCCTCCAAAGAACTCGGCTTTCTTACTATATCAGCCAAAGATATAATAGCGTAAATAGATAAAATAGCATAAATAAAATAGTCAAGCTTCTAAACGAACCAAAGATAAATAAAATATCCGTAAATAAAATTGACAAACACAAAATAAATTTGGATTGCAGACTGTGAAATCTAAAAGACAATTTATTTACGATATTTACGTGTCGAGAACATTCAATTTCTAGCTCCTTGGTTTGATCGTGATTGTGTTCTCTTGAAGCAATCTGCACGTAAAGCCGAGCGAGCTTATCGTTCTAAATTATCTAAGGGTTCTTGGTATGAGTGGCAATACCATCTCAAACAATACCATATTAAGCATTCTTCCTTTTTGAGAAAATCTATTGTTCTTGCTTCTAGCTCGAGAAATAGGTGGTCTTCTCTTTCTAAACTCCTTAATAAAAAATCTCCTCCTCCTTCTTTTTCTCCTGATGACTATCATAATTTTCTTACCACGAAAATTGAAAGCATCAGATCTTCTAACAATAGTAAAACCCCTATTTTTTCTAAATTCTCTACTGAAACTTTTACTTTTTTCTCTCTTATTACACTTGACTATCTTACTAAACTTATTAACTCTATGTCTTCTTCTACTTGCCCTTTGGATCTCATTCCTACTACTATCTTTAAAGAGCTTTCTTCTGTTCTTTATCCAATTTTACTTGATTTAATTAATCTCTCTTTATCTACATCTGTGTTTCCCTCTGTTCTTAAGCCCTCCTTTATCATCCCTACTATTAAAAATGCCTTTCTTGATCCTTCTTCTCTATCTAGCTATAGGCCTGTCTCTAACCTATCCTTCATCTCTAAAATCATAGAAAGAGTTGTGTAGTGTATGAGCAAATAAATGCTTATCTAACTGCTTTCTCACTTCTTCCCTCTTCTCAATCTGGCTTCAGACCTGGCCACTCTACTGAAATTGCTCTACTTAAGCTTCTTAATGACCTCATTGTTTCTTCTGACTCTGGCCTCTCTACTCTTCTTCTTTTTCTTAATTTTTCATCTGCATTTGATACAGTTGATCACTCACTGTTGTTGGATGTACTTGATAAATCTTTTATTATAACTAGTGAAGCACTCCTGGGACTTCCAGATAGTCACGTCCAGTCCGCTCTATCCAAAGTCGAACGGTCAAGTTGAGCGATTCGTGCAGACCGTCAAACAACTGATGCGCAAGACCTCCGACAGCAACCAGGATGTTACTATTGCGCTTCTGCAATATCGAAATGCACCGATCGCAGGAAGTGATTACAGTCCAGCTGAACTGATGTTCAACCGTTCTCTTCGCTCGAGAGTACCAGCCTTACCAACAGCGTCGGCCTCGGATTCTGTGCGTCGTGACATGGAAAATCGAAAGTATCGTCAGGAGTACTATCACGACCAAGGAACTCGACCTCTAAAGCCACTGCAGCCGGGCCATGCGGTGCGCGTGCACAATGGACAGGCATGGCAAGCTGCGAAAGTTGTTGCGGCCCACTCGTCGCCTCGGTCGTACAACATAATCACCGATGAAGGAACTCGTCTGAGACGCAATCGGCGTGACCTCATAAAGACCCGTGAACGTCCACCAAACTGTGATCTCTACATCGATGAAGATGTAATGCCTGGAACATCACCATCTGCTCAACAACCAACGGCACTGGCACAATCTCCAGCCAGAATTGACAGGCCACCTGTACTGACGCCATTAAGGTCGTGCCTAAGAACATCGTCGGGTCGAACTATCAGGCCACCTGCCAGATTTAAAGATTATGTCACTGGTTAACATTTTCTCCTCAAAAGGGGAGGTGTAACATATTGCACATCGCTGGTAGTCCTAGGAGTTTTAGTATCTTTGGGGAAGCGCATGCTTCCTTTTTTGCTTTTCGAGCTTGCTTGTTTGGACTCGACTATAACGTATTCGTATTTGTTCGTACTTAGTGTTTCAATAAACAACTTGTTTTAACGCGTTGTTACACTTCTTCACTGGCTTCCTCTTAGATATAGGGTGATTTTTAAAATCTGCTTACTAATGTATAAAATACAAAATTGCACTTCTCCTCTCTACTTAACTAACTTCGTCCCGATGGTGAGCATGGGATTGTCCCACACGCGTTTGCAAGGCGGGCCATGTCAGTTGCTGAGGCGAGCGAGGCTGAAGAGGCTCCCGTCACTCCGTGAATGTAGGTAGATGTCGTCTTCGCATCCGGTGAATGCGTAACTCAGTAACATGGAGACGAAAATAGTTGGGGCTAAAACACACCCTTGTTTCGCGCCGCTTTTAATTGGAAAGAAGTCCGATGATACCCCTTCGTACTGAACTGTGCTAGCCACGCCTTCATGAAACGACCCGACCACCCTCAAAAGCTTGGGAGAGCATCCTATTCTTTCAAGAAAGGCAAACAGACTAGACCGGCTGACCAAGTCGAAAGCCTTTGTCAGGTCAATGAAGGCAAGGAATAATTCTCCGTTTTCGCCCTGCGCCGAGACAGCATTGCTGGAGTGATTTTTCCAGGTGCAAGCCTTGGCAAGTTTTATGGAGATCCTGGGGTGCCCAGAACCAGGATCTCCCTTTCGGCTTTGCTAGCAGAGTCCGGCAGAAAGGCAAGCCGATACGGCCGGTGCCAGTTCAGCTGCATGAAAAACCAGAAGGCGTCGCAATGCTTGGCCAATTGCCTTAGGTGCTCCGAGCCTGATTTTTAGTCAGAAAGAGTTACATATATAGCATCTTTGACCATCCAAGACCGGCCTGCAAGACAGCAGGAAACTTGTGGAGGGCGAGGTCGTTTACTTCCCGTGCTGATGCAGAACATCGGTCTACAAACCCGAAAGGGTCAATGTGGACTATAACTGCCTAGGTTTGAAATCAGAGTTTTCTTGTTTCTCTTAGACAGACCCACCTGAAAAGGTTATGCGAGCTCTGTCTGCCCCGGTTTTAAATCTGAGTTTTTTTCTCTCTTAGACAGATTTACCTGAACGGGTTAAATGAGCGCTGTCTGTCCCGGTTTGAAATCAGAGTTAGCCGTTCTCCTATGTTCTAGACCTAGAAGACATACTGTTGGTCCACGACTAGGTACGTCTACGACTGGATGATCCACACGCACAAACATTTACCGCAATGATAGCTATTTAAATTCATTTCTAAGTAAATTTTAATATTATATGAATAAACTCTTTATTCCGAAAAAAGTTTGAACTGCTGCATCTTAGATTCAATTTCAGCCGAACACTAACAACTAGAAAGTTCCGGTAATATATTAAAGAAATATGACATCTAAAGCGAAATTTATTATTAAAATATTAAATTATTTTTTAACTGCTCAAAAGGTATTTTAGGATTGATTTCGTCAAAAACTCTCATCGGTTATTATTTGGCCCAAAGTATGTAGTGTTTTTGTTATGATTTGCTATTCGCAGGGCCATTTTTACTGTGACAGTGATTTTTCGACGAGGCTCTTTGGTTTTTTTCTCAGCCAGCCATTATGTCTTATTCATACTTGTTTAAATACATCATCATTGGTGATACAGGTGATTTTTTTTTCTTTTTAAATTGTGTGGCTTCTGTTACCTATTTTGTGCTCAGTTTGTCTGGTCATCTGATGATGTAGTAAAATAATGTTTTAATCAAACAGAGGTAAGTCATGATAAACCTGATGATATATTTTATTTCAGTGACAGTATGCTTAGAATTTGATTTGCTATGGAGTTAATTTTAATGGATTTTTTTAAATTTTTATTATAGCTGTTGGCAAGTCATGTCTTCTTCTGCAGTTTACAGACAAAAGATTTCAACCTGTACACGATCTAACGATAGGTTTGTGGTCATAGATGTTCGAAGATAATTAAAATTATGCTTTTTATTGCATGTATTATGAGTTGGCATTATTTAATTTTATTGACTGATGTTATACAACCAATTGATGAGTTCTTTATTTGCCCAATAGTGTGTTTATAATCACTCAACGATTGATTCCTACCCGATGATGTGTTTGTTCACTTTTACGCAATAGCTATTTTTTAATTTAACACCTATGAAATTTTTTTTATAATTTCAAATGTCTGACAAGACAATAACAGTAATTAATATCTTTAGCCATGATCATTATCAGTCATATCTCGTATAGCTTCATTAAGTAACTCAATGTCAGAACCTCCACGACTCATGGCTTACACAAAAGTAGGTTGTTTATGTCAAGGTTTGAACTTTCTCTGCTTTCAGGCATGTAGGCACAAGTTTCTTATCCATAGTGGTTTTTTTGCATTTTCAACAGATTTTGAAACAATAATGACAAAGTGCGCTAAATTATTAAGAACTTGCTTAGAGCTTTTTAAAAAAATTTCATATTCTGCAAACTCAGGTAAAGAAATAATATTCCAAATTTTCTATGAATAAAAAGTATGATTTATTGAGTGTTTGTATGGGAAAAATAACAAACTTTTATTCGTAATATATTATACATGTTATATTTATCATCTATTGTCAATATTAAACTTGTTTGTTTCTTTAACCTGTTTAGTTTCTTTTGTACAGGTGTTGAATTTGGAGCTCGCATGATCAACATTGAGAACAAGCAAGTCAAACTTCAAATATGGGACACTGTTAGGCAATTTTTTTATATTTAAATTTGATCATTATTTCATTGTTTAAAGTCTTAAGCTGCATACATTTGTTTCTTTTGATATTTTCAAATCAGTGCTGTAATAAATACCCCGACTAGAGCAAATTCTGAGTTTCATGCTTCTTGATTTTCAGAATCTATTTTATACTAGAGATAGCTGTCAAAAATGATGGATTTTGTAAAATTTCATTGTTTATTGTTTTTCGATTGCAGTGCCACCTTTTTTGATCTTTAGGGCTGACAGTGTACAATTGCGTAATAACTTTTATTACACGCCTGCACGCACTAATTTTATCAACTGCTGATTGTTGACCGCTGCATTATGCGAAATTGTTAACATACATACATACATAGGAAATTATGTATGTAGATTGCTTTTCTTCAAGGAAATTATCAGGGCTTTTTTTTATAAAGCCATTGACATTTTTTAACATTTCATAATCTAACGAAGGAGTTACTTTTCCAAGACAATCAACTCCAATAAATTTCAATCAAACAAAGTCAAGTAAACTTTAAAAATCAAGGTTTTTTTTCTTACATTCCCTCGTATTTCAAAATTCGCCAACTTTTTATTTAATGCAAATTTTTCCTTTAAAACGACATTTTTTAATATTTATATATGTAATTATCTATGTAATTGTGTTTGATTTGTGTCTGTTTATAAACATAAATATTTTTAATAAAAAAATTTAAGAAAATGTTTATACTTTAACTTGTCATGAAGAATACGTCTATATTTCAAATTTCAGCTCGATTGGATGATGGGAAGTTTTTTAATTTTAACTTTCTTCTGCTTCTTGGCTTCCTCGTAAGCCTCCATGTCAACTGTCATTCCTTTCTCTTCCACCATCAACTGAGTGAGATCAACTGGAAAACCATACGTTCCATACATGCGCCAAGCAACATCACCTGCCATGGGAACAAACACAAAGTTGATCATTTAAAGGAAATACCCGATAAAAAGAAGAAAGAAAGAAAAGACGTGCTAACCAGGAAGAACTTTTGACCCTCCCAATTTTTCTATGGTTTTTTCAAGTAACCTTCGACCTTTAGAGAGAGTTTTGAGGAAGAGTTGTTCCTCTTCATTAATTATATCCTTGACCGTGTCTAAGCCTCTAGCTACTTCAGGGAATGCGCCCTCCTGTTGTATTAAAAATTAAACAAAATATATAAAAACTTGAACATTCAAAACAAAATACTGGCACTCAATTCAAAATTAACAATATATATATAATAATTAGGGCTGTGCCGGTATATCGGCATGCCGGTATACCAGCCGGTTTTTGGCAATACCGGTAAATACCGGTTCCGCCGGTATTAAGGGTGCCGGTATTGAACAATGGGCATTCAGCACATCACGCGTAAAATTCAAAAAATTAAAGACCTACAGCAGCAGTATGGGCAGTGAAATTTACCTGTATGCCCATTGTTTGCAACACTTTAATTACGGACAACGGTTCTTAGCAATAGCATAGCACTAACGGTTAAGCACCGTTTCGCTTTGTTAACTGAACCATGACTAATTGACTAGTTTAGTTTTATTGTTCGAGTTGGCGACTGGCGAAGCGAGTGTCGACATTTTTAGGCTTTCGACATTATACCGGTACCGGTTTTTGGCCCGGAAATACCGGTACCGGCAGAAAAAACCATACCAGCACAGCCCTAATAATAATAATAAAATAATTCAAAATTAACAATACATATGTTTAATAATTCTAGATTTACGATATATATGTAAAATAATTTAAAATTAATAAAATATATACATAATAATTCAAAGAAACATAGAAAATCTCTAACAAACTCACCAATATTGAAACAGCAGCATCAACAAGAGATGCAAGCACTCCTGGCTTTGCATTCAATTTCTCATTGGCAAACCTGATCGCTCTGCGCAGGATTCGCCGCAACACGTATCTGTTCAGCCAATCACAGAAAACTTGTATAATCCACAACCATATCAGATACTACATAGTTAATTTAATTAGATAAACACCTAACCTCTACAACTAATTACCATAAAGTCAAATAGTAACCTAAACAATGCAAGCCTAAAATTAACTTATCAAAAAAAATGTGCAGGAACTTACCCTCTACCAATATTGTCAGGCCTTCCACCATCTGAAAGAGCCACAGTAAGAGTCCTGACATGATCGGCAACAACCCTGTAAGCCATGTCGACGCCATCAGTGTCTTCAACTCCGACCTTTCCTGTATATGGCCTTTGACCTGTGACCTGAATAATACATGAGATTAAGTTAATTAAAATTTATTAAATAATAATTTAATTATAAAATATCAATCAATCAATTTAGTGTCTGTATAGAAAAAAACAGCGATTGTTGAACCAACAGAATATGAAAAACCACAATCTATAAATTATGATTGTCATTAAACTGCTAAATTTGAAAAACACACCAAAAGTAGAAAAAAAACTTAAAAAATCTCCAGTGTAGCATTCTTTACAAATATGCGATAAAATAAATTGCCATTATCAAATATGAGACATAATAAATTTTATTATCACATGCTAACATATATGTGATATAATAAATTGTCATTATCACAAGCAATGAATAACAAATATGTGATATAATAAATTGTCGTTATCACAAGCAATGAATAACAAATATGTGATATAATAAATTGTCATTATCACAAGCAATGAATAACAAATATGTGATATAATAAATTGTCGTTATCACAAGCAATGAATAACAAATATGAAACATAATAAATGTTATTATCACAAGCTATGAATAACAAAAAAACAAATTACCACCTTAGTGATGGCCTCAAAGATGGGTTGAAAAAGATCAGTGTCATAGTTGGAGGACTTTCCCTGAATTACTGAAACGACTCTCTCAAGCCCCATGCCGCAATCGATGTTCTTTTTAGGCAAACCCTTCAAGCTTTGATCAACTTCCCTGTAGCAAACAAGTATAAGTAAAAAAAACGTTGTATATAACCGAACAAATGTTCAACTTTTTCCAAAACACTTATTGAAAAGTGCATATTTGTTGATGCTGACCCACTATACTGATTTAAACAACAAACATTCGCTGTTAAAACTGGAGCAAATTAAAAAATCTCCACAATCAATGACTCAATAAAAAAAACTGACAGATTGTATTGAATGAAGACAAGATTCCAGATCTCCAACACATCGGGTACATCTTGGTTGACCAGGTGGGCTGCATCTCTACCCCCAATTCTGTCAAAATGGATCTCTGAGCAGGGTCCACATGGACCACTGTCTCCCATCATCCAAAAATTTTCCTTCATTCCAAAGGGCATGACCCTCTCTGAAGGCAAGCTGCAAACAACAAGTTGTTAAATTTTATTGTTCCTTATTACAGCTACTAATTCAATTTCTAATTAATATATTTTTCTGAAGTCAAACACAGCATTGAAAGATCAACTTTTTGTAATTTGGCAGCTGAATGTTTGCAAATTATTTTTTGTTGATAATATGTCTATAAAATAGAAAAACATTGACCACAGTCTTCTAAATACTTGATAAATGAGAGGATTGAAAATATAAGAAACGTTCGAATCAAAATGGAATAAACAAATTTTATATTATAAATTTTTTAATTAAAAAATTAAATATCGCATTCTTTAAATAAACTAAAAACTGATGATTCATTTCTCTACAGAAAAGATGAAATCTTTAAAAAAAATTTTTATTTTAATTAATTTTATTGTGCAATTCATTCCAATTTTGTCCAATCGATGTAAAATTTGATAAAATTTCAAGTCCTTAACAACAAATAAACCCACCAAATTTCAACTTGATTGGATAACGGGAAGTTTGTTTTTTTATGTGTCAAAGGTCAAAGGGTCCCAACATATGACTCAAGCAAGCAAGCAAACACGGTGAAATTAATATAAAGGATTTAAAAAGAAAATAAATATAATCTTTTATTTACTGCACTACTTCATTCAGCCTCTTTCCACTCAGCATCAACTCATTCAAATTCAAAAAATCTTCATCACCACCAACCCAAGACTGATCCAGATGTCACGAGCTTCATGGTCCGGTTCAAGATTACGTTTTTCGTCGCCTCCAAAGTAAGTGACGTACAGTCGGTCCTTTGGCATTTTCCACTTTTCTGTGAGAAGTTCCCATGCCCATTCTATGATCTCTTTCTATTTTCAGAAAAGAAAGTACATTTTAAAATGCTTTTCAGAATTTGTTTGGTAAGTACATGAAATTATTTTGATTCCGAAAGGTTCATTTGTACAGTACTTAGGTTCATTTGTAAAGTACTTAGGTTCATTTGTACGGTACTTAGGTTCATTTGTACAGTACTTAGGTTCATTTGTACAGTAACAAGCAAACCAGAACTTCAAGCTGGCTTCCACAGCTTCAATAGATTACTAATGGTTGTCTTATGTCACCCAAAAAAAACTTGTCTGCATTTACACCTACATTAAAAGTATGGCACAACACAGAAACAACACAAAACCTTCTAAAAAATTTAAAATTTAAAGAAAATTAAGAATATGCGACAAAAAATCATTTAAACCCCAATAATAATAAAAATAACAAACTAAGAAACCTTAAAGTACTCTCCAAACGACCAGTTGCCAAGCATTTCGAAAAAGGTGTGGTGATAAACATCCTTTCCCACATCATCAAGGTCGTTATGCTTACCCCCTGCCCTGATGCACTTCTGGGTGTTTACAGCACGAACCAGCTTGCCCATGTCACTCTTTGGGTCGGCCGTGCCAAGAAAGATGGGTTTGAACTGGTTGTAATTTAAACAATGAACATCATTACATATTATTATAAATATAACAGTATCGTGATATTGTTAGGCATGTAATTATTTCAAATGTAGCAAGTCATTTCTGATTACTTTGATCAATGCTACTGTTACTGTTGATATTGATTTTATGCATAATCTACATTCTTATCTTCATTTCACTATCAACCAAATCACTGTCTTGAAACAGTGGTTCTCACAAATTCACTAAAACATAATAGTTCTAACCTGATTCATGCCTGCATTGGTAAACAACAGAGTCGGGTCATCCAATGGGATGACAGAAGATGAGTGAACGTAAGTATGCGCTTTTTCATCTTTAAAAAAGTCTATAAAAGACTTTCTTATATCTGAAGAACTCAATGATGAATCCATCTGTAAATGTTTGAATATGTTTCAAATTTCTGAAAGATTTTGGCATAAACAATATAGAATCCAACCAAATGTGTAGGGTGCTAATAATAATACTCCAAATTAAAATTATTTTTAATTTTACTTATTCCAATTCATTGTCTCTCACTTATTGAAAAAAAGAGATTAATTAGAATAGGATACAAAAAGATTTTTAAGAAATATAGAATATATATATATATATATATATATATATATATATATATATATATATATATATATATATATATATATATATATATATATATATATATATATATATATAAGAAATGGTTTATACCATTAATAACCATATTTTATAGATTATTTTTCATGTCATTATACTGTCTTATATGTTCTTATATGCATCAGAGTTGGCTGGGAATGATTTTTTGATGTTTTGGTTTTGGAAGGTGAAATTTGGAACATATATTATTTCTAAAGCATAAGCACCTACAAAGAAAGTTTTTTTAAAATTTTGCTCCTGAGGACTGAGCTGCGTCGTTTTTGTTTTTGAAAAGAGCTGGTTTTAGCCTGAATTTTTGTATCTATGAAACGGGCGGGGGGCTGAAATTTGTTGCCTATGAAATGAGCCGGACCAAGTCTCAAAAAATCGTGCATGGTTCAAATTCTCTAACTTCAAGCGAGTGAAGCCGAGACGGATACTGCTGGTATATTTCTATTTCTATATGTTTTTTAATCTACCTCCAAGTATTTTAAGTACTCTTTTATAAAATTCTCAAGTTTTATCAATTGTCGACCTGGAGTTATCCTGCCATCAAAGAAGCAGCTTGCTTATCCATTATTGGAAGAATGCTACCTTGAAGTTATTTTATACTATAGCTTAAGTCTTAAGTAAAAGATTACCTTAAACATATATACATACACATTAATTTAAAATATAAATCGCACATAATCAAGTCAGGCTAAAAATTAAAAGGAAGCCAGCCTGTGTATAATTTGGATTGGACCAAGAAGAAAGGCCAGAAAGGGCAACGAATTGGATTGTTTGCTACTGTAATTGTATTTTCAACAGCGTAATGTTGCGCATTTTGTGGAAATTGTATTGCCCGGCAAAAGTTACGTTTTCCGTCGTATCTTGTCTTAAATCTTAATTCTTATTCGCTAAACTCGCTAAGGAAGGCTAGAAACACGTGTCTAGTTAGGAACAGAAAATGTAATCTGCCAAAAAAATAAAGCTGACAAAGTATTTAACTCAAAAATTCCCCAAAATTACTTAATAAATATAAGAAAAAACGCACAAAGCACTTCAGATAGAGTTTTATGGCCAAATTTAACGTTAACGTCAGCTCCGCCGATTGATAATATAAAAATGTTTGCAAGAAGCGAAACCAAAGAGCTTTTGTTTTAAAACGAAATGACGAAAAATCTATTCACACGTACTAGAGGGGAATCTGAAACTGAAAAATATTTCGCAGGTTGAAAATAAAATCTAATAATCTTTATTATTTTCCATGACTTTCCAGGTCTTATTAAAGTTTTTTAATAGGTAATTGTATGCTAGTTTTGTTTCTCCAAAGCCAGAAAAAATATATTTGCATTACCTACTAGTCAATAATATATTAATGTAATAAAATTTAAATTTGAACACTTCCATGATCTTAATCATCAAGATCATTGATATAGATCGAGATCAGAAGTATCAAAAGAATTAATTAATTAATTCTAAAACAATTAAAAAAAGTTAGGCAGTAATGGCAGTATAGAGATTGGCCTGTAGTTTGTGATTTTGTCAAAATCTCCCGATTTATGTAGTAGGGTAAAGGAATCACCTTTGCCACCTTCAGTTCTCTATGGAATATGCCGGTTGCAAAGAAACAATTTATGATGGAGGCCAAATGAGAAGATTAGATGGATGAATTCACTTGCGTAGGAGAGATCCATTTCGTTAAGTCCACTACTGTGATGTAAATGTAAAAAATGTTTTACTGATTTTTCAGTATGTCTTATATTGTTAGCAAAATTAGGTCCAATTTCTGAGAAGTACCTATTAAATTCCTCACCTTTCTAATGTGACAAAACTAATATCCTACCATCAAGTGCGCGATATATTTGTTACAAGCGTTATTAGCTGCATGTCTGTTTATAATAGATACAAAAATCCCCTCCTCCCTCTTTTTCTCCTGATGACTATCACAATTTTCTAGCAACCAAAATTGAAAACATTAGGTCCTCTAATAATAGTCAAATTCCTATTTTCTCTAAATTCTCAACTGAAACTTTTACTTTTTTCCCCTTTCACTGCACCTAATAAACTTTCTGGCCTTGAATGTTAAAGCGTGACGCGCTTATGAGCGTTTCGTTTATGCGACTACCTACAATAAAGACTCACTTTGAATCAAAGTGAAAGGAAAATGAACTGTGCGAACTCGTTTATATAGACAATTTTCGGCTCAGACATTAATTACAAGTATTTTTATGTAACCATTTTTATTGTGGCTTTATTACATCCAGAGATATAAGTAATCCTATAACACCATTTTAGCTCGTTCCACTGCGCCTGATAAACTTTCTAGTCTTGAATGTTCAGGAATTACACGGGCGCGTTTCGTTTATGCGACTATCTACCCTAACCCTATCCCTTTAGAAAGTATGTACATCTTTATCAATTGATCGAAGAATCAATTGTTTTGGCAAAGTAGCAATTTTACCGCTTATTGTACCGGCTACCGGCGTCTACTGCCATGGTAATAGTTATAACGAAGCGATCCGCCATGAGCGATCATTAGAATTACAACAAAATTACAGTATCACGAGCATTCAATTAAACAAGTAAATTAAATACGAATTTTTAAAACCAATGCTCTTATATGTAATTAAAACACAAATTTTGCAATCAATTTTTTCTTATATTACTCTTTTATTTTATGTTAAAGTCGAAATATCTTAATTATATCGAAATATCGAAATTAATTAAAATTATCTAAATTAATTGACTTATTGTAAAACTAATAATTGAATATTGCATTGTCTTCTATTTTAAGCATGTATGCAAAATTTGAAAAAATCTATCATCAGGAAGTGACTCAAAAATTGATTGCAAGATTTGAAACAGACAGAGAAGCAAACAGACAGACAGAGAAACAGAGACGACGAGTTAATAAAAACATTGGTAATAATAATAAAAATATCATCAAAAAGCATAAAATTTAAATATCTCAACTATTTTCATGAAAATTTCGTACACGCTTGAGAATCGCGGTCAGTGAGTGTGGTTCGTGTTAACTTGGTAAAATAGTCTGCCAGTCGGTTAGCGTTTTGTGGTCAAGAAAACCCTCAAGAAAACCCTCAAGAAAACCCTCAAGAAAACCCTCAAGAAACCCCTCGATAAAATCCTCAAGAAAATTAACTAAATTAATTGACTTATTGTAAAACTAATTATTGAATATTGCATTGTCTTCTATCTTGAGCATGTATGCAAAATTTGAAAAAAATCTACCATCAGGAAGTGACTCAAAAATTGATTGCAAGATTTGAAACAGACAGAGAAACAGACAGAGAAACAGAGCCGACGAGTTAATAAAAGCATTGGTAAAAATATAAACACATAACAAACACCAAAAAAATACCTTGATAATGTCAACAGCAAGCCTCAGAAGTAAAAAATGTGGACAGCCCACTTTGCGACGAAAGATACCCTTTATTTCCCTCCAAAGAACTCGGCTTTCTTACTATATCAGCCAAAGATATAATAGCGTAAATAGATAAAATAGCATAAATAAAATAGTCAAGCTTCTAAACGAACCAAAGATAAATAAAATATCCGTAAATAAAATTGACAAACACAAAATAAATTTGGATTGCAGACTGTGAAATCTAAAAGACAATTTATTTACGATATTTACGTGTCGAGAACATTCAATTTCTAGCTCCTTGGTTTGATCGTGATTGTGTTCTCTTGAAGCAATCTGCACGTAAAGCCGAGCGAGCTTATCGTTCTAAATTATCTAAGGGTTCTTGGTATGAGTGGCAATACCATCTCAAACAATACCATATTAAGCATTCTTCCTTTTTGAGAAAATCTATTGTTCTTGCTTCTAGCTCGAGAAATAGGTGGTCTTCTCTTTCTAAACTCCTTAATAAAAAATCTCCTCCTCCTTCTTTTTCTCCTGATGACTATCATAATTTTCTTACCACGAAAATTGAAAGCATCAGATCTTCTAACAATAGTAAAACCCCTATTTTTTCTAAATTCTCTACTGAAACTTTTACTTTTTTCTCTCTTATTACACTTGACTATCTTACTAAACTTATTAACTCTATGTCTTCTTCTACTTGCCCTTTGGATCTCATTCCTACTACTATCTTTAAAGAGCTTTCTTCTGTTCTTTATCCAATTTTACTTGATTTAATTAATCTCTCTTTATCTACATCTGTGTTTCCCTCTGTTCTTAAGCCCTCCTTTATCATCCCTACTATTAAAAATGCCTTTCTTGATCCTTCTTCTCTATCTAGCTATAGGCCTGTCTCTAACCTATCCTTCATCTCTAAAATCATAGAAAGAGTTGTGTAGTGTATGAGCAAATAAATGCTTATCTAACTGCTTTCTCACTTCTTCCCTCTTCTCAATCTGGCTTCAGACCTGGCCACTCTACTGAAATTGCTCTACTTAAGCTTCTTAATGACCTCATTGTTTCTTCTGACTCTGGCCTCTCTACTCTTCTTCTTTTTCTTAATTTTTCATCTGCATTTGATACAGTTGATCACTCACTGTTGTTGGATGTACTTGATAAATCTTTTATTATAACTAGTGAAGCACTCCTGGGACTTCCAGATAGTCACGTCCAGTCCGCTCTATCCAAAGTCGAACGGTCAAGTTGAGCGATTCGTGCAGACCGTCAAACAACTGATGCGCAAGACCTCCGACAGCAACCAGGATGTTACTATTGCGCTTCTGCAATATCGAAATGCACCGATCGCAGGAAGTGATTACAGTCCAGCTGAACTGATGTTCAACCGTTCTCTTCGCTCGAGAGTACCAGCCTTACCAACAGCGTCGGCCTCGGATTCTGTGCGTCGTGACATGGAAAATCGAAAGTATCGTCAGGAGTACTATCACGACCAAGGAACTCGACCTCTAAAGCCACTGCAGCCGGGCCATGCGGTGCGCGTGCACAATGGACAGGCATGGCAAGCTGCGAAAGTTGTTGCGGCCCACTCGTCGCCTCGGTCGTACAACATAATCACCGATGAAGGAACTCGTCTGAGACGCAATCGGCGTGACCTCATAAAGACCCGTGAACGTCCACCAAACTGTGATCTCTACATCGATGAAGATGTAATGCCTGGAACATCACCATCTGCTCAACAACCAACGGCACTGGCACAATCTCCAGCCAGAATTGACAGGCCACCTGTACTGACGCCATTAAGGTCGTGCCTAAGAACATCGTCGGGTCGAACTATCAGGCCACCTGCCAGATTTAAAGATTATGTCACTGGTTAACATTTTCTCCTCAAAAGGGGAGGTGTAACATATTGCACATCGCTGGTAGTCCTAGGAGTTTTAGTATCTTTGGGGAAGCGCATGCTTCCTTTTTTGCTTTTCGAGCTTGCTTGTTTGGACTCGACTATAACGTATTCGTATTTGTTCGTACTTAGTGTTTCAATAAACAACTTGTTTTAACGCGTTGTTACACTTCTTCACTGGCTTCCTCTTAGATATAGGGTGATTTTTAAAATCTGCTTACTAATGTATAAAATACAAAATTGCACTTCTCCTCTCTACTTAACTAACTTCGTCCCGATGGTGAGCATGGGATTGTCCCACACGCGTTTGCAAGGCGGGCCATGTCAGTTGCTGAGGCGAGCGAGGCTGAAGAGGCTCCCGTCACTCCGTGAATGTAGGTAGATGTCGTCTTCGCATCCGGTGAATGCGTAACTCAGTAACATGGAGACGAAAATAGTTGGGGCTAAAACACACCCTTGTTTCGCGCCGCTTTTAATTGGAAAGAAGTCCGATGATACCCCTTCGTACTGAACTGTGCTAGCCACGCCTTCATGAAACGACCCGACCACCCTCAAAAGCTTGGGAGAGCATCCTATTCTTTCAAGAAAGGCAAACAGACTAGACCGGCTGACCAAGTCGAAAGCCTTTGTCAGGTCAATGAAGGCAAGGAATAATTCTCCGTTTTCGCCCTGCGCCGAGACAGCATTGCTGGAGTGATTTTTCCAGGTGCAAGCCTTGGCAAGTTTTATGGAGATCCTGGGGTGCCCAGAACCAGGATCTCCCTTTCGGCTTTGCTAGCAGAGTCCGGCAGAAAGGCAAGCCGATACGGCCGGTGCCAGTTCAGCTGCATGAAAAACCAGAAGGCGTCGCAATGCTTGGCCAATTGCCTTAGGTGCTCCGAGCCTGATTTTTAGTCAGAAAGAGTTACATATATAGCATCTTTGACCATCCAAGACCGGCCTGCAAGACAGCAGGAAACTTGTGGAGGGCGAGGTCGTTTACTTCCCGTGCTGATGCAGAACATCGGTCTACAAACCCGAAAGGGTCAATGTGGACTATAACTGCCTAGGTTTGAAATCAGAGTTTTCTTGTTTCTCTTAGACAGACCCACCTGAAAAGGTTATGCGAGCTCTGTCTGCCCCGGTTTTAAATCTGAGTTTTTTTCTCTCTTAGACAGATTTACCTGAACGGGTTAAATGAGCGCTGTCTGTCCCGGTTTGAAATCAGAGTTAGCCGTTCTCCTATGTTCTAGACCTAGAAGACATACTGTTGGTCCACGACTAGGTACGTCTACGACTGGATGATCCACACGCACAAACATTTACCGCAATGATAGCTATTTAAATTCATTTCTAAGTAAATTTTAATATTATATGAATAAACTCTTTATTCCGAAAAAAGTTTGAACTGCTGCATCTTAGATTCAATTTCAGCCGAACACTAACAACTAGAAAGTTCCGGTAATATATTAAAGAAATATGACATCTAAAGCGAAATTTATTATTAAAATATTAAATTATTTTTTAACTGCTCAAAAGGTATTTTAGGATTGATTTCGTCAAAAACTCTCATCGGTTATTATTTGGCCCAAAGTATGTAGTGTTTTTGTTATGATTTGCTATTCGCAGGGCCATTTTTACTGTGACAGTGATTTTTCGACGAGGCTCTTTGGTTTTTTTCTCAGCCAGCCATTATGTCTTATTCATACTTGTTTAAATACATCATCATTGGTGATACAGGTGATTTTTTTTTCTTTTTAAATTGTGTGGCTTCTGTTACCTATTTTGTGCTCAGTTTGTCTGGTCATCTGATGATGTAGTAAAATAATGTTTTAATCAAACAGAGGTAAGTCATGATAAACCTGATGATATATTTTATTTCAGTGACAGTATGCTTAGAATTTGATTTGCTATGGAGTTAATTTTAATGGATTTTTTTAAATTTTTATTATAGCTGTTGGCAAGTCATGTCTTCTTCTGCAGTTTACAGACAAAAGATTTCAACCTGTACACGATCTAACGATAGGTTTGTGGTCATAGATGTTCGAAGATAATTAAAATTATGCTTTTTATTGCATGTATTATGAGTTGGCATTATTTAATTTTATTGACTGATGTTATACAACCAATTGATGAGTTCTTTATTTGCCCAATAGTGTGTTTATAATCACTCAACGATTGATTCCTACCCGATGATGTGTTTGTTCACTTTTACGCAATAGCTATTTTTTAATTTAACACCTATGAAATTTTTTTTATAATTTCAAATGTCTGACAAGACAATAACAGTAATTAATATCTTTAGCCATGATCATTATCAGTCATATCTCGTATAGCTTCATTAAGTAACTCAATGTCAGAACCTCCACGACTCATGGCTTACACAAAAGTAGGTTGTTTATGTCAAGGTTTGAACTTTCTCTGCTTTCAGGCATGTAGGCACAAGTTTCTTATCCATAGTGGTTTTTTTGCATTTTCAACAGATTTTGAAACAATAATGACAAAGTGCGCTAAATTATTAAGAACTTGCTTAGAGCTTTTTAAAAAAATTTCATATTCTGCAAACTCAGGTTAAGAAATAATATTCCAAATTTTCTATGAATAAAAAGTATGATTTATTGAGTGTTTGTATGGGAAAAATAACAAACTTTTATTCGTAATATATTATACATGTTATATTTATCATCTATTGTCAATATTAAACTTGTTTGTTTCTTTAACCTGTTTAGTTTCTTTTGTACAGGTGTTGAATTTGGAGCTCGCATGATCAACATTGAGAACAAGCAAGTCAAACTTCAAATATGGGACACTGTTAGGCAATTTTTTTATATTTAAATTTGATCATTATTTCATTGTTTAAAGTCTTAAGCTGCATACATTTGTTTCTTTTGATATTTTCAAATCAGTGCTGTAATAAATACCCCGACTAGAGCTAATTCTGAGTTTCATGCTTCTTGATTTTCAGAATCTATTTTATACTAGAGATAGCTGTCAAAAATGATGGATTTTGTAAAATTTCATTGTTTATTGTTTTTCGATTGCAGTGCCACCTTTTTTGATCTTTAGGGCTGACAGTGTACAATTGCGTAATAACTTTTATTACACGCCTGCACGCACTAATTTTATCAACTGCTGATTGTTGACCGCTGCATTATGCGAAATTGTTAACATACATACATACATAGGAAATTATGTATGTAGATTGCTTTTCTTCAAGGAAATTATCAGGGCTTTTTTTTATAAAGCCATTGACATTTTTTAACATTTCATAATCTAACGAAGGAGTTACTTTTCCAAGACAATCAACTCCAATAAATTTCAATCAAACAAAGTCAAGTAAACTTTAAAAATCAAGGTTTTTTTCTTACATTCCCTCGTATTTCAAAATTCGCCAACTTTTTATTTAATGCAAATTTTTCCTTTAAAACGACATTTTTTAATATTTATATATGTAATTATCTATGTAATTGTGTTTGATTTGTGTCTGTTTATAAACATAAATATTTTTAATAAAAAAATTTAAGAAAATGTTTATACTTTAACTTGTCATGAAGAGTACGTCTATATTTCAAATTTCAGCTCGATTGGATGATGGGAAGTTTTTTAATTTTAACTTTCAAGGTTTGCTAACATTCAAGCAAGTAGCCAAACTGGCATTAAAATTAATATTATTTTATATATATTATATATATATATATATATATATATATATATATATATATATATATATATATATATATATGTTATTCCACAATCAATATATAAGTTTAATAAAGCCAATAACATGATGTCAAAAAAAATTTTAAGTCAAAAATCTTTAAATAAAACAACATAGATGACTAGAAAAAAAAGAATAAATGATTCTAAATTATGATAAAGTGTTACTATAACATACTAAATCCTTATTTACACATTGAAATGAATTTGATAACTAACTCAATTATTATTTTAAATCTGTTGTATTAACCCATATATGCCGAAGTTTGAATTTACATGTTATATTAATATGAGCTGTCGGCACACAGCAGAACATTTTTTACTTATTTTATATTTACCTTTTTAAAAGATATTCTGCCTCAACATAACAACACACAAAAAAACATTATTAGGGTTCTAGTGCACTGTTTCTACAAAACTTTATGAGCTAGCCTATTTCCGGTTTCCATAAAAAACAAGTGAACTTCAAAACGTATCTATATTTTAACCAACATGGAAAATATAAATAAAACAAAAAATACTATCGTTTTCTTTATATATCACTTAACTGATTTTTACTGCAACATTGATATTATATTGAAAAATTAAGAATTTGCAATTAGTTTAACATAGATCCCTTATAAAGGATTGTCGGGTTATATGGGTTAATATGTAGAAAAAATATAATTCATCAAATATTTCTCTTAACTTTTTTGTTATTTTTTGTTCCCAATTAAACACGAACTAACCTGTCGCATAACTTCAGGGCATTACTGTAAAGTAAAATGTAAGAAGGTTTTTATAATATTCAACCATTTTATGTTATTTTAAAAGAGAATGTAACTTCTTATATATACAGGCAGGTCAGGAGTCATTCAGATCCATAACGAGGTCCTACTACAGAGGAGCTGCTGGGGCACTACTTGTCTATGACATCACCAGGTCAGATTAATTAATTTTACTGTTATATATATATATATATATATATATATATATATATATATATATATATATATATATATATATATATACAGAGATGGGCACAAATTAATTTTTTTAAGTTAAACTTTAACTTTTAATTAAAAAACCTTAGTTAAACTTTTAGTTGCAACTAATTTAAAATAGTTGGTAACTAAACTAAAAAAAAAGTAGTTAATTTTTTCCAACTGTTTCTTAACTTTTTTGTTTTTTATATTGATTTTGGTACTTTCGTTTCTTTCAATTAACTTCTTGAAATTTTGTTTCTTAGTCATTTAATAACATGATCAAAGAGTAGAATGACTCAATGTTTGAAATTTTATTTTCAACAAAACTGCATATTAAATGTTTATTTTTAAAGATAATCACCAAACGTTGCCACAGACGCGCTTATTAGGACAAAATCGGCATCTTGCACTAACGTTTTTACTGTCCTGACTGTCACCTTTAAGCTTGATTTCTTCAAAACAAGTTTTTACTATAGCAATATGGGCGCGTTGTTAAATTGATCGTGATAGTGAATCCTGGTGTTAACCCCAGTAGCTCCTGCTCTAAGAAGGAGTCAAGCATAAAAGTAACAGCGGTAAGAAGGCATGAACCTGGACACCAATAGGAGCAAAGCGGTGTGATGAATCCGGTAAAAAACAACGCGCCTTATGCATTAAGCATCTGCGTCCCGTAATCGTTATCCCGATATCAATCGGGATTTCAAAACGATACGGGAAATCCTGTATTGCTATTAAAATGATACAGCCTGCGGGGGAAGTCTTGAATCGAAATAAAATAGCGAGACTTAAATTTTGTTCTCGTGTAAAGTCTCGAAAAAAATTCCGAGATTTGAAAAAAATATTTTTCAATAAATAACGAAAGTCATACATATTTAATTAACGATTGTCACAACTGTGAATATTTGCAATTGATTCATCAACATTGATTAATTAATCTACCTATTGACAGAAGTTTATAACTATTTAACTATTATTTTCCCTTATTTAAATTTGGTTTTCCTAACAGCCTGTAGCCTCATTATTTACTATTTTTAGTCTGGGAACCGGCAGCATATTTCAATATATATATATATATATATATATATATATATATATAAATGAATGTTTGTATGTATGTATGTCTTTTATGCATTGCTACACCATTCATCTGATCGTGATGAGAGTCAAGGGGAATAAAATATAGAGAAAACAAATTTGAAGTCCGTCACAAAATGAGCGGGTGAGTGAGCGGGAACTATATATATATATATATATATATATATATATATATATATATATATATATATATATATATTGGGGTGGCCCTTGAAAAAATTTTTTGAAATGTTTACCTAAAACCCCCTCAAATTGTTCCATTTACATCAAAAACACTCTGTGTAAAATTTTTTCGAGTTTGGAAAATATTTAGGAGTGGCCCCGGGGGCTTAATTTTTTTCAAATGTTGACCAAAAGTGCATGCAAAAAATTAAAATTTTTAGTGCTATTTTAAAATCAATTAATATTATAAATTATTCCTTCTTTACAAACAAGTATATTATAACCAATTCAACCAAAACTTAAAAAAAAATTTTTTTGGTACTTACCTCTTGTCAGTGTTGGTGAAAGTAATTTTAAAATTTACTAAGTATAAATACAAAGCTCTAAAAATGTGTTCTATACTTGGGCACATTTTCACTTAATTTTGTTAATACTACCTTTCTTTTGCTCTTTAAGTGATTTCTGTATTGTTATGATCTTTTTTTCAAAACGTAATTGTTTTGTCATCTCAATGTTAAATACAATCTTAACAATTTACAGACGGGAGACTTTCAACCATCTGACGACATGGTTGGAAGATGCACAGCAGCATTCCAGTACCAACATGGTCATAATGCTCATCGGAAATAAGAGGTTGTTCTACTTGAAATTTGTATGAGTATGAGTGAAGAGTTTTCGATAATTATGGGTTGTGATGAAATACTCTAGTTAAAATATTAAGTAACAAATAGTGTTTCACTTTAAAAAAATATTTCTTGCCACTTGAAAAAATGTTGACCCTTTCTTAGCCTTCTTTGCTAAAAAAAATGCAAATTTTCTTGCACATCTTTTTTTTATTTCCAAATAAATATTTATTGAAAATGTACAAATGCAACCGGTACGTCATCCCTAATGACTTTGAATGATTTACAAACAGTAAGTTTTTCTTTCCATTGTTAATTTTTTCAGATTCATAAGTCTACTAAATTTGAATTTCAGCTTTTCACATATTTAAACAAGTAAAGATAAAAAATAAATTTTTTAAAGAAAGCTTTTTGAGTTGAGCCGTTTATATCTCGATAATTCAGGCGCTTGCTCTCCCGTTCTCGCTCATTTTCTCTTTTTAATTCTTTCCTAACTTCTTTTAGCCCATAAAACGTAAAAGAGATTTGCTAAAACTGGATAAAACTTGCTTGAAGCCTTCAAACGTTGTTAGGTAAACTAAATTTGAATTTTATTACGCAATTACCGATTTGAATTTTATTATGCACCCCCGACGCGTTTCATACATGAAAAAAACTCGTCACTTTAGGAACCGAAACTATTTAACTATTAAAAAATAACCAAGATTCAGTAAATAACGTATTCGGTTGAATTTTAGTTGTGAATATGTATTTATATTTAATTGTTAATAAATATAATATAAAATTTTATAAATTTTTCGTTAACATTTAATTCATATAATGTAAAAAAAAGCGTAACCTTAGCAACCGAAATTATTTGTCTTAATAAATAACCAAGATTCAGTAAATAACATATTTGGTTGAATTTTAATTGTAATTATTATTAATAAACTAGCGGAGATACCCGGCGTTGCCCGGGTATTTTAGAGGTTTTTCTAATGTTTGTCTCTTTCTCTCCCGTTTCCTTTCCCACCTGCTTTCCCACTCCTGTTCGCTTTCCCGTTTTCAGTCGTTTTCCCGCTGCCGGTCGCTTTCCCGCTCCCGGTCGTTTTCCCGCTCCCGGTCGCTTTCCCGCTCCCGGTCGTGTTCCCGGTCGCTTTCCCGCTCACGTTTGCTCTCCCATTCCCGCTCACGCTTGCTTTTCCGTTCCCGCTCGCTGTCCGTTCCGGGTCGCTTTCCCGTTTCTATAATAGACAAACTAACCCACAAACATTCATATATATATATATATATATATATATATATATATATATTGCGAATAAACTGTGGAATCGATAGCTTTTCGTTTAGGTGGCATAATTAATTCGATAGAAAGATTTGAAATTATATTTTTTCAGCCAATTTTCAATATATGATGATGTTTTAAAGGAAATAGTTTTGTACTTTATATATATATATATATATATATATATATATATATATATATGTGTGTGTAGTTCCCGCTCGCTCACCCGCTCCGCTCATTTTGTGACGGATTTCAAATTTTTTTTTTTTATATTTGATTCCCCTTGACTCTCAAGGTTGTGTGAAAATTTCATTACGATCGGATGAATGGTGTAGCAATGCATAAACACCATTAACATATATACATATATACATACAAACATTCATTTTTATATATATAGATAAAATAAAAAAAAATTCTAAATTTTTTGTTAACATTTATTTAAATACCAGCAGTTGACGCACGCTTTGCGCGCGAAGCGTGTGAGTTTTTACATATTAATAGTAAAGGTAGTCGCAATCAAATCGCACTTTAAGCTCAAAAACAACACCTATGCGCTATTATAGTAATAACTTTCAAAACCCTTTCTTAATGAGCACCTAAAACTAAAAGACACCTAAAAAATATGTCCCGAATTTCATTACAATCCGTTCAGTGGTTTTTGCGATTTCGTGATGAGTCAGCCAGTCAGTCAGTGGTATTTGAGTTATATATATATATATATATATATATATATATATATATATATATATATATATATGTCTCGCCACACCACTTTATATATTTTCGTTGTAGCTGTAAATTAGTTTTATGAGTTCTGATGATGGCTAATAAAGCCGAAACCTGCAGGTCAGCTCATGACCATAACATTAATAAAAATATATACCAGTTGGTTCAAAAGTGTCTTGGTATTTCCGATTTTCGAAAAGTTTCACGTTTGATAGAAAAAGTTTGTAATAAGAAATGGGCCATAGTCTTTAATAAAGCGTGTTTGAAAGAACATCTTGTTCCTAATTATTTGAAAAATATATATATATATATATTATTCACTCTCTCTCCCCTCTTTTTTTCTACGCTCTCTAACATTTGATCACCACAGACAAACTAACAACAAACAGAGAGACGAGTGAAGTTAAATAAAAGCATTTAAAAAATCAATTAACGACTTCTAAGATCTAAAAAATGAAAACAACGACTTAGGAAATAAAATTCTAGCGACACAACAACGCATTGCAAAGAGTAAAAAATTTTAACAAATAAGATGGAGTAATTGATAAAATTTTTGGTAATATGATATTAAAATAAAAATAAATTTGTCAAATAAAATATGATAATACCGCAAAAACCGATCCCCACAGTAACAATGTAAGATTACATGAATAAATGTGATCTTTAAAAAGTTTAAATCCTTTAAACTAGCTTCACCTTTCTGTCTGATTGATTGGTTGATTGAACACAAACCCATTTCCCATCATCCAATCGATCTGAAACTTGGTCCATAGACTCGTTAGGACCAAAATATAATTTTGAGATATTTACACTAAAAAAAATTGAAAAAAGAAAAAATTATAAAGGATTTTTAAAAAACTAAGTTTTTTATGGTTCGCTTGTTCAAATTTATCTTCACAAATGGACCAAATACTAGTTTTAATTATTAAATACTGCAATATGGTTGTAATTTATCATGTAACTAGCAGGGTACCCGGGGTTTTTAGAGGTTTTTCTCTCGCTCCCGTTTTCTTCCTCGCTTGCTTTCCTGCACCCGGCGCGTTCCCGTTCCCGGTTGCTTTCCCGCTTCCACTTGCTCTCCCGTTCCTGGTTGCTCTTTCGCTCATGGTTTCTTTTCTGTTCCTGCTCATTCTGCAGTTTCCGCTTGCTCTTCTGCTCATTTAATTTAATTTAAATATTTTCTATGTGATTACATTTGTACTTAAAAAATTTAAAATAAGAAACAGTGACTAAAAGGTAAAAGATACAACTAATTGAAAAGTAGTAAAGTAAAATTTGAGTAATATTTAAATTTTTTAAGTACAAATGTAACAACATAGAAAATATTTAAATTAAATTAATTATAATAATAACAGTAATGTACCATTACCCCCAGTGAAAGGCCTTTCATATTGCTTCGCCTAATTTGCATGCATTGCATGTCTAGTTGTATATAGTATAAGTCTATGATTCCTGTTTCAACCCATTACCATGCACACCTTTAATATATATATATATATATATATATATATATATATATATATATATATATATATATATATATATATATATATATATATATTCATTTATGTAATTCTTGCTTGTGTTTGCAGTGACCTGGAGGCTCGAAGGGAGGTCAAGCAAGAGGAAGGAGAGGCATTTGCAAGGGAGCATGGACTTGTCTTCCTTGAAACTTCTGCCAAAACTGCATCCAATGTTGAAGAGGTAGAAATATCTGGTCTTTTCTTATTTTGTTACAATTGAACTGTTCGATCTTGATCATATTTCAACATTGAAATCTTGTCACTTATTTTATTAACTGTATTAATAGTATTAAGAAACATGCGCTTCATTAACATTTTCGTAGGCTTTCATCAATACTGCCAAGCAGATCTATCAGAAGATACAGGATGGTGTGTTTGATGTTACTAACGAGGTGTGATATTTTACTGTCAGTTCTCATTGTAAATTGTAATTATTAATATTTTTAGCTGATTAATACATCTATATATATAAAAATGAATGTTTGTATGTATGTCCTTTATGCATTGCTACACCATTCATCCGATCGTAATGAAATTTTCACACAACCTTGAGAGTCAAGGGGAATCAAATATAGAGAAAAAAAATTTGAAATCCATCACAAAATGAGCGGAGCGGGTGAGCGAGCGGGAACTATATATATATACTAGCGGTGTTACCCGGCGTTGCTCGGGGTTTTCAGAGGTTTTTTATCATTTTTCTCTCTTGCTCCCGTTTCCTTCCCCGATTGCTCTCCCGTTTCCGTTCCCGCTTGCGCTCATTTTTCTTTTCCACTCTCATAACTTATTTTAGCCCATAAAACATAAAATAGATTTGTTAAAGTTGCTTGAAGCCTTCAAACGTTGTTGTGTAAACAAAATTTGAATTTTATTACGCAATTACCTTCGATGGTCGTACATAGGAACTTTTGGCCTGGAAAGTTAAGAAGGCTTGGACTCCTTCTCCGATCCCCCGGCTCAGGGGGCCAAAAAACCTTCCGGGCCAAAAGTGCCTATACATGATCATTGCATAAGTTTTCGAAGCACTGTTTACAATTGCGTAACAGGCATTACTTGCTAATGGACTTCTTAATATTAAGAAGTTCCATGACTTGCTTCCTAGTCTTGCATAATGTGATCGATTGCGCGTTATTACAAATTATTAAGAGATAGATGGTGCGGGAAAGCGACCGGGAGTGGGAGAGCAAGCGGGAACGGGAAAGCGACCGGGAGCAGGAGAGAAAACGGGGAATTAAACGGGAGCTAGAGAAACACGATAAAAAACTCTAAAAACCCCCGAGCAATGCCGGGTAACCCCGCTAGTTATTTATAAAAATGCTTAGATTAGCTTGAGCAAGGCATCATCATTGTCGTTAATATTACTTTGATGGTTGTTTACAGGCCAATGGCATCAAACTTGGACCAAATCAGGCCCAGTCAAGGACACCTGGCTCTTCCCAAGGGGCAGGGGCAGGCCATGGAAACAACTGTTGCTAAGCGAATCTTATAGCTAGCAGCTGGTTGCGAGGGCATTGGTGAAGACGTCAATGGAGATATAGATTAGATTCATACGATGGCAAAAGTCAAACAAAAAAGAAAGATCTTTAATTTTTTGAATGACTTTTGTTTGTGACTACAACTTTGGTGTGACTATATTTATGAGTGTGTATGTGTTCGTGTACTTATTGTGTGATCGTGTACGGGCGTGTCTGTGTACATGTTAGCTTTTTACGTGTGCAACAACCAGCCTGAAGTTGAATCTGCTTCGTACTGAATTCCATTTTCTTCTCAAATTTAGTTTTTGTGTGTGGTTATTGTTAATGTATTCTATTAACTCAAATGATATGAATATATATATTAATTTACTCTTCATCTGTACACTTGTTGTGTTTCTTAACTTCTTGGATTTTTTACTCATTTAAAGTTTATTCTGATGAAGAATTTTTTAAAGATTGCTTTGTTCAAATATTATCAGCACGCATTATTCAAATCAGCTAGGCTACAAAAACATAATCACGCCTACAAGCTGACTAATGATTAGCATATGCAAATTAGCTGTTCTCTGTTTATTCAGATGCTAAACACCAGCTTTCTAATTGTTCGTCATTTTGTGACTTGCTACGTCTTTTTGCTTTGGGTTTGCTATAGCTCTTTCTTCTTCTCTTTCTATATGTGTGTTTTATCTTGATGAAATAATTTTAAATTTTACAGAATATTTTTGATCTGGGAAATCTGCTATGTGTGGGCTTGCATGTGATCAATTTGGAAATGTCATTATTATTTTGATTTATTTTCAAAAAAGTAATTGTATAAATTGTAACTATAACTGTGTTGTTTTCTATCGTATTCGATCATTTTATTAAAAGGATTTGAAGAAATTATAGCGCATTTGTTTATTTTCTTTCAAACGAAGTTATTCTATTTTCATCATCAATGTTTTTCATTATAGGGAACAGAGAAGCTTTTTTTTAAATTCTCAACCACTTTGCATGAAGCACGCTTTAAATTTTATTGATTCTATACAGTCTTGTGATTCATCATTCAAACAACTTTTTTTTATCAACGCGGGCTGAGAATCAGCCATCTCTAATCAGTCATTCCAGCAATGAAAATAAAATGGCCCAGCCATAATAAATAAGGGTACACGGAGTTAAAAAATATGTGTGTCTGCTTGTTCAAACACTTGTACAAATGTTTAATCTTTTGTTGCAGATATCATTAAGATATCTGGGTGATGTTTAATTTTTTCTCTGATGATTTATTGGATGTATCTCACAATTAAAATTAATTTTTTTTATTTATTTATGATTCGATTGACGTTATTAGGTCTCGTGGGTATTTGAAAATTTGTTTTCGACATACATTTCTGTGGGCAATTTGTTTTACTGCAAAAATCATAATTTTTGTTAAACGGGTAGTTTGCTTAATGAATGCAAGTGTGCTTCTGTATATTCAACCGGAAAAAACGGTTATTAATTATGCTTTGTCGTCTGCTAAAGTTATTTCGACGATGAAAGAGCTATATACATAATGACATAGTGTGGCCCAGTGCCTCATTGTTGTACTCTAAAAAATTGATTGTTTACACTTATTTCGATTTCTCACGAGTAATATATACGACTCAAAATTCTATAAAATTTTGCACCAGGATATGCGAATTCCTCACAGCCGCATGCATAATACCTGGGGTCCGGTACCACAAAATAGAGTCTCCACCTTGAGAATTTCGCCCTTCCTAGTACCTTTTGTCTGCCGAAAAATTACTTTATTTCTCATATTTTAAATTTAATTGAGTATGTGTTGTGTTTTATATCTAGAGAAAATAATTTGTGTAAAAGCGTCTGAGTTTGCTCCCATCTGAGTGAACGAGTCTTGCATGTTAAACAATTTGGATTCAGATCGAGTGGACAACATTTAAGTGAATTATAGAATAAAATCAGTTAAAAATTACAAATTTTATGTAGAGAAACGAATTACAATATTATAAAGGACTAGCGGGGTTACCCGGCGTTGCTCAAGGTTTTCAAAGGTTTTTCTCTCTTGCTACCGTTTCCTTCCCCGCTTCCGGGCGCATTCCCGGTTGCTTTCCCGCTCACGCTTGCTCTCCCGTTCCCGCTCGCGCTCATTTTTTCTTTTCCACTCTTTCCTTACTTCCTTTAGCCCGTAAAGTAAAATAGATTTGCTAAAAGTTGCTTTAAGCTTTCAAACGTTGTTACGTAAACTAAATTTGAATTTTATTACGCAATTACTTTTGATGGTCCTACACATGGACTCCTAAATAAAAGCTAAAGCTAAAGCTATAGCTTTTATTTAGGAGTCCATGGTCCTACATAGGGACTTTTGGCCTGGAAAGCGTTAAAGCCATAAAAGACCATTAACAAATTTTTTCCAAAATTGATGTATACCACCTGCTAAATGTTTTACTTAAGTGTACCAAATTTCAATGAAATATGTTCGGCCGTTTTTGAGTTTTAGTGAGACTTCGCACAGCTATATAATTATATATATATATATATATATATATATATATATATATATATATATATATATATATATATATATATATATATATTTATATATTTATATATATTTATATATAGATTGTTGATTTTTAAGTGGCAGTTACTCTAATAACCAATCAACCATATTTTACACTCCACATTTGAGGTCCCAGAACATAAATTTTTTAAATACGGTTACACATGTATAATTTTAATTTTTAAAAAGATCCCAAATGCCAAAATTTAAAACCTTCATTTTTTTAGTTTTTCTTTTTTCCACCCCACGTTTGAGGTCATAAAAACCAAATCTTCAAAAAGTGTTAAAGCATGTATATCTTTATTTTTTGAGTAAATACTAAATAGTAATTTTTACTTCAGTAGCACTTAAAGTTTTTGAGTAGCAGTTATTTTGAAAAACAAATAACCCTGTTTTCCAATCTTGTGTTCCACGGTGTACCCGAGTCATCTTACGCAGAAAAGCAGCCTCTGTTGCCAGTAAGGATGGGGAGGTCAAAGGCCATCTTCACGGCAAGATACGGTGAAGGCTGTGATAGAATGTTGTCAAGAAAAGTTGGACCTCGAAATTTCAGAACGTGACATCACTGCTGGATTTCGCGTACCGGGTCCAAAGAACGCACCTCGACCAATTGTGGTTACATTCGCCTCCAGGCTTGTCAGAGATAGGATTTACGAATTAAGGAGATTACTACGAAAACAAGACACTGCGCAAAAAGTTTATATAAACGAACACCTAACAAAAAAAATGCCGACATTTTTTCAAAGGTAGAAAACTTCTTAAAGAAAAGAGAATTGCTTCCATCTGGACCTGGAATGGTGCGGTCTTTGTCAGGCGGACTGAGTCTGACAGGCCCACCCGAGTTCTAAGTCTGGAGGAGGTTGAAAACTTTTGATTTCATCTAATGGATTCTGTCGTTAAAGAAGAAGTTTGTTTTGGTTTTGAGATGTTTGAAGATAATTCTTCTTTATTTGATTCTGGTATTGATACGGATGACAACTTATTTCGTTCAATGTATGAAGACACCAGCATTTATGTTTCTCCAAAAGATTTAAATGACCTGACCAATCAACTGCCTTGTGAATTTTTCTCTTTCCTTCATGTTAACTGCAGGAGTATGAAAACAAATTAGACGATTTAACGACACTACTTCGCCAAAGTCGAGCTCGAATTCTGGCGGTCACAGAAACTTGGTTGGATGAAAATTCGTCTAAAGGCATAGAAATACCGGGTTTCCACTTCGTGTTCCAAAATCGAGACATGAAAAGAGGTGGTGAAGTTGGATTTTTTATTGATGAGCGGATCAAGTATTCAGCAGTTGATGCTTCACTCTGGAACACCAGTGTTACTTCATTCGAGCTTCTTCTAATCTCAATGGATTGTCAAAAGACTAGAAATTTCTTAGTGGGTGTTATTTATCGTCCCCCGGACACAAATTTACACAGTCTTAACATAGAATTCAGCAATTTGTTAAATTGTCTTGTCAAAAGAAATATGAATATTCTTTTAATGGACGACTTCAATATTGATTTTCCCAGTAAAGAAAAGAGCTCGTCTATGGCTGATTTTTTCAATTTACTGGCTTCTTACAGCCTTCTTCCGGCATTTACGGTGCCTACCAGGATAAGTTCTAAAACTGCCTCTGCAATTGACAACATGTTTACAAACTACCCCTTACAACATTCTATTGCTAGGATTGTGATTGATGATATCTCTGATCATCTTCCGATTTTTCTGTCAACTGATCTCGCACCAATACTAAAAGAGATCAGGTTTCATTTAGAAGGCTGACCAGCCTGAGACAGAAAGAGATGTTTGAACAGATGTTGGGTGAGATGGACTGGTCTGGGGTGATTGGGATGGCCGATGGTGGTGATGCGTCCTCTGCTTACTCATTATTCATTAATAAGTATCTCGAAATATATAACAAGTGTTTTCCACTGGTTAAATACACTCGTGGTCCTGCTAGATTTGATAAGGATTGGATGACGCCCAATCTCATGAAGTGCTGTAAAAAGAAAAATGCCTTATATAAAAAATACCTCAAGAGCCCGACAGTGGCTAATAAAGAGAAATTCACTGTGTACCGTAATCGCTTCAAATCAATGAAAATTGCGACAATCAAAGAATTCTATTCAAAAAATTCAATTTATGTCAAAACAATGTTAAAGAAACATGGAAAATCATTGGGAGCCTAATGGGCAAGCGATCTTCTGTGGAGCAGTGCAGGACTTTTGATGCGGGTGACGGGAGTTATTTCACCTCTCCTACAGAAATTGTTGACTCGTTTAATAACCATTTCTCCAGCATTGGCACAGATCTCGCAAAAAATATATTAATTCCTAATGTAACATTTGATGAATATCTTGGAAATCCCGTGGTCCATTCTTTCGATGCTGTACCAACAACACCGGGCGAGATCATTGAAATATCGACACGATTAAAAATCTCACACAGCAGTGGAATCGACGGAATTGACCCGTGTATTGCAAGATGCTCTGTTCCACGGATAGCCCATCTTCTTTCCTGCATGATAAACTGCTCTTTTCTTCAGGGGTTTTCCTGATCAGTTAAAGTCGGCAAAAGTAATTCCCCTTCACAAATCTGGCAAAAAAGATACCATTTCCAATTATCGGCTAATATCTATTTTATGTTTCTTCTCAAAGTTTTTTGAAAAAGCTATGCACCCCAGGCTTTATGGATTTCTTGCCAGATTCTCCATCATTACCAGGAGTCAGTTCGGCTTTAGAAAAAAATCACTCTACCTACATGCCGCTCGTTCTGTTGCACTCGAGGGTTGCGGAGGCTATGGATCGAGAAGACTACATCTTCGTCCACTACAATGAAGTCACTTCATCAACGCGGCGGGTAGCTTGTGGCGTGCCTCAGAGGTCGGTGCTAGGCCCTCTCTTATTTCTTATCTACATTAAGGATATGTGCACTCTTTCGCGTCGTCTCGAATTTGTCTTGTTCGCCGATGATACTAACCTTTTTGCTTCTGGTGAAAACCTAAAAGATTTATATGATGTTACTAATCGTGAACTACTTTCCGTTTATAAATGGTTTTGTGCTAATAAACTTTCTTTAAATATAAGTAAAACCATCGGAAGGAACTGCTTGCGTTGTGTTGAAACAAAAAACTTTTCAAGTGAGGGTTGGGAGCGAACTCTCCGACACTCACCTACAAGAAAACAGAACTCCACAAGGAAGCGTACTCAGTCCTACTCTCTTCACCATTCTCTTAAACAATCTACCCACACCACCAAAAAACATAAAGATTTCTTTATATGCAAATTATTGCGCATTTTGGATTACCGGCAACAACATAAAGGAAATCTAGACTCACATGCAAAACTACTTGAACAAAGTTACAGTTGCACTCACCGATCTGGGCTTCAAAATATCTAAATCAAAAACCGTCAGTCTCCTTTTTTCTCGAAACCCAGATAAAAAAAAAGAAGACACAAAACACCACTTAAAAATCTTCGAAGAAAACATCACCAAAGTTCACGAATACAAGTTTTTAGGCGTTATCTTTGACTCAGCAGCCACATGGGGACCACACGTTGCATATGCCATAGCGAGAACAAAAAAAAAGACTAAACCGCATGAGAGCAATTACAGGACTTTCGTGGGGTGCCCATAAAAGTACTCTTCTCACTTTTTACAAGGCAGCCATTCGCTCTATACTAGAATACGGTGGCGAAGTCTTCAACCAAGCCAATGAATCTCTCAAAAAAAAAACTCCAGACAATACAGAACAGCGCTTTGAGAATCTCATGTGGAGCAGGTGGGAAAACTAACTGTAATGCACTGCTCGTAGAATGTGGAGAAATTCGTAGGAAATGAATTATTTTATTAGGGGCAGATTTTGAAAAATTGTTTCTTATTATAATATTTTGTCAACCGCTTGGAAGTGTATGAAAAATATTTGCAATAAACATGTTTCAAATGAAACAACTGTGTCTTGATTTACTTTTACTGGTTCTGATTTGCATCAGAGTTACTGTTATGTAGCTTGCTTGCACACAGTGGATTATTTGATGTAGGTAAAAATAATAATTATTACAAATCTAATGTAGGTGAACAAATTATTAGTTATAGTTATTGAAAAAATATCTCCCCAGCAGGGAGCTGTGCTATGAAAATCCTTTAGGAAAAGAATAGTTTTTATAAATGATTTTAGGTTTTTTGATTAATTTTTGGTACATTATACTAGAATTATATTTTGATTAATTATATATATATATATATATATGTGTGTATTACAGAGTTTAAAATAATATTAAAATCTCCTGTTTAGGACAATTAGATTTGTCGATTATGAATGTGTTTAAGTAATTCCTACTATAAAAGCGCAATGATGTAATATGTCACCCGATTAGCATCTACAGGTCTGAAAAAACTCACGTTGATAGATTATGAGACGCTGAACAAGGTTTGTTAGGGCACTTTTTTGTTAAATTGTTTAAATAAAAAGTTATTAGCCGCGAAAGTCTAACGCTTTGCGGATAAATATAGCATCGTTCGTCATCGCTAAATATAGACAAGTTGAAAATAAATAAATCACCGAAGTAGTAGTCGGCTGGTTTTTTATTTATGTAAATTATTATTAACGACAATTTACTATTTTGCAATTATTATTCCTCTTATTTTAATTATTATTAATAACGAAGATTAACTATTTTGCTAATATTATTTCTATTATTGGAAAGTTCGACGCTTTGCGGAAATATTTAATGAAATTATTATTAACGACATTTTTCTATTTTGTTATTATTATTTCTCTTATTTTAATTATTAATAATATTATTAATTACGAAAATTAACTAATTTGCTAATATTATTTCTATTATTGGAAAGTTGGACGCTTTGTGGCTTTGCGGATATATATAGCACACTGATCTCTATAATATAACTGGATTGCGCTTAGCCCATTGTTTCAATAGAAATGTTGTCGCCAGTTTGCCGCCATGTTACCAGTCCAGCCGTCGTGTTTACGTCGGTCGCACTGATCTCTAAAATAATATTATAGAGATCAGTGGTCGGTCGTCGCATGATATACGAACAATTAGGGGGTTTTAATTAAATTAAACTATTTTACTTGAAAATAAAACTTGTTATTCGGTATTTTTAACATTTTTTACTACGGTCATTATGATAGTTATTCGGTAACACATGCAAAAGATTTGGCAGTCACACAGATGAAACGCGCTGCAGATCACCGCAAGAAAATCGCTCCGCTATGGTTTAGCTAGCTAGTTTAGCAAGTACAGAATAGTTTGTACAAGAAACTGTATGACTCGAAAAGTTTCGAGTCTATTTAGTATAGTAACTTTTATCATCAAAATGTTTGTTAAATGTAGTAGTAAGTTATGTTGTGTTAATAAAGAAATTAAATAAAGACATTTTCCTTGAGAATTTTTTCAAAGTTAACGGTATTTTTTGTGTCACCTAGGTGTATACTATATATATAGTCTAAAGTCTAAGTCTAGTCTATAATAATGGGTCAACGAATAATATACTTAGTTTAGGGCGTTTAGGAGTTTAGGCTGAACAAGTTACATTGTATTGTAGACTATAGCATATTAAAATTTCATTTAATTTTTATCATTTGTAAAGGTTTTTCATTTGATTCAGTTTTTAGGCTTTAAGATTACAAATGAGAAGGAAATGATATTTGAATTAAATAATTTAATGCCAAACTAAAAATTAACAGGTGAAATAGACATTATTTGTTACATGTAATGTAAGTCATATGCACCCATCTGGTTGAGAAAAAAAACTTGTTATTACTTATTAAAAAATATATTAAATAAACTGATATAATACCGAAGACAGAAATGAGCAAAGATAAACATAACATGACTTATTGAAAACAAGTTGAAAGATATAAATTGTCATTGTCTAATTATTGACCTTTAAACAAAATCAGTTTAGTTAAATCTTTACGAATGTTGATACCCGAAACAACTACAGTTTTCTGTTTTGCTAAATGATGTAATCTAATAGTCGCATAGCTATGAGCAACACATTTAATTATATTAAAAATGTGATTGTTATCTGGTGTGCTATCGTACATGTGAAAGTCTAAGGATTTGAAAGCGATCATGCCAACTTCACTAAGAACCAGTGTTTGACTTGATTTCAATTTTTTTTTCATAATCAGAGCTCGATCAACAATATAATTCATTTGTCTTTTCATTGCCTTTGGGGTGGTTTGAATATTGTACGAGTGTTCCCTAGAAATTAAAACAGCTGATGACTTTGAAGGAATGTATGACTCTGCAGATACGACTTCAGTTATTGATTGCTCTTCATGTGGTCTTGGTTTTCTTGACTTGGAAAACTAGCAAAATATACAAAAGCAATAATTCATGAAAGATTTTTTAAAAATTTTACAACGTAAGCATGCTTGAAAAAATAATATCTTGTCGTAGTTTTCTAAATGTAGGTATTCTAATGTAAAGTAATGAAAATGTATTTAGTTTTTATACCTCACAAGACATTGTAGGTATGTATGGGTCTGCAGTTGCAACTCCATTTGTTGGTTGCTCTTCATGTGGTCCTGGTTTTCTCGACTTGAGAAAATAACAAAATGATCAAGCAATAAATAATAAAATATTTTAAAATAATTTTACAAGATAAGTACACTTTAAAAATAAAAATTTACATGGTAATCATAATCTAAAAATAACATTTTATTGTAGTTTATTGTAAAGTAATAAATATGTATTTAGCTTTTATACCTCAGTGCAGCGATCTGGAAAATTAAAAATAGTTGGAATAGCACCATGGCGAAGTCGAGTTGTTTGTCCAGTTCTATCGAAGCAATTCTCTTCAAAATGTTCTGAGCAAACCACAGACTTCTTTGTACAATTAAAATCTGAACGATTCCTATTGGCCACCCAACTCAGGCTTAGTGAAGGGAAACCTGCAAATAGGAAGATATTGCACATGTTACTAGTCTCCATTGCCTAAACCTACAAGTTGCTAGTCAATATGACCAAAGAACAGGAGTTTTCTAATTTAATGGTTGTTGAGGTGTTAAGAATTTTTATGATTCACCGTTATTTTTCTTCAAGGATCACAGTCACTTATTGTCCCATAACAAAATAAGAATAAACTATAATTCATAAGCTGACTAAAAAAGAGAACTGTTTGCAATGATGTTGATAGCAACAATAATTATATTGATGGGAAAAGTAAAATGAGATGATTCAGTGATACAGACACATTGTAGAAAAATGCACATCATATCATAGTCAAAATGTTTGCTGCTTTTCAATATAGACACAAGCAAACAGTTTTGACATTGAAACAATGTTTACAACTTACAGACATTTCAATAGTCGTCTACTTTTGTCAGGTTTTACAAGAAAAATTAATAGCTAGTGAATATAAAATATAATATGATCTCTCTCTACCCAAACTAACTGAAACTAAATCAAGATAATTCTCAAAGTACTTAAAATAGAAACGAAGTCAGAAATTCTACATTTCATCTTTGCGAACTTAAAACGTAAACAAAAACTATTTTTAAACCTTTCAATAATGAGGTTGAGGACACAATTATTTAGGCTAGGCTGACATAGTTAATAGTTTAGTTATTTGCTCAGCCAAACGACAGTGTTGCTGAATATAGCTCAGGCGGCAAATAAACCTTGCTAAAAAAACTTAATTAAGTACTTACAAATGAAATGACTGTTTTGCTCCCTTATATTTTCTATTGAAGCAATTACAAGCAGCGCAATTCGGCATTTTTAAACTTCTAAAAAGATTCCGTCAATAGCATCAGAGTTGGCCTTCCAAAATGGCGGCGAGGCGACACCCAGACAGGTCTAAGCGCAATCCAGTTATATTATAGAGATCAGTGATATAGCATCGTACGTCATCGCTAAATATAGACAAGTTGAAAATAAATAAATCACCGAAGTAGTAGTCGGCGGGTGTTTTATTTATGTAAATTATTATTAACGACAATTTACTATTTTGCAATTATTATTCCTCTTATTTTAATTATTATTAATAACGAAGATTAACTATTATTCCTATTATATTGGAATACGCCATAATTCAATATAAACAAGTTGAAAATAAATAAATCACCGAAGTAGTAGTCGGCGGGTTTTTCCCAATTTTAAACAAGTTGTAAATTATTATTATTAACGACAATTTACTATTTTATAAAACGTGTTCATATGCAACTGGCTATAATAGTCACACGGCTTCGCAATGCGTAAAGTTATTACTATAATAGCGCATAGGTGTTGTTTTTGAGCTTAAAGTGCGATTTGATTGCGACTACCTTTACTATTAATATGTAAAAACTCACACGCTTCGCGCGCGAAGCGTGCGTCAACTGCTGGTCCCTACTATAAAAGCTCAATGATGTAATATGAATTATGTATGTCACCCGATTAGCATCTGCACATCTGCAGGTCTGAAAAAACTCACGTTGATAGATTATGAGACGCTGAACACGGTTTGTTAGGGCACTTTTTTGTTAAAATGTTTAAATAAAATGTTATTAGCAGCGAATGTTTAACGCTTTGCGGAAATATATAATGCATCGTACGTCATCGCTGAATATAAACATGTTGAAAATAAATAAATCACCGAAGTAGTAGTCGGCGGGGTTTTCCCAATTTTAAACAAGTTGTAAATTATTATTAACGACAATTTACTATTTTGAAATTATTATTCCTCTTATTTTAATTATTAATAATATTATTATTTACGAAAATTAACTAATTTAGATTAATTTCCTATTATTGGAAAGTTCGACGCATTGCGGATATATTTAATGAAATCATTATTGACGAAAATTTACTATTTTGCAATTTATTATTACTCTTATTTTAATTATTATTATTACCGAAAATTAACTAATTTGCTAATATTATTCATATTATTGGAAAGTTCGACGCTTTGCGGACATATTTTGAGCATACGTCATAACTCAATATAAACAAGTTGAAAATAAATAAATCACCGAAGTAGTACATCGGCGGGTTTTCCCAATATCAGCCATTGAAGGTTGGGTTTTTTTGACGAGGGAGAAGTTGGCTGCGCAGCTGGATCCCCGAACTATAGTGCAAAAAAAAGTTCGTGCATTGGGGTTGTGCTATAGATCGTTGGAAAGGTATTTAAAAAAGAAATATAATGGTGTAAAAATAAATTTAATATTGCAAAAAATAAAAAAGTTATAGGCGAAAAACCGTCGCCGTCCCTATGTAAATGTATGGAGACGATTGTTCATACCCTGATCTATATTTTGCTTCATAACTTTTTTATTTGTTGGACTATTTTTTAAAAATTAGTTTCTATGTTTAGCTAATATATTTATCTTTATAATGCATTAAGCTAGAACCCCAATGCAGTCGAAAATATTAATCTACATGGCCCAAACGCAAGGGAAAAATCGTCTCCATACATTTACATAGGGACGATTTTTCACTTGCGTTTGGAGCCATGTAGATTAAAATTTTCGACTGCATTGGGGTTCTAGCTTAATGCATTATAAAGATAAATATATTAGCTAAACATAGAAACTAATTTTTAAAAAATAGTCCAACAAATAAAAAAGTTATGAAGCAAAATATAGATCAGGGTATGAACAATCGTCTCCATACATTTACATAGGGACGGCGACGGTTTTTCGCCTATAACTTTTTTATTTTGTGCAATATTAAATTTATTTTTACACCATTATATTTCTTTTTTAAATACCTTTCCAACGATCTATAGCACAACCCCAATGCACGAACTTTTTTTTGCACTATAGTTCGGGGATCCAGCTGCGCAGCCAACTTCTGCCTCATGTTTTTTTGTAGGCTGTTTTTTCATTATCAGCCATTAAAGTTTGGGTTTTTTCTTAGGCTTTTCGATACTATCCATTTAATCTTGTGTTTTTCGTAAGCGGTTTTTTCACTGTCACCCAATAAATGTTGGTTTTTTCGTAGGCTGTTTTTTCCGATCACATCCAATAAATATTGTGTTTTTCGTATTCGGTTTTTTCACTATCACACAATAAATGTGGTTTTTTTCGTAGGCTATTTTTTCAAATATTGCCCATTTAAGGTTTATTTTGTAGGCAGTTTTTCCAACAACATCCAATCAATTAGATGAGCATTCCAAAACGTTTTGAAGTGAAAAATCATCTGCTACTGGCTGAAATAGTCACACGCTTCGCTTTTGAAGCGTGCGTAAAGTTATTACTATAATAGCGCATTGGTGTTGTTTTTGAGCTTAGAGTGCAATTTGAGTGCGACTACCTTTACTATTAATATTTAAAAACTTACACGCTTCGCGCGCGAAGCGTGCGTCAAGCGCTGGTTTCAATAAATTGTTGACAAAAGTATACTGTTGTAAACTCCGCCTCGCTAATTGCGAGCCAGTCCCAAGCCTGGATAAAGGAGTAGGGACAGTTAAAAGGATCAAACTTTGATCCACGACAGGAAGTACTTATGTGCTTCCTACATACAGCCAATTCAGTCTTAAAACACTTGGTGTAAAGGACTATGAACTATAATAAAAAAATACTTGTTGTAAATTGCTTAACATACTTGATAATTTTTTATTTTCTTAATTGTGAGAGCTTTATGACAACAAGAGTATACTTGTTGGAAAGTTGCTTATATTTGTTACTTTCTATTGAGATATGAAGTAAATTTTTATATTTTGAGAATTAAAAGTTTCAATTAATTTAAGTTGTATTTATTAAATTAGTAAATTAAGTTTTAAAATTTAAATTATTTGAACAGGAAGCTAAGTAATGCTATAAAAATCCTTTGAGAAAGATTTATTGCCTATGAATAATTTTGAGCTTTGATTCCTTGTTGCGACAGGAAGCTTACTGGTGCTATGCAGTAAATTTTATATAACATGTATTAGAGTTCAAAGTAATATGGAGAATTCCATACTATATAATTTAAGATTACTAACAATTTGCTTTTATTTTATGATTTCTTGTAACTTCTCCTGCTTTAAGTTTTACTTCACATATTTTTGTTTATTTCAATAGTTTGATGACAATAAGTAGATTATAATTGTTGAAAAGTTTTGTAAAATACTTGACAACTTTTTGTTTCTTTCTTTTTGAAACATGAAATGGATTGTTATTATATTTCAAAAAAATTTCAACGTAGGTTTTGAAAAAATATTTAGCAAAATTTCAATTTCACTTGTAAATTTATAAAAGGCTTTTTTTAGTTCTAGAGTGGTAAATATATGGAATGACTTGGACGATGACACTGTAGCATCTGAGACAACCACATCTTTTAAAGTAGCGCTATCCAGGCATGGATACTGATTTTTATGCAATTATTTATTTTTTATTAGTTTATTTATCTATTATTATCATTTTTCATTTATTTTATTTTATTCTATTTATTATTATTTTTAATTCGAAGTGGTTCTCTATAGGCGTAAAGTCTTCTAAACCACTATAATAAACGTTATCTTATCTTATCTTATCTTATATTAATTAATGAAGTAAATTAAATTATAAGACCTTAATTATTTCGCCGCAAACAATTTTATTTAATGTAAATATTAATATAATTTTCTCTAAATAATCACGATCAAATTTCACACGAATTTAAAACTCCGTCTAATTTGATCGTATATGTGTCATTGCCAGTGTTGGGGACTATTACTCTAAAAAGTAATATATTACTATTACAGTTACTTGGTTAAAAAATGTAATATATTGCTATAACAAGTTACTTTTTTAAATTTGTAATATATTACTATTACAAGTTACTGACAAAATGTAATACTATTACACAGCTATTACTTATTACTTTACTTCATGGCGCTAAGTGCTCGAGGCCTTATTGTACAGTTTGCACATGTTCAGAAACTATATAATCAAGGCTGGAACAAATATAAAATATAAATCAGAAACTACAACACAAAAATAAATTTTATTTTAGTGCAAAAGTCTTGAAATAGCTATTAAAAACACAATGTTAATCATATTCCGTTATTATCGCAAAGTAGGAGTTGCATCTCTAACTTTTCATCAGAAGACGATTGCGATTGTGTGTAAGAATCTGGCTACCAAGGCTAAACAAACGTTTTACAGGAGCACTAGATGGCATACCAGTATTATACAAGCGGAAAAACAATGATTTCTCTTTGGAAGCTTCATCTTTTAGCTACCGCAGACGAAATCGGGGATGTGTCAAACTTGATAAGATCATCTCTGGTAAGTAGCTTGCCAACACCGGTCACAAGAGCATCTACCAGAGAAGATGCCAATTTCAAATTTTCACGTTTTTTAGCAGCTGCTTTTTTATGTTTACAAATATTACAAAAAGCTAAAGTGCTGCAAAGATTAAGATTTATCTCGGGAGACTTACAAACAATATTACAAATTGTATTTAATTTGATGTGAGATTTACATCACTAAATTTGTTAAACGCTGTTACAAAATAAATCCGTTGTCAGTTACTGTCATAACAATTTCTCACGTTTTGCAAACTTTGCGTTACACCATCTAATGCTTCAGCTAATACATCGTAGGTATGAGGTCCCATTAGGCAACAACAAGTAAGCGCCGCAGATTTTCTGGATAGCAGTGCTGGGTCAATCCAGTGGCTCGTAACTCCCAAGTAGCTGCGATTGCGGTAAAGGAAGACAAAGACAGCTTAGCTAAACGGGTTTCTAGTTTGCATTGATATCTAACATAAAGCTAAACTTGACAACGAAATGTCAAATGATTTTTTTAAATATGTAACGAAAAAAATAACGTAAATTTCGTTACAATTACTCAAAAAAAGTAAAATATGACTATTACATATTACTTTAAAATAAAAGTAATCGTTACTATTACAAGTTACTGAAAAAAGTAATACTATTACAGTAACGCGTTATTTGTAACGCGTTACTCCCCAACACTGGTCATTGCACATGAGCACAAGATGAAAAATAAAATGGAAAGCCGATGGGAAAAGTGAAAACAAATCGGCGAGCAGCATAGCTCGTCGGACCCAACGCTGCCGTCATGAATACCGTTTTCGTAGTGCTGCTAGTCTGAAACTAGTAAGGAAGAGCGAAAGGAAGTCGCGCGAAACGTAAGCGCACGCCATGAATACGGGCCCAGGTGCGCACTGAGTTTTGAATGAAACTTCGCACCAGTTTGGTTGAATAAACTTTATCAGCATGGAATTGTTCGGCCGACTGGGCAGAGCGTTTTAAACCGGCGAGAAGTTGGAAAAGATATTGCAACTTTCTACTCGGAAGCATTTAATTGCCCAAGGGAAAAGTCTTAGTCTTAGAATGGGAAATGGCTCTTTCTGAGACGACTCCGATCGCAGTGCTTTAGCTAGTTTTTTCTTTCGATTACTAAAGGAAGGGAAATGCGCGTACGCAAATCCCCGCAGGCAAAAATGACGCGCCCGAGTTACCCGCATTTGTGGTAATCGCAGAGGTCAGCGACCCATGGGAGAACCGCGTTCTTGATCACGGTATCTCCTACGCCAGGTAAGTTTGAACCACGACTTTTTTTTTTATTATAGTTTATAGTCCTTTACACCAAGTGTTTTAAGACTGAATTGGCTGAGTAGGAAGCACATAAGTACTTCCTGTCATGGATCAAAGTTTGATCCTTTTAACTGTCCCCCCTCCTTTATCCAGGCTTGGGACCGGCTCGCAATTAGCGAGGCGGAGTTTAAGAACCACGACGTAGACGTGCGACTGATATGGAGGTTGGATCGACCACTCGCGGGTGTTTTTTTAATGGACGGCTTCCAGTTCGCGCTTCTAGTCGTCACTGGCTGGCTAGTCTTGAACGGACGAGTTGCAATGCAATCCGAGAAGATTTCGGTAAGCATGGTTAGATGTCGCTGACCAGGTTGGGCCGTGGCTTTTTCCCGGCAGGCAGAACGACCGTGGTCAGACGTTGGTGTTTTGAAAAACGCGTTACCCGGCAGCGATACGCCACAGGTTCTGCGTGTTCGTCGGTTTGCCGAAACACCAACAGGAAGTAGCCAGGCGTGGCATAAAGAGAGAGCGTAGCTGCGGTCGGGCATACTTACTTGGCACAGGGACAACCGTGATCAAGTAGGCATTTCCCCCAGGAGGAGGCTCGACCATTGCACCGCGGGCGAGTTGAGCCTTGCGATTACTCCGAATGCGGGTAACTCGGGTGCGTAATTTCTGACGCGGGGAGTGGCGTTCGCGCATCTCCCTAACACAAAATGAACGTGTACTAAAAAGATGCGATGCCAGTCGTTCATTCTAGCCGCCTACGCAAGCAGTTCCTTCCGATCCCGATTCATATGAGAACTTGCAAAATCGCAGTTTAATAGAGAGACTCGCTCGACGGACGTATTTTTTCGGATCGATTGGACAAGGTTTAAGTAAAGATAGAAAGTTGTAAAAGGTTTCGAAATTTCTTCAAAGAAATAAACCACGCGTTTTTAGTTCATTCGAAGAAAGCAGAACTTAATTTTTCGAGACGAAAACTTAGGAATAAAATTTTCATTTTTTCAACATTGATTCGAAAGTTCCTTCCATCATCACGTACGTATATATATGGATTTTAATAATTAAAAAATTATGTTATATATATATACTAGCGGGGTTACCCGGCGTTGCCCGGGGTTTTTAGAGGTTTTTCTAATGTTTGTCTCTCTCACTCCCGCTCCCTTCTCCACTTTCCCGTTTTCGTAGCGTTCCCGGTCGCTTTTCCGCTCTCGGTCGTTTTCCAGCTCCCGGTCGCTTTCCCGCTCAGAAGTTTTGTTATCGATTTTCTCTCTTGCTCGCGTTTCCTTCCAAGCTTGCTCTCCCGATTCCAGTCGCTTTCCGCGTTCCCGGTCGCTTTCCCGTTCCCGGTCGCTTTCCCGTTCCCGGTCGCTTTCCCGTTCCCGGTCGCTTTCCCGTTCCCGCTCACGCTTGCTCTCCCGTTCCCGGTCATGCTTGCTCTCCCATTCCCGGTCACGGTTGCTCTCCCGTTCCCGTTCCCGTTCACGCTCATTTTCTCTTTTACATTCTTTCATAACTTCTGTTAGCCTATAAAACGTAAAATAGATTTGCTAAGACTATATATATATATGAATGTTTGTGGGTTAGTTTGTCTATTATAGAAACGGGAAAGCGACCCGGAACGGACAGCGAGCGGGAACGGAAAAGCAAGCGTGAGCGGGAATGGGAGAGCAAACGTGAGCGGGAACGGGACAGCAACCGGGAACGGAAATCGACCGGGAGCGGGAAAGCGACCGGGAGCGGGAAAGCGACCGGGAGCGGGAAAGCGACCGGCAGCGGGAAAGCGACCGGCAGCGGGAAAACGACCGAAAACGGGAAAGCAAACAGGAGTGGGAAAGGAAACGGGAGAGAAAGAGACAAACATTAGAAAAACCTCTAAAAAACCTGGGCAACGCCGGGTATCTCCGCTAGTACATACATAAACACACACACAGACACACATACATGCACATACACATACATACATACATACACACATACATACGCACATACATATATATATAGTTCCCGCTCGCTCACCCGCTCCGCTCCGCTCATTTTGTGACGGATTTCAAAAAAAAAATTTTTATTTTTGATTCCCCTTTACTCTCAAGGTTGTGTGAAAATTTCATTACGATCGGATGAATGGTGTAGCAATGCATAAAGGACATGAATATATATACATATATACAAACATTCATTTTTATATATATAGATATATATTTATTTATTTATTAGTTTTGTTTTTCCTATGAATTAAGTTCAGATTTTAATAATTGAAAAATAAAGTGTGTGTGGCTAATATACAAAAAGTAATTTGATATATGTTTTTAAACAAAATGTCTGTTAATATGAATGTCGAGAAAACGGCGTCTAGCTAAAGAAAGGCAACAGAAATATCGAGCAAGACAAACTCCACAATCAAAAGCAAAAACTCGAGTTTTAGATGCAGAAGCTCATCAACAACGCACTGCACAAATGTCTGTTGAGGAATTGCAAATTTTTCATGCTTCTCAATCCGCATCACAACAACGTTATGTCTATCAACTTACTCCTCAGCAACTAGAAGCTCTTCACACTTCCAATGCTGCCTCGCAACGCCATCGAATTGAACAAATGTCTTCCCATGAATTGCAGTTACATCGAGAAACCAATGCTGCCTCATAACGTCATCGAATTGAGCAAATGTCTCCCGGTGAATTGCAGCTACATAGAAATGCAAATGCTTCCTCGCAACGTCATCGAGTTCTGCAAATGTCTCCCAATGAATTGCAACTACATCGAAAAACCAATGCTGCCTCGCAACGCCATCGAGTTTTGCAAATGTCTCCAGATGAATTGCAACTACATCGAGAAACCAATGCTGCTTCGCAACGCCCTCGAGTTGAACAAATGTCTCCCAATGAATTGCCACTACATCGAGAAACCAATGCTGCCTCACAACGCCATCGAGTTTTGCAAATGTCTCCCGATGAATTGCAACTACATCGAGAAACCAATGCTGTTTCGCAACGCCATCGAGTTGAACAAATGTCTCCCAATGAATTGCAACTACATCGAGAAACCAATGCTGCCTCGCAACGCCATCGAGTTTTGCAAATGTTTCCCGATGAATTGCATCTACATCGAGAAACCAATGCTGTAATGGAACACGTTTAGTGATTGAAGAGCTCGCGCAAAATTGCATCAAAGCAGAAATTATCTCTGAATACAAAATTTAGGTGTTATTTGTTTGAGCGGCTTTACCTATTTCCGATGTAAAACAGTATGAGGCTCTTTCGCAAACCGGTCGATCCTCCACGTCTAAGGTGTTGTACATTGTGCAATCACTTTCACTTATTCCTCGCATTGAATTAGCTCCACCAGAAACAGCTCTTCTATTCATTTTAGAACGAAGGCAATTTCCGATCATACCGGCTTACGCAATCACGATAAACAAAAGTCAAGGGCAATCATTCGACCACGTAGGAATTTAATTAGAAACAGCAGTATTTTCTCACGGACAACTGTATGTCGCTCTCTATCGATCAAGAAATTCCCGTCAAGTCAAAGTACATATTGAACCAAATCCAAAGCAAGGACCACCTCTCAACGATGGCCGTCAATTCACAAGAAATGTCGTGTATACTGAAATTCTTTAATAACTAATTATTGCACTCTTTAATTTTCACATCCTTTGAATTTATATGAAATACGTTAGTAAACTGAAAATTTAAACACAATAAAAAATTTCATTAAATTTGATTATATATAAAAAATTTTTATGGTTATCAAATGTCATTTTGTTTTTGTTGACTATTATTATAATAACGGGAGCCGTATTTTAAAACTTCCGTCATTTTTGACGGGCTATCTCTAGTTTAGAATACTGTGGTAAATGTTCTTGTATTTTCTTTCATCATCATCAAAAACCGATTAGCAAAAAAAATTAGATCTTGCCGATTTAGATTATGTACAAAGGATTTGTTGAAAACATAGGTTTTTACCGTTAACTAATTTTTTATAGATTTTAAAATAGGGAAAGGCGCGAACGCAGCTCCCCTCAGGCAAAAATGACGCGCCCGAGTTGCCCGCATTTGGGGCAATCGCGGAGTTCAGCATGCTCGCCGGTGCAATGAGCTAGCCTCCAGCCGGGAGAACCGCCTCCGTGATCACGGTGTCTCCTGCGCCAGGTAAGTTTGATTTCGGCCGTCCTGACCCGAGTCATATGGAACCGGCGCACGTCTGGCGATGGTGTTTCGCTTCGGAACCTACCAGGGCGAAAACGATAGTGGTCGAAGTTTGCGACATTTCTGGACAGATGTCGCTTCGTTGCATCTACGCCGCAAAAACCAAAATCACCCCACACCATCCAAGCAGAATCATATACTTTCCAGACCCAAATAAGAGAAGTACATGGATCAAGTCAAATCTGAGTAAAAGAAAGCCACACACAGCACCATTGGTAATGAAAAACTACCTTAACGACCAAAGAATCCAAAATCTCCAAGAACACCCTTCGCCTAACTTCGACACACCACCGTGGAAACTATTTTTACCAAACCTTGACACCAATCTACTCGGAATCCAAAAAGAAGACCCTAGCGCTCTTCAGACGTCTTTAGAAAAAATACATAACTACAATAACAACATAAAAATCTACACCGATGCCTCAAAAATAAAAGAAAAAACAGGAATTGGAATCTTCATTCCTAGTAAAAACTACGAGCTGAGTCAACGTACAACCGACAACATCTCCATTTTTACTGCTGAACTTACAGCCATTCAAAAAACCCTCCAATGGTCCGTACAGCAAGAACCAGGCGACAATATAGCCATTTTTACCGACTCACTCAGCTCCGTCCAGGCTATATTTAATTACGACAGCTACAGCATCAAACCAATCATACAGGACATACTACAACATATCACCACTCTCAAAACCAGCGGAGTCTCTTGCACAATAATATGGATACCCAGCCACATTGGTATCCGTGGAAACGAAACTGCAGACAAACTTGCTAAAATAGCAACCGATCATCCCACCATACAAATTACTAGGGATGTCACGGGTAGTACTTTTTGGAGTTTTCGGGTTCGGGTTCGGGTTCGGGTTTGTGAAACTAGAGTTTTCGGGTTCGGGTTCGGGTTCGGGTTTGTGAAACTAGAGTTTTCGGGTTCGGGTTCGAGTTCGGGTTTGTAAAACTCGAGTTTTCGGGTTCGGGTTCGGGTTCGGGTTTGTGAAACTCAGGTTTTCGGGTTCGGGTTCGGGTTCGGGTTTGTAGTTTTCAAAAAACCGGGTTCGGGTTCGGGTTCGGGTACTGGCTTATGGTTTCAAATTCCTGGATTGATTTTAAATTTAGTGTATATACATATACAAACGAGAGCAATCAATTCATCCATTGGACATTACACGTATTGAATAAACTCTAACAAGTTATTTTTTTAGCTTTCCAAATAATGTGATTTCTTTGGCCGAAGGAGGCTTAATTGTTTTAGTTCGTTCGTGGCTCGGTCCGGCCAGATAATCAGGCGGATTAGTGGTCTAGCTTACACACTCACCAATAAAATGACCTATTTGTGTTATTTGTTACGCAAAGGTGATAATACAAAACTTGTATGGCTTGCGATTACCTCTTAAATTATTCTGATTTATTAATTTTTTTCGCGGCTCGGTCCGGTCGGCGTATTTACAATCACTGTATGAGCACAGGACGGACCGATAATTATTCATGTTTACGCTTTTTCTTGCACTGTGATTGGCTGAAAACATTGACGCGAATGTGCCACATGCTAGTCGCACAGTAGTGGACTAATTTAAATAATTAAATTGTGTTACTTGTAACATAACATTTGGTTTTTTTAAACTTTACTTGTAAAATAACAATTTTGCATTTTATGATTTTACTTGTAGCAATGTTTTCTGGATAACTTTCATGAAATAAAATTATATACTCTAACTTTGAAACCAATTTAACTAAAAAAAAACCAGTCGATAAATAATGAATTTGCATCAACAACGTGATATTAGTGTATTGTTATATCTCAACTTTGGTTGTTCTTAGCCAAAGCATGAAATTGTTTTTTTGTTAATTTTAGTGGGATTTAACAGCGCTATTAACTTCACGAGTTGCAGGAAAGAATCTGTTGAACGACTCGTGTATGAATTGAATAAAAAAGAGTTGATACAAATTTAGAATTCAACGGGCTCCATCGAGATCTGACAAAATTATTCTCAAAGCAATTGTAAGGCAGTGACTGGGAATCGAACCGTGATGCTCTCACATTCAAGGCTAACACCCTAGCAACTCAGCCAACCTAGAACTTGGATGTACTTAGCAATTGGATCTAGTTATGACTGTATGTACTGAAACATTTTAAGATAATTTATTTTAGAATTTTTTTTCTAAACTTTTCTTAAAAAAATTATATTTTTAATTGAACAACATTGAAAGTAAACTTCTAATAAATATCAAAAATCCCGTCAATGTTTTCAGCCAATCACAACGCAAGAAAGAGCGTAAACATGAATAATTATCGGGTCCGTCCTGTGCTCATACAGGGATTGTAAATACGCGTCCGGTCGGGTAATCAGGCGGATTAGTGTTCTAGCTTACACATTTGCCAATAAAATGACTGTGACGCATAGATCATTTATAGACTTTGCCAGTTAAAGTTTATATTATGCAAGATTATCTTTATAACAAAGGGTCTTTGTTATATCAGAAAAACTTTGAGTATACGAATGAATAAATATAAGATTATATAACTGAAGTAAAAAGTTTAGAGTCATGGCTATCCGCGATTTCTTCGACCAAAGAAGGCTTAATTATTTTAGTTCGTTCGCGGCTCGGTCCGCCTGATAATCAAACGGATTAGTGGTTTAGCTAAGCACACAATCACTAATAAATCGGTTCCTAATACTATTTCATTTTTAACAAACTAGAAAAGTTATGAAAACTCTGTTTGTGTTGCTATTTTTAAAACTGGAATAAATATTTATTTACTAAAAAAATTTATTTGTTCACAACTCCGAGTTCGGGTATTAGGCTTATGAATTTTCGGGTTCGGGTTCGAGTTCGGGTATCAAGTTTTCACATTTTCGGGTTCGAGTTCGGGTTCGGGTATCAAGTTTTCTCATTTTCGGGTTCGGGTTCGGGTTCGGGTATCAAGTTTTCACATTTTCGGGTTCGGGTTCGGGTATCAAATTTTCACACTTTCGGGTTCGAGTTCGGGTTCGGGTATCAGAAAAAGACCGGGTAGTACCGAACTCGGGTTCGGGTTCGGGTACCCGTGACATCCCTACAAATTACTGTTCCACACACCATTGATGATATTCGTAATATCATAAAAACAAAAACATTTGAAGAATGGAAAGCAATTTGGCGAAACTTGTATCAGACCAGCCATCACAGAAAACTAAATCCTCAGCCGTCCTTCCACTCACAATACCAAGACATGAATAGAAAAAAAGAAGTCATCATTTCCAGGCTCCGACTCAACTGCACTCTCCTAAACTCCAACCTCAAAGTCTATGGGAAACACAGCACAGGTTTCTGTGACAAAAGATATTGAAACAAGTAGACTTTGACATCGGAACCATCCTAAACAACCCAAAATGCCAAGACCTCATCTTCAACTGGATCACACAAAATGAACCAGATCTAATTTGACTTTAACTCTGGAAAACACTCTTTCGATATTATTAATCCATATGGACCTGTGTGTAAATATTTCTATGTCTTGATAAACTTGAATGTTTTTGTAAATATTTATTTATTATTTTTATTTATTTATTTTTAATTTTTTTTTATATTTTTTAATTTTTATTTTATTTAATTTTTTTTTACTTTAACTTCTTGCTCCACATTTCACCCACTACCATTACCAATTTTTTACTATATAATTTAACTGTGAATAACACTTCATGTCAAATATTATTATTCTTATGTATTTTTTTTATTATTTATTTACTTATTTATTTTTTATTATTCTTATTTTATTTACTTATTTTTTTTCTCTTTTTTTCATGACTTTTTTTTCCATGTTTTCATATGTTGTAATTGTTTTCTCTACTTCCTGTTTATATTATTTATTCTACTATTATTTTACTTTTACTTATTTATTTTCATTTTAATATTTTTGTTTTGTTTTTTGTGTGGTCCTAAACGCTGAAAAAGTGACAAGGACTTAAATAAACAACAACAACAACGTTTTTCATGAACAACCGCCTTGCTTTTACAGGCCAGTCCCAAGCCTGGAGAAAGGAGGAGGGAAAAATTAAAAGGATCAAATTATGATCCACGACTGGAAGTACTTAGGTGCTTCTGACACAGCCGTTTCAGTCTTAAAACACTTGGTGTAAAGGACTATTAACTAAGCTTCTGCTTCCCGTTATTTTTTTGGAACGATACGATCCGATACGATTTCTGAAATTTGCCCCGAATTAAACGATACGATACGAGACGTTCCGAACAATAACGATACGATATCGATACGATACGATACGATTTCGGGATCTCGACTGAAGCGGAAATTTTGCCTAGAGATAACATAGAATGATGAACTATACGCGACAGACAATATTAATAACTACATTAAAGAAATTCATTGAAAAAAATATATAAATATTAAAAAATTTATAAATTTATAAAAATTTACCAAATTTAATTTTTTTTTACAACTTGAAATAAGTTTTATTTGTTTAGTTTCGGTACATCTATTTGTCTAAATTTAGACTCTAAATAAAACGCTACCGCCGATAGAAAGTATTTATTTATTATTTACTTTATTTAGTTCGCATTATGCGGTAGTTTATCAATTTAATTAAATGATTTTACTTGCCAATGAAAAGAAAAATTAAAATTATTTTTTCAAGTAATTGAAAAGTAGAAAACCTTCTAGCACACCAAAAGAACGACATTTTTAGGCAATTCATTTTATTCAAATGATTTGACCCCGGTGACGCGGCATGATAATGATGACAAACACGAGAAAGTGCCTCTATGCAAGAATTAAGAAAGTGAAAAAAAACCCAGCGTGTTTATTTATAGGCGATGGCGAATGCGGTTAGCAATAGCAAGAAAGAAGCTGAGAAAGTTTCGAATTCCAGCTGCAGACGATACGGGCTACGGCTCTGTCGTGCACACTACAGGTGGCACACACATCTCACACACAACCAAGAATATCATCGAGATTATAAATATATATCTTAGATGAACTACTATTACGGTCAATTACGAATATCGAAACACTAAAATAATCATTCCAATTCTATGTAACAAATTTGAAAAAATAAGTTTATGAAACAGACTAAACCAAAACATAAACATAGAATGATCATTACTATTACATTACTCATTATTCTCATTAATAATAATAGTCATCGATGTCAGCGAGTACGATTGCCTTGTAGGGCTTGTAGTATCAGTAGTATGCGCAGAGCTCGACTAGCAGCCTAAGAGGAGCGTGGCTTTTTTGCTGCCGGTTCCCAGACTAAAAATAGTAAATAGTGGAGCTACAGGCTGTCTGGAAAACCGAATTTAAAGTGGGGATGATAATAGTTGTTGAATCAATTGCAAATATTCACAGTTGTGACAATCGTTAATTAAATATGTATGACTTTATTTATTGGAAAATATTTTTATAAAATCCCGATATTTTTCGAGATTTTAATCGAGAATGAAATTTTAAGTATCGCCAATTAATATCGATACGAGATTTCTTCCGCAGGCTGTATCGGTTCAATAGTGATACGGGAATCCCGTATCGTTTTGAAATCTCGATTGAATTCGAGATAACGATATCGGGACGCAGATGCTTACTATTAACTATTATAAAACAAAAAAAGTTTTTCATACTAACCTGGCACAGGGGAGACCGTGATCACGCAGGTGGTTCCCCCGGGTGGAGGCCCGTCCATTGCACCGAGGGCGGGTTGAGTCCTGCGATTACCACAAATGCGGGTAACTCGGGTGCGTTATTTTTGATAGCGGGGATCTGCGTTCGCGCATTTCCCCATATACTTTCAATGAAGGGATAGAAAGACAAAAATTCTGATGGCTTGCTTTTGCTGGACAGTCGTCAAGCCACTTCGCTTTCGATTGCGGCCGCTCTCAGGGCTGCGCCGAGGTAGCATACACTGTCGAAGGGGTCAAAACTTTTTTCTAAACTTGAGACGCAAAGCTTACACATTCGCTTTTCAATTTGTTACGACTAAGAGAGAAACAGACTTTACAGCTATTCCAAGTTATCTAATTCGAAAAAGATAGAAAATGGTTTTTGAGAAGCCACCTGGCGAATAAAGGGTTTTCTTTTTGAAAATGTATGCGACGATGGGCATCCGACCTAGCCGAAACTCGATGCGTCCTATTGCTTCCGAAACTAATGGTACTGTCGGAGGTGTCAGAACTTTTTTCCAAACCTGAGACGCAGAGTTTACACGTTCGCTTTTCAATTTGTGACGACTAAGAGAGAAACTGACTTTACAGCCAGTTAGCTAGTCAAAGTTGTAATTTGTAAAAGATAGAAACCGGTTTTTGAAAAAGCCAACTGGCGAATAAAAGGTTTTCTTTTCGAAAATGTTTGCAACGATGAGCATCCGACCTAGCCTAACTCGATGCGTCCTATTGCTTCCGAAACTAATGGTTACATTCAGCTCGTTTCATAGAATTTTTTGCTCAACCTGAGTGCAGGGCCCGTATTCATGACGAGGGCTTAAAAGCTAGGCCGTCTATTACGACGGCGTAACTCACTGGGGGGCAAAAAAAGCTAATTCGTGACACTCGACTAGCGCTATTCTCGAGATTTTTTTTTAAATAGTTTATAGTCCTTTACACCAAGTGTTTTAAGACTGAAATAGCTGTATGTAGGAAGCACCTAAGTACTTCCTGTCGTGGATCATAATTTGATTCTTTTAACTTTTCCCTCCTCCTTTCTCCAGGCTTGGGACTGGCTTGCAAATGCAAAGCGGAGTTTTCTCGAGATTAAAGTTAGATTAACTTTACGCCTGCCAGCTAGCAGGTTTAACGGGTGTCTTAGTGAAAATAAACGCTGATTTCCCGAGATCTCACATCGTTTCGCTCATAGATATCTATAATAAGGTTTCGCTATTGGAATAATAACTCAAAGCTAAAATTCTATAACTAAAGAACTTTTAATAGATTAACTTTTACATAACTTATCTCTTGCTTTAAGTTTTACTTCACATATTTTTTTTATTTCAATAGTTTGATGACAATAAGTAGATTATAATTGTTGAAAAGTTTCGTAAAACGCTTGACAACTTTTTGTTTCTTTTTTTTGAAACTTGAAATGGATTGTTTTATATTTCAAACAAATTTCAACGTAGGTTTTGAAAAAATTATTTAGTGAAATTTCAATTTCAATTGTATTTATAGATATTTTTACCAATGCTTTTATTAACTCGTCGTCTCTGTTTGTTTCTCTGTCTGTCTGTTTGTTTCTCTGTCTGTCTGTTTGTTTCTCTGTCTGTTTCAAATCTTGCAATCAATTTTTGAGTCACTTCCTGATAATAGATTTTTTTCAAATTTTGCATACATGCTCAAAATAGAAGACAATGCAATATTCAATTATTAGTTTTACAATAAGTCAATTAATTTAGTTAATTTTAATTAATTTCGATATTTCGATATAATTAAGATATTTCGACTTCCTGATAATAGATTTTTTTCAAATTTTGCATACATGCTCAAAATAGAAGACAATGCAATATTCAATTATTAGTTTTACAATAAGTCAATTAATTTAGTTAATTTTAATTAATTTCGATATTTCGATATAATTAAGATATTTCGACTTTAATATAAAATAAAAGAGTAATATAAGAAAAAATTGATTGCAAAATTTGTGTTTTAATTACATATAAAAGCATTGGGTTTTAAAAATTCGTTTTTAATTTACTTGTTTGTTTACAACTTTTAATAGATTAACTTTTACTTAAATAATTTGTTATAGGCGATTTGGAAAATAACAGGTTTCAATGTATTTAATTTATATTAATTAATGAAGTAAATTAAATTATAGGACCTTAATTATTTTGCCGCAAACAATTTTATTTAATGTAAATATTAATATAATTTTCTCTAAATAATCACGATCAAATTTCACACGAATTTAAAACTCCGTCTAATTTGATCGTATATGTGTCATATACATATACTAGCGCACAAGTTGAAAAATAAAATGGAAAGCCGATGGGAAAAAGTGAAAACAAATCGGCGAGCAGCTTAGCTCGTCCGGACCCAACGCTGTCGTCATGAATACCGTTTTCGTAAGGCTGCTAGTCTGAAATTAGTAAGGAAGAGCGTAGGGCTTTAGTCGCGCGTAACGTAAGCGCGCGTCATGAATACGGGCCCAGGTGCGCACTAAGTTTTGAATGAAACTTCGCACCAGTTTGGTTGAATAAACTTTATCAGCATGGAATTGTTCGGCCGACTGGGCAGAGCGTTTTAAACCGGCGAGAAGTTGGAAAAGATATTGCAACTCTCTACTCGGAAGCACTTATTTGTTTAAAGGAAAAGTCTTAGAATGAGACGACTCCGCTCGCAGCGCTTTAGCGTTTTTTCTTTCGATCGATTACTAAAGGAAGGGAAATGCGCGTACGCAGATCCCCGCACGCAAAAATGACGCGCCCGAGTTACCCGCATTTGTGGTAATCGCAGAGGTCAGCGACGCCCTCGGTGCAATGGACGGGCCTCCCACTGGGAGAACCGCTTTCTTGATCACGGTATCTCCTACGCCAGGTAAGTTTGAACCACGACGTAGACGTGCGACTGATATGGAGGTTGGATCGACCACTCACGGGTGTTTTTTAATAGACGACTTCCAGTTCGCGCTTCTAGTCGTCACTGGCTGGCTAGTCTTGAACGGACGAGTTGCAATGCGATCCGAGAACATTTCGGCGAGCACGGCTAGATGTCGCTGACCAGGTAAGGGCCGTGGCCTTTTCCCGGCATGCAGAACGATCGTGGTCAGACGTTGTTGTTTTGAAAAACGCGTTATCCGGCAGCGACACGCCACAGGCTCTGCTTGTTCGTCGGTTTGCCGAAACACCAACAGGAAGTAGCCAGGCGTGGCATAAAGATAGAGCGTAGCTGCGGTCGGGCATACTTACTTGGCACAGGGACAACCGTGATCACGCAGGCGGCTCCCCCGGGTGGAGGCTCGTCCATTGCACCGAGGGCGGGTTGAGTCCTGCGATTACCACAAATGCGGGTAACTCGGGTGCGTTATTTTTGATAGCGGGGATCTGCGTTCGCGCATTTCCCCATATCCTTTCAATGAAGAGATAGAAAAACAAAAATTCGTCTGGCTTGCTTCTGCCGAACTGTCGTCACGCCACTTTGCTTTCGATTGCGGGCGATCTGAGGGCTGCGCCGAGGTAGCCTACGCTGTCGGTGGTGTCAAAACTTTTCTTTTTATAAACCTGAGACGACGCAGAGTTTAAACATTCGCTTTTCTATTTGTGACGACTAAGAGAGAAACTGACTTTACAGCTAGTTAGATAGTCAAATAGCTAATTCGTAAAAGATAGAAACCGGTTATTGAAAAAGCCACCTGGCGAATAAAGGGTTTTCTTTTCGAAAATGTTTGCGACGATGGGCATCCGACCTAGCCTAACTCGATGCGTCATATTGCTTCCGAAACTAATGGTTACATTTTGCTCGTTCCATAAAATTTGTCTTTCAACCTGAGTGCAGGGGCGCACTGAGTTTTGAATGAAACTTCGCACCAGTTTGGTTGAATAAACTTTATCAGCATGGAATTGTTCGGCCGACTGGGCAGAGCGTTTTAAACCGGCGAGAAGTTGGAAAAGATATTGCAACTTTCTACTCGGAAGCATTTAATTGCCTATGGCTCTCTTGACCATTATTATTATTATTATTATTATTATTATTATTATTAAACAGTTGACAACGCAACATTGAATCAGACTTTGGATTAACCTTTAATGTAATTTTAGAATGTAATGAATTGAAAAAACAATTTAAGATGGTTATATATCTTTTGCATGATGGATGATTTATTTTAGGCTTTTAACTCTACTATAATCACAATGTCAATGCATAATGGAGCACCGCATAATATTTTCAGCCTAGGTCCCGCAAAACCTTAATCCAGTCCGCAAATTGTAGTTGTTTTTTGACACAAGTCCAGAAGTCATGCTTCTCTCCCCACTTCATAATACTTTGTCGTCCAGTCTATATATGGAGAACCCCTAGCCCCCATACGCCGCTGACTCCGTAAGCCTACAAGAGGTCTAATTTGAAGGTTTACCACCCACTTTTACATGTTTAGCCACACAAAAACAGTAACGATCATAACGAATAACGATATTGTCTGATATATGTTTGCATGGATCTTAAGACTTTTTAGCAATACAAAATTTCATTAATTTACAGAGACATGATGATGATGATGATGACCGCCACAATTCGCCGAGGACGACTTACAGAGGTTCAGCGACAAATAGAAGAGAATATGGAAAAGTGCTACCAGCGATTTATAAACAACGAAGCACACACAAACATGGCCGTTTCGTCATTGTCTATTTCTCATCTGGAATAAATAGTAGTCATAAAATTATTTATATATAAAAAACAAGAAAATCGAATAATAAAAGTTCAAAACTCGGCTAAAATCTACTTAAAATGGATGTATCAGTGCTTCGCTTGAATTACAGACAACCACGGAATAAAAATGCAGACGCGAATACTTCAACCAACACAAACGAAGTGCAGAACAAACAAATGATGAACAGAGACATCAACCATTTTGATTTTCTGGTAAACATCTTCCGGAAGTCTAGGTATGGTAGAGATGTGATATGGATTCTTTTTAGCAGCAATGGGCCAACAAAACATTTTAGATTTGAAATGATGAACATAGGTAATTTTTTGCGTGCAAATGCATTATTAAATAAAAGGTGTCACTACCAATTAAAACACCATTTCTATAAATCAGAAATATCAAAGCGGTCACAGAAAACGAACATGAATAACCGTTTCAGCAGTTTCATTCGACAAAACAAAAAACAAATTGTTATTCGACTAAAAACCAGTGATGTGGTGGTGTGGAAAGGTAATATTATCTGGGGAACCAGTGATGTGCTGTTATGGAAAGGTAATATTATCTGGGGAACCAGTGATGTGCTGTTATGGAAAGGTAATATTATCTGGGGAACCAGTGATGTGCTGTTATGGAAAGGTAATAATATCTGGGGAACCAGTGATGTGCTGTTATGGAAAGGTAATAATATCTGGGGATTGACTCAAGCAATGCTTACGCTGTTCGAAGTGAAATAAATAAAAAAAAATGGAATTTTCAAGTGGAACAAAAAAGTGATCCATGAAACAAGAGTTAATGTTAATATATATAAGCCGAGATATTTCATTGTCAGTGAATGGCCGTGATTCAGAGGTGCTGAAAAGTCAACCCAAATAAAAAAAATCAAAGATGGTAAGTACAGAGCATGACCAGGCATAGTTAAAATATTCTAAAGGTATAAGAAAATGGAGCAGTATCTGCACAATTCTTTTTTGTTAACTCAAATAGAAGAATTTCAATTTGGTTTCCAGCTCATGTTTATGCCAGTTCAATCAAAATTTCATTAGAACTTTTTTTGTAACAAACTATATCTCGAAAATTTCATAAAAATAAAAAAAAATTATGTTTAGAACTGCCACTAGGGTTAATATCTACCATTTTTAAAATTGTGCAAAATATTTGTGTGCAGTTAATGATTTATTGTATGATTGCTATTAAAAGGTTGGATGTAGGAAAATGAGTACCAATCCACCTCTTGAATTTCAATCGACTAACTTTCATGACGTGAAGTCAACTCTACGATCAATTAAAAAAAACCAAGGAATAAAAAAGAATGATGCAGCCATGCTAGGAGTTACACACGCCAGACTGATGTACACTGTATTCAAGAAAAAACGATACTGATTAAAACTTCATAATGCTTTGACCATTTGCTGGAATTTTTCAAGTTCTGACTTAAACGCACGCACAAGCTCACAGAAGTACACACGCACACGTTTACTTCACACAAGGTCGACTGTAAAAATAATTTTCCCACAAGAATGAACGCCGAAAAGAAAACGAAAGCACATAAATGTTCCTTTTCTCGTATGAACAAACATTAACAAACAAAAAGATACACATGAAATTGTCTTGCATCTAGATTGGTTATTAATTCCCTAAACCATCCAATAGGCGACAGGTGGTTTGGGTAAGTGGGTCAACCGATCTTCTTCCTATCGATTGCACCCGAATGAAGAAGTGATTAGTAGACCATGATTGGCTTTTCTTTTCTTGTAGGAAATAAGGAAGGCAGTGAACGTTCTCACTCCTTTTTATTTTCAACAACAATTAGAAGAAAAATCTACTAAAACAGGAAAATGGAGCTCAGATGCCCCTTCAAAAAGATTTGTATTGGTTATTGGCCCAACGAGGCATATACCAACACTTGCCAGTATCAAGTTTTTAAAAAGTAGTAGTCAGACCACATTAGTAAACCCAGCTGACAGGAACCCACTTCGGGCTGGAGTTGGCCTGCTCGACAGCAGAGACCAGGGACTCGATGGTTCTCTGGATGTCATTGTTGACAATGATCATGTCAAAGTAGTGCTTGTATGATTTCTCCATTATCTCACTATCTTTTTTGAGCTTCAACAAGTTGATATTCTGTAAGAAATAAGAAAACCATTGATTCATACATGTAAGGCACAAAACAAAATAACAATTGTTGTATACATAATTCAAATTGGTATTGGATTTATTTATAAACAACCAACACCAGATATGAATGTTGGTCTGAAGTAAAAAACTCCACACAGTATCTTTCATGTAGAAGAATTTCTACATTCAAATCAGACCGAAATACACAGAACAGGTTCATTCATTAAGCTCATTAATAAACAGACCTCATTATCAGGGGGGATACCAGGTGAGGCTATGAACACAATAAAGGGGGCATACTCGGCACTTCGTAAGACCTTGAGAGCCTGGGAAAAAGATGAAAGTCGTTATTATAATAAATCATTTGTGAAGATGTATAAGTAGATATATTATATCTGAATTGACAAAAATTCCTTTAAATGACCAAGTAGAACTGAAATAAAATGGTACAACGTGCAGTAATGGTTAAAATGGTGGCGCACTCGTAGTAATGGTTAAAATGGTAGTGCAATTGTAGTAATGGTTAAAATCGTAGTGCACTCGTAGTAATGGTTAAAATGGTAGTGGACTCATAATAATGGTTAAATGGTGATCATTAACAGTTTAAAAATGCCAAAAAATATGAGTTACATGGGGGAATTTACCAGTACTGATGATATGCAGTAATGATTTATAATATTTATAGCCAATTAACATCAGTCAATATCAACTTCATATAACAACCTGGATTTCAACATCGAGAATGGCCACTCGTCCCATTCCATGTATTTGTTTGATTGTCTCTAGTTTGGTTCCATACATGGCCCCTTCGTGTGTGCCGTACTCGAGGTACTCGTTGTTAGCAATGTCAGTCATCATCTTTTCTAAAGTGATGAAGTAGAAGTCTTTGCCCTCCTCTTCTCCCGGTTTGGCAGGTCTCGTAGTATCTGAATCGATGTAGAGTGGGTCAATCGGTGAGTTGATTGATGGATATTTGTCTTGTAAATGGATATGAGTATGTAAGTTTTATATTACTTGTACACTCAACATAAATTTAAAAAGCCAAGATATATATAAACATAAGCAATAATGTTAAAATAAATTCAACAAAAAAGTTTAAAACAAAACCAAGCAACTGACGAGGAACAGGATAAGCGAACTTGTCAGAATGAGTTGTAATGAGTGTGTTTTTTATGTGTCGTCGGCCAACCCCGTGAGCTCCTACAAGTATTACAATCAAAATGTTTAATAACATCAGCAACATTGATAATACTAATATTTTTTTTATAAAAAATTATTAGTATTATCAATTATTAGTAAAAAATTTTTTTATAATAGTTAATAGTCCTTTACACCAGGTGTTTTAAGACTGTATTGGCTGTATGTTAGAAGTACCTAAGTAGTCCTGTCATGGATCATAATTTGATCCTTTTAACTTTTCCCACCTCCTTTCTCCAGGTATGGACTGGCTTGAAAAAACAAGGAGGAGTTATACTAATAACAAATCTTAAATCTATATATATATATATACTAGAGATAGCCCGTCAAAAATGACGGAAGTTTTAAAATACGGCGCCCGTTATTATAAAAATAGTCAACAAAAACAAAATGACATTTGATAACCATAAAAAAAATTCTATATATAAGCAAATGAAAAATTTTTGCGGCCATAACTCCGCCTTGCTAATTGCGAGCCAGTCCCAAGCCTGGAGAAAGGAGGAGGGAAAAGTAAAAAGGATCAAATTCTGATCCACGACAGGAAGTACTCAAGTGCTTCCTACATACAGCCATTAGAGTCTTAAAACACCTGGTGTAAAGGACTATAAACTATAATTAAAAAAAAAAAAAAAAAAATTTTGCGGCCATGGAAGCAAAACAAACTGCGCTGTTTTATGATCGAATATGTTGTCGAAAATTTTGTCTATCTGGATTGGAGGTGTCTGACATGAGGCTTTTAAGAAAATCGGGATATCCAAGTGTATTACCGTGAATGTCAATTGGTTTGGCAACATTACTTTGCCTTTTCGACAACATGAAGTGAATAGTCCATCTGATGGTTGCTCTGCAGCAAAATTTCTTGATCGACATGAAGTACATAAAACATCAAATTCACCACAATCATGTTGATCGAATTGAGTTTCGTTGAAGTTAATTGCTTCGTTACGAACTGCCTCACTCACACGATTTCATGCTAAAAGTTGGGAGATCGCATTAGCAGCTCGATGTAGTTGCAATTCATTGGGAGACATTTGCAAAACTCGATGGCGTTCCTTGGCAGCATTGGTTTCTCGATGTAACTGCAATTCATGGGGAGACATTTGCTCAATTCGATGACGTTGTGAGGCAGCAATGGAAGTGTGAAAAGCTTCTAGATGTTGAGGAGTAAGTCGATAGACATAACGTTGTTGTGATGTGTCATGAAAAGCATGAAAAATTTGCAATTCCTCAACAGACATTTGTGTAGTGCGTTGTTGATGAGCTTCTGCATCTAAAATCGAATATTTGCTTTTGATTGTGGAGTTTGTCTTGCGCGATATCTCTGTTGCCTTTCTTTAGCTAGACGCCGTTTTCTCGACACAGGATCTTTGTCGTCATTCATATTAAGAGACATTTTGTTTAAAAAAATATACTTTATTTTTCAATTATTAAAAGCTGAACTTAAATAATAGGAAAAATATAACTAATATATATATATATATATATATATATATATATATATATATATATATATATATATGTATATATATATATATATATGTATATATGTATATATATATATATATATATATATATATATATATATATATATATATATATATATATATATATATATATACATACATACATACATATATATATATACTTACATACACACACACACACACACATATATATATATATATATATATATATATATATATATATATATATATATATATATATATATATATATACATACATACATACATACATATATATATATACTTACATACACACACACACACACACATATATATATATATATATATATATATATATATATATATATATATATATATATATATATATATATATATATATATATATATATATATATATATATATAAATGACTGCCTGTCTGTATGTATGTATGTCCTTTATGCATAGCTACATCATTCATCCGATCGTAATGAAATTTCAACAAAACCTTAAGAGTCAATAGAGGAAGGTTTTTGTGAAAAAAATTGAGATTGGTCACAAAATGAACGGAAGAGTGAGTGGAAACAGAAGAGCAGCCAGGAACGGAAAAGCAACCGGGAGAGAAACAGCAAACGGAAAAGCTACCGGGAACGGGAGATCAAACGGTGAAGGAAACAGGAGCAAGACAGAAAAACCTCTAAAAACTCAGGGCAACACCGGGTACCCCGCTAATAATTTATAAACAAACAAAAACAATTATAGTAATTTCAAAATCTCTCCAGAAATGCTGCCATCTGTTTCCTAGTACAGAGGTGCCTCAACGTAAGAGTATAACTCCTTCTGTAACCTTGCTCTTATGTCAATTTGCTCATATCTCAAAGCAATTTTCACCATTGAAATGCCTTTATTATTTTCTAGCCCCCAAAATGCTGCCCCAATTGTTCTTGAATAAGAAAAATGTATTTATAAATGACAAATGACATTATATGCTTAAAGGTGGTGGTGTGGCTATTTTTATTAGAAATGACATACATTACAGAGTGAGAGATGATTTATGTATTGCCAATCCTGTTTTTGACTGGCTGGCAATTGAAATGATAAATAAAAATGGTAAAAAAAATATAATATTGAACATCTACAGACCTCCTGACTCTGATGCGGATGTTTTTCTTGGCAATCTAAATGAATTTTTAGCATCAATAAACCACAAGTCTGACATCTACATTGGAGGAGATTTTAATATCAATTTGCTAAATTGTGGACAATTAAGAACAAACTTTGAGAATACACTACTGGAACACAACTTACTACCTACAATAACTACACCTACTAGAATGACCAAACACTCAGCTACACTCATTGATAACATTTTTACAAACAGGTATAGTAACAACGTGAGTGGCATCTTGCTGGATGACTTATCCGACCACTTTCCTGTCTTCACTATTTTCCAAAGCAGGTTAAATCTAGATAAAACTATTGCTTCCAAAAGAAACTTAAAACCTATGAATGTATTGTCTTTGACTCTCGGACTTCAGCAAGTAGATTGGTCCAATATCTTGTCCAGCAATGATACTGACGAGGCTTTTAGGATTTTCCAGGATCATCTTACCAGGGTGCTAAACTCAACCTGTCCTTATCATACTGTCGATCGTAAAGAACGACGTCAGGAGTGGATCACGGAAGAAATTCTCAAATCATCTAAAACCAAACATAAACTTTACGTGAAATCAATCAAGCATCCGACAACTGAAAATATAGAAAAATACAAAAAATTTAGGAATATGTTTACATCGATCAAACGTGAGGCCGAAAAGAGCTACTACAACACATTGTTTCAACAGGCAAAGAATGACATCAAAAAGACTTGGACAATTATTAGGAAAGCCTTAAATAAATCTCGTCCTGAATCTATTGAAAGATTTTTTCACAATGGTCAGCTAGTTGAAGACAAATTATTATTATCCAATATCTTCAATGAATATTTCACATCTATTGGTACCAATACGGCTAACACCATTCCATCTATAACTACTAACAATTATAGTGATTACCTGGTCAAACCTGTTTCAGATTCAATTTTTCTTGAAGAAATTACTGAAACTGAAATAGTGAGAACAGTCAACAGTTTCAAAAATTCAAGAAGTACTGCAATAGATGATTTAAGTAATTTTTTGCTCAAGTCGATAATAAACTCCATATCCAGTCCTCTTTGTCATATTTTTAATCTCTCATTCAAGAAAGGCATATTTCCCGAGCCATTAAAGACATCAAAAGTTATTCCAATTTTTAAAAAGGGTGACAAGGAATCCCTTGATAATTACAGACCTATATCACTCTTGTCTCCAATCTCAAAACTCCTGGAAAAACTTATGTTCAATAGAATCACGTCTTTTTTCAACAAGCACCACGTCATTCACAGCAACCAATTTGGATTTAAAGCAAATAGTTCCACTGATCTTGCTCTCATTAATCTCACCCAGCAACTACTACAGCAAATGAACAACAAGCATCTCACAGTGGGTGTTTTCATTGATCTTAGCAAAGCTTTTGATACTATCAATCACGACATTCTGCTGAATAAGATCTCACATTATGGTATTCGTGGGACTGCACATTTATGGTTTGTTAACTATTTGAAAGATAGAAGTCAACTAGTTTCTCTTGGCGACACAAACTCTGCTTTGAGGGGCATATCCATAGGAGTTCCACAAGGTTCAATCCTAGGCCCACTACTTTTCAACATCTTTGTTAATGACATATTTGAAACTTCTAAACTGCTCTCTACAATATTATATGCTGATGACACCAATTTGTTTTATTCTGGAAATTCTATAGATGAAGTTACAGCTGTGATGAACATTGAATTAGTGAAATTTTCTCATTGGTTCTCTGCCAATCGTCTCAAAATTAATATCAGCAAAACAAACTACATGATATTTGGACCAAAAATTAAATTGAATGCTCTTCCTCTATTTCGTATTGAATATGGTGGAACTTCACTGCCTAGAGTGGGATTCACAAAGTTTCTTGGTGTTACCATTACGGAAAGTCTGTCTTGGACAGATCATATAAATGCTGTTAGAAGAAAAATGAGCAAATCTGTTGGATTATTATCAAGGTTCAGAAATCGTTTGAATCATGATATTATATGTCATCTTTATTACTCTTTGATCTACCCACATATTACTTATTGTAATTTGATTTGGGGAAACAGTCCTGTTTCCTCTATGCGTACCCTTTCAGTAATCCAGAATCGTTTTGTTAGAATGCTCTACGGACTTGGAAGAACGGACAATGTTGATAAATATATCAATACACTAAATATGTTAACACCAAGACAAGTTCACTGCTATAGCATCTTGGTTTTCATGTTTAAGCTAATTAATAATATTATGCATTGCCCTGTCTTTGATAATTTTATGTTATCATCAGATATAAAGAATAGACAAACAAGACATACAGGTATCTTTCATTTACCTTACTGCAGATTGAAAATACTTTCTACAAGTATTTACCTCATTGGACCAAAATTATGGAACATTTTACCAGAAGACATCAGATGTGCATCTTCAGTTCACATTTTTAAAATTCTTGTCAAGAAATTTATTTGTGAACATAATTTACAATCGTTTCTATGAAAAACTGAGCATTGTGTTTATATTTGATTTTGTGTGTGTATGTGATTTTTGTTTCTTTTTGTAATGGGTGGCTACACTACAAGCATTGCTTATTAGTAGTCTCCCTGTTGACATTTCATTTTATTATGCAGATATGTTGACAAATAAACAAATAAATAAATAAATAAATCAACTCAACTCTTTCTGTTGCACATATCATTGAAGTACTACTCTATCACTCGGGCATGTTTTATTAAGATTTCCTAATTTAATTCAATAGACCTCATCTTCCTCTGAGCACTGACCTTCCATTCACTTTCTTCAAACTCAAAGTTTTAAAAAGAAATGTGATGAAGCACTGTAAATGTACAAAAAGCACAAACCGCAAGCACAACTTATCAAAGATGCTATATCTTGCTTATCATATCTTGTTTATATTTGTGAAAATCACACACACACATGCACACAAACAAAGGTTTGAATGTGCGTGCGCACTAACATGTGGCCGTGTCACCGGTTTTTTGAGTTAAGCCTTGCGTACGCCTAAACCAGTTCTTTGTATCTCAAATGTTACTCATATTTCAAAGCAAATCATCACTGGCTTGATGGCTCGTAACTAAAAAAACTCATAGATTAGGACACTTGTATCTTGTGGTACCACTGTATATAACTGAGTTAATCTTCTTTTTTCCATAATTGAAATGGGACCTACCCAACAGGACTAGGGTTTTGTGCTTGAAACAAGGCAGCCTGATGACCTCTTCATAAGTGAGCAATGCCAGCTGATCAAAGATGGCATTCCTCTTGGCCAGGTACTTGCTGTCTCTGTGCTGTTTCTTACGTCTGTTGAACCATGTGCAGTAACCTGATAATATTTAACAAAGTTTAAAAAAAATTTTATGACCAAAAAATTTTCCAGGCCAAAAGTGCCTATTTACAAACATTAAAGGTTGATGTGTAAAAAAATTCAAACTTAATTTACATAACAAAGTTTGAAGGTTTCAAGTTAGAAGAGAAAAGAAGAAAGAAAAGGAGCGGGAGTGGAAACGGGAGTGGGAACGAGAGAGGAAGTGGGACCGGGAACAGGAGAGCGAGCGGGAAAACGACTGGGAAAGGGAGAGGATGAGGGAGAGCGAGCGGGAGAGCACTGAAGAACAAAAAAGCAGCGGGAGAGAAACACAATAGAAAAACCTCTAAAAACCCTGGGTAACGCCAAGTACCCTGCTAGTATACAAATATTTTCGAACGCCGAACCATTTAACATATCAAAAACCAACATCAGACTCATGTGTGGGGGCATCCCAGTCTATCTAACCTTTTTCTCTCCTGGCTTTCTCAATAGCAGTGCATGTGATTCGCCACTCTTGCAGCTCAGGTGAAGGTATAAGACCAGCAGGTTCGCATTCAGACTGATCTACTCTCCTCGCCTGCCACCAGTTGAAATCATCTTTGCATGTCACTTGAAGTACATCACCAACTTGAAATGGATTGCCAGCAGATTTGCAAGGAATGAGGTCATCTTTTTCTGGGTTGTAGGTGAACTCCGCTCGTACGAAGATCTGCATTGAATTTTAACGAGAAAACAAAATTATTCCTTGATTGAAAATAAATTGCACTAAATAAAAAGTTGATCTAACTTCACAAGGTACAGGGGGAAGTTTGAAGCCAGGCACCACCTTCAGGGTTATGCTCCCCCTTAAATTTTTCTGAAACAATAATTTTATCAATTCAATGTCACATTGTAGAAAAATTACTCAAAGTTCTATTAAAATAGAGTAATCTGTAGACAAATAAATTGAAAGATCTGTTTGTAAAACTTCTCAACAAAGATAAACTAAACTATAAATCAGGCATGCAACATGTTTGAATTTAAAATACAACTAAAAAACCGAGCTTCTCCCACCAGCATATTTTGTACATAGGAGCTTGATTGTCCCGTTATCGGTACATTGTTGATCTCTCGTATGTCATCACCGATGTGCAAAGTTCCTATCAATCACCAAATAAAATTGCTCATTAAAAAAAAATGTTAGCACTGTGATACAATTATTTGAGATGTAATAAAACGAGTTTGTTGTTCTGTGTCAAATAAGCAGATGAAAATGAATTCTTTTAGTGAGAAGACAGGTCGGGGACATATGCAGAAGAACAATATGGTATGCGATAAAAAATATTGGATGAAATATAAATCAATAATTAATTGTCTATTATTGTATGAAATATAAATGAATATTTAATAATTCATTATTCGATGAAATTTAAATCAATAATTAATTATTCATTATTGGATGAAATAGATCTCAAATTGATCTAAAAGTCAATGTCTCGGTTTTACGCCTCTTAATTGCGGTCAAGACATTAAAAATATTTTGACTTTAATATTTGGATTTTATATATATTTTATTGTATTTTTAGTTTTTTGGCCTCAGTAATATATTTACATCTTGGTCATGCATCCATTTTTAATTATTTAAATGTTTGTTCGAGAAAAACAAGGTACTGCATGAAATTGGTGAAGCAATTCCAGTTAATTTCAATGATAAGAAAAATTAGGAAGCAGACAAAAAGTAGTCTTTGTCCGAAAAGGAGCAAACTGGAATCTTTAGCCACAAGTAGTCTTTGTCCAAAAATCTTTTTTTGGGAACAAACCGGTATCTCCAACGCCAAAAGCACCTCCTGCTAATTTAGTTGAAATGCAATAAGCTAAATACATTGATACAATTAATAGTCTCCATTTTGATGGTGATACCGAAATATATAAAAATTGCAAGTTCAAATTGTTATGGCCTCTGTTTTTAGGTTAGGGTGTGTTCCAGCTATAACTGCTCCAGTTGAAAGATTTTTTCTCAGAGTGGGTTGATTATGAGACTTCATCGTAGCAAATTGTCTGACATAAAGCATTAATGTTTTTAAAATGTAATAATTGTAAATTGATCTAATTGTTTCAACTTTCTGTATTTAAGCTTTATTCTACAAAATAAACAGTTTTTATTTTCTCGATGTCTTGTCTTGATGTCTCGTTTTGTTTTGTTCTTGGGCAAAAAAGCAATTGTCTTGTCTCGGTCTTGTGGGTTCAATGTCTCATCTTGTCTCTTCTGTCATGGGCAAAAAATCAATTATCTTGTGTCAGTCTAGTATTGTTCTGTAAAATCAATGTCTCGGTCTTGGAAACAGTACAATTGGGATGTCCACAGGGTTCTGGACTATCTCCATCACTTTTATTGTTATTTATCCGTGATGTACTAACACTAATTATAACTCTTTAAATAGATTTATAGACTATCATTTTGCCATTACTAATTCATACAGTACTGACTTGGTTTCATTATATTTTGAGGCTTTCATAAATTAAAAACATGGTCACAGCTCTAATCCTACAATCATCATTATCATTACCAAAATCTCAAGCCTGGTTTACAATAATCTATTACGATCATCACTCTCATCAATGCAATAGCAACTCACCTTGTTTGTGGACCATTCCTCCATGCATGATCCTGGCCACTATACAGTGACCAAACTCATCAATTCTTAGAGTAATTCCCTGTATTGAGCAAGAAAATGATAAGAGTTTGTATTTTTAAGATATGCCACCAAAAGCAGTGCAAATGCATGCACCATCACAAACTGAGCTGGTCTCTACTGATAACAAAAACTTACCAGTGGCTCAGCTGTGTTCCTCTGAAACTGAACCATCCTGACCTTCTGCTGAAGTGGGTTTGCAGGAGGCTTCGTGGCTGGCACTTCGGTTCCACCGACATTGTTTCCGACATTGTGGTGGTCAGAGACCTCACCGTTGAGGCTCATTGTACGAGGCATGCTAGAAACCACACTGGATGTCCCATCTCCATAACCTTCTCTCAGTGTGTTGTCATAAGCTGAGAGGAAACCCTGCGAGAGGTTGTGATGATGATGATGATGGTGTGGAACATGCAGTAAAGTAAAAATATTCTTATATAATTAATGGTGATGATTGCAATTGTTATGAATTCTATCATGGTTGTTGATGTTAATGATCTTTAAGATGGTGATGATCTTTAAGATAGAGATGATCTTATGATAGCAACGGTTTGAAACCCACCACAAAGTAAGGTTTGGTAAGTGTAGAATACAGTTCGATTTCAAATTCTGTTTTCATTCTCAATTTAATAGAATCAACAATCTGCATGGGAACACAATGAAAAAACATAAATGAAACAAAAATATCACCAGAAATAAGCTTGGAAGAATATTCTGCAAAGAGATAATTAATTTAATATTCTCGCAATATTTAAAATGTATGTATCTCCTAGTTGAAGTAATTAAACCATAATAAGATGGCTTGATAGATTGCTAGTATTTGAGTGATTCCAGCAAATTGACACGTTATTATCAGCTATGAAATGTCTACAAAATATAGATATTTTACTAATACAAATCAATGATGCAATATAATTTTAAATAAAACCATTATTTACACACAGAGAATAATAATGGTTAAAATTTGTCCAAGCTCATTTATCTATTTATCACGAGCAGTTTAAAAAATATCACCCATTACATTGACTTGCATACAAATAACCAGCTGATTTTGTATAAAATACTAGGTAGTTGTAAAGCAACTACGGTGCCCATTAAGTTAGAATTAAATTAAATTAAAATTAAACAATTTGTTTTCTATTTTTTTCGCTAAATAAACCTCACCCAATTATATTTAAAATATTATTTAATTATTTTCTACATCTTAGTTTTTTTTTCAACTGCCATCCAACGAATATAATGAAAACCTAAGCCAGCAAAGTATACGATTTATTGGGAAAATTTTTTTTTTTAAAACCCCAGCGTTATGGATTCAAAACTTATTAACATTTATAAGCTAGAATTAAACAGTTAACTATTTGCTTCTGTAACCCATATAGTAATAATGTAGTAAAATAGAGAAATTTTAAAATAAAAAAATATAATAAATGAATAGATAAATAAAATATAAATATAGTAAACTAATAAAAGCGAGCATTCCAGAATGAGTGATCAGCGTAAATATATATATATATATATATATATATATATATATATATATATATATATATATATATATATATATACATATATATATATATACATACATACATACATACATACATACATACCTACATATATATATACATATATATATATATATATATATATATATAAATATATATATATATATATATATATATATATATATATATATATATATATATATATATATATATATATATATATATATATATATATATATATATATGTATAGTATAGACGTTCATGGAAAAGAAGCGTAAACCTCTTTAAGTAGCTTAGTGGCATTTTCTGGCTCCGGTTTATTGCAGCAATCCAGTGTGTGACTGCCTATTTTGTCATATAACTGCAGATTTGTTTTATAATTTAATAAGTAAATTAAAATAAAGAAAACATTAAACTCATTTAAACAAAGCTGAACTCTCATGCTTCAATCTGTTTAAATTTTCTTTAAGTTAAGTTAAAAGTTTATGAAATATGCAGATTTATTACATGCAGCAATAAATTATTAACTAATTAACTAAGTAGTTACTTAAATGAGCAAGCAACAATTTTTGTACTATTTCAATTAGACAAATTATTAATTAGATAATAATAATAAAAAAATGAGTAATTTATTCAATAAAAATATTATACCCTCAAAAGGGCTTGCAACTTGTTAGAATTAAAAATGCTTCTGAGAAAAGAAGCTTCATCATCAGCCACATGTGCCTGCTCTTCCACATCTTTCAATACAGTCAACATGTGTTCTATGGCAGCTGTCGGTGAAAGTAACAAATACAAAATAACGAAACAGTTTTTGTAAGCCAAACTACCCTCCCAATTTTATCCAACCTATCAAACAGCAACAATGACTTGCTCAAACAATTTCCTTTTATCTGCAGAACTACAAAAAATTTCCTCGCCAAAAAATTATTTTGTTTTAAATAAGTACTTGCAGTGCAATGAATTATTTTTTTGTGTAAATGAACAAATTATAAAATAATGTGTACAATTACACAACATAATTTAGCAACATATTTTGAAGACACAGGTTTTACAAAACTTCTTTCAATTTTTCAAAAACAATTTCTGACAATATTGACCACAAAAAGACAGCCATGAATTATTTTATTCTAGAAAAGAAATTTTAGAGCTTGACGTAAACATATGAACAGCATAGATGATGGCATACTTGTAGATGTAATCTCTTCAATATACTTTCCCTTGTGGTACCAAGCATTGGTTTCTTGTGCCATTGGGGTCATGTGATCAAATGGGGAGGAATCAAAAGAATTCAGATCAAAATATGCAACTTCCTGCAGTTAAATGATTAATTTATATTATAATTTATTGAATGATCACATAAACTTGGATATATTATATGTACATGAGTCATCTTTATTAATATAGAATAACCTTAAGGTCTCTTCTGGAATTTATGTTTTTAAGTCCTTCAATGGCATCCTGTAGATGCAGACGAGGGGCGCAGTTCCTATCCTGCATGATCATTAACATAAATATTCATGTCCTGCATAATCATTAACATAAATATTCCTATCCTGCATGATCATTAACATAAATATTCCTGTCCTGCATAATCATTAACATAAATATTCATGTCTTGCATGATCATTAACATAAATATTCTTTTCCTGCATGGTAACATAAATATTCCTGTCCTGCATGACCATTAACATAAATATTCAACTCCTGCATGATCATTAACATAAATATTCCTATCCTGCATAATCATTAACATAAATACTCATGTCCTGCATAATCATTAAAATAAATATTCATGTCCTGCATGATCATTAACATAAATATTCATGTCCTGCATGATCATTAACATAAATATTCATGTATTGCATGATCATTAACTTAAACACTTTTGTTCTTCAAATAAATGCGTGGAGATTTTTCCAACAGAAATTGAATCGAAAGATTTTTTTAAACATTAGTTGAATCAGTAACACAACCAGACTCAGAGATATAGTGTTAAAACTACTAAAAAAACATAAAAAATAATTTTTTATCAATACATTTAAAATTTCTCAAAATATTTATACAAAAATTAGTTCTCGAGTTAAAAAATAAAATAAAATAAAATAAACATAAAATAAAAATAAAATTCCTGCTAATTAATTTAAATTTTTTTCTGCCCATCACTACTAAAACTATTTAAAGTTAATAGTTGTTTGTATTCCATAAAAAAAGAAAAAAACAAAGTTTTATTCCAAAAAAGGATAAATCTTTTTCAACATTACAGAACACAAAAACTTTCATGAGGAACAAGACATATATATTTTCTCAAAATTTCACAACAATCTATTTTAAATAAAAAGCCTAAAAATCACAAGAAATTTTTACATAGTTTTCTAAAAAAAAAAATTATATGTCCGTCTGATATTGATCATCTATAATAGTTTTTTGACATTTTTAAAATCAAAGAAGTTTTGAAATCTCTTATATTAACTTCATTGCTGGTCTTGTTTGCAAAATTGCTTGTGAACAAATCTCGGAAATAAAATAACTAACTTTCCATCATCCAATTGAGCTGAAACTTGGAATATAGACTCACTCCTCATGACAATGCATTATATTATATTTCGAAACTTGGAATATAGACTCACTCCTCATGACAATGCATTATATTATATTTCGAAACTTGGAATATAGACTCACTCCTCATGACAATGCATTATATTATATTTCGAAACTTGGAATATAGACTCACTCCTCATGACAATGCATTATATTATATTTCGAAACTTGGAATAGACTCACTCCTCATGACAATGCATTATATTATATTTCGAAAATGTAAAAATGGATTTTATTTACAAAATTGTTTCTTCTATCTACTAAGTAACAAATTCAAAATATAAGAGATTTACGAAAAAACCTGCTATTTTCGATTTTGTTGTTTAAAGTTATAAGAAATTAAAATTAATGAAACACCTTAAATAAAAATGTATTGCTAGTTCAAATTGATATGCTTCAAAAATAAATTGTATACTTAAATAATCTAACAACTTAATAATCTAACTTTCGTGGCCTAGAAGTCTAACTATTCATTAACGCCACGTTAAATATTGTCAAATTTTCATTTCATTTCATTTCTACAAACCTTTGCCCAAAATAACCTTGGGTGTGACAACGAGTTAGATAATTCTCAATCATGTCTCAAATATGCACAGTTACACATAAATAATATAGTTTAAACTAAAACATTATTAAGACATCTAAAACCTAAAATAGTGCAAACACCCTCATAGAGAGTAATTAACACATAGAAAGACCAACCGAAAGCCATGGGTGAGTTAGGGCTTCGTCAACTGTAAGTCTCTCAAACTGATTGATCTCTAGCATCTGCGAGACCAAAGACTTGGCACTGTCCGAAACATAGGCCCACTGTGATGATTTCATCTGGTTGAAGACCGTTAGAGAGGTGCATTGGTTTAAGAATATTATTTTTTTTTAATTATTTTATATTAGTACACAATCAGCACAAAATAAAATTATTTTTAGTCTTTTCTAATGTTTTGATATCAGAAAGCCATAATGTTACTACTAAAACTCCCCATAATGAAATTAATAAAACTTTATTTGCTTTAATTCACATACAAATTTTGTTAAAACTTTCAAATGAAGTAACAAATAGAAACCGTCCTGGCATTTTAAATGAACCAACAATATCAAATGTAACCTCACTGGGCCACTGACCGTAAAGGCACCGTTGATGATAGAGCAGTATAATTGGTTCTTCGTTCCAGGAAAAGGAAGCTGGCCACAGAGGAGTACATAAAGGACCACCCCAGCACTCCACATGTCCACAGGTTTACCATGAGGCTGTCGCTGCAAGATCTCAGGCGCGAGAAAATGGGGGCATCCGTGCAACCCTGTATGAAATTGATACCTGCTTTAATGATTTTGTAAGATTTAAAATATAATTGACTCAAAATCAAAACAAGACTCTTAAAAAAGGTAATGGTATACAAATATATTTTAAGAACAGTTGATACTGTTTTGATAATAAATTTTTTTAAATAAATGTTAATTAAGAAGCAAGCAAAGTTTAGGTTGTAATAGTTAACTATGAAAAATCACTCAATCAATCTATCATCATCGCCCACCTGTAGTTGTAGTGGAGGTGAAGCTGTCGAGGTGTACGGCGTTGTTGAAACCCGTCAGCTTGATGGGGGCGGAGTTAGATGAGTCAGCCAACAGAATGCAAGAGGGCTGCAGATTCCTATAAACAATGCCGTTGTCGTGGCAATACAAGATGGCCTCCAAAACTTGTCTCATGTAGTGGCTAGTATGAAAACGTATTACAAAAATTCCAGATTCAACAAATTATATCAACATTGATGTAAAATTTACAGTAAAAAGAAAACATAATCTCATTATGCCAAATAAAGAACTCTAAAAATTATAAGACAAACCTAAACTAAAAACAAAAGAAAAACTGCAAAAAGAAACTAAAAATTAATAATCTGCCTTTAAATTTCTTTCCATTCTTTGAATCTCTGGTGGATTCTATAAATTTTCTGATAACAGGAAGCCCAGCTAATAAATGAGCTTGCAACAAAAAAATTAAGACTAAAAATCAAATTAAAAAAACAATTTGTAATATGAAAGCAAACAAAATTATTAATTCAATGAGCAATTTAAAAATTATTTTTAATTGAATAAAATAAGTAAACAGTCAGTAAAATGAAAAAAATTGGTAACCTAAAAAACATGGCATCCATCTTTAAGTAATGATAATGATGTTCATTAATATTTAATAACAAAACAACCAACCTGGCCACAGCCTCACTGTAAACAAACCCATCCAGGGCTCTGCTGACTATCTCATGGAAGAGGTCTACTCCACTGAGGCTGTTTTAAATAAATAATATATTATGCAGTGAATTAAGCTGAAGGAAATAATTAAATTACTCGAGATAGCCTGTCAAAAATGACGGATTTTAAAAATATCCTTATATAGCCTTTTGCAACTACAGCGCCACCATTTTTATCTTTAGTACTGACCACAATTACTTAATAACTTTTGATTTGATCAACAGCCATGTTATGCAAAATTGCTAACATACATACAGAGAGACATTCGAAATTATGTATGTTGATCTTATTCTCTACGTTATTGTAAAATAAGTAAGTAAAATGTATAAAAATTGTACACTCTACATAAGTATTTTTAACTTATGTGTGTATATGTATCTAATCAGTCTAATGATTAAAAACAAATACCTGATAGCAAGAGAGTGACTTCCTAATCCTTTCTAGATTAGTGATGCGCTATGTGGATTATTAAAACTTACTTATGGAATCTTAAAGCCTTCATCACAAAGAACATGCAGATGTAAGTATACAAGAAACAGTATAGAACTAAAAAATCATTTTATTTGTACTAAATTTAATTTATTTATGCTCAAGCAGAAAAGACAGCAAGTTTTTAACACTATTCAGACTTGGGAAATAATAGAAATGTGGTAAGAATTTGGTGAGGTCAGTCTGATTGATTGTCTCAACCTAGCATCCTACAGCTGTAGGCTGCTAGGTTGAGACAACCGTGAGGTGTGGAGAGATCGAATTAATGAGGAAAAAAAATAATTATTAAAAATCATAATCTCGTACTCATCTTAAAAAATTCTGATGAATTATAAAAAAAGATATTTCTCCAAAACAAAATCAATCTTGCATGTTACTTAGAGAGCACCTGGTCACTCAGACCTAATCAGCAGGTATAGAAAAGATCATAAAAAAGCAACCTATATTTAAAAATAAGAAAAAAAACTTTGCTGGTGCAATACCATTAGAAGTCTTCATGGAGTTTACTTTTACTATTACAGCTTATCTTAATACAACTGATCAGTTTTATTTAAAATTATTATATTTATTAGCATATATACATATATATATATGGCATATCTTGGCATTAAATCTTCTTTCAAACATGCTCCATTAAAGACAACTGTCCATTTTTTGTTAATTAGTTTTTGGACAATAGACTCCAAATGACAAATTATAGACTTGTTTTCACTATAAAACTCTTTATTAAGTGTAAAACAACTGGGCTTACTGCACAGTTTCGGCTTGAAAGCCATCATCAGGGCCCTATTTTAAAAACAATATATATATATATATATATATACTAGAGATAGCCCGTCAAAAATGATGGAAGTTTTAAAATACGGCGCCCGTTATTATAAAAATAGTCAACAAAAACAAAATGACATTTGATAACCATAAAAAAAATTCTATATATAAGCAAATCAAAAATTTTTGCGGCCATGGAAGCGAAACAAACTGCGCTGTTGTATGATCGAATATGTTGTCTAAAATTTTGTCTATCTGGATTGGACGTGTCTGACATGAGGCTTTTAAGAAAATCGGGATATCCAAGTGTATTACCGTGAATGTCAATTGGTTTGGCAACATTACTTTGCCTTTTCGACAACATGAAGTGAATAGTCCATCTGATGGTTGCTCTGCAGCAAAATTTCTTGATCGACATGAAGTACATAAAACATCAAATTCACCACAATCATGTTGATCAAATTGAGTTTCGTTGAAGTTAATTGCTTCGTTACGAACTGCCTCACTCACACGATTTCATGCTAAAAGTTGGGAGATCGCATTAGCAGCTCGATGTAGCTGCAATTCATTGGGAGACATTTGTTCAACTCGATGGCGTTGCGAGGCAGCATTGGTTTCTCGATGTAGTTACAATTCACTGGGAGACATTTGCAAAACTCGATGGCGTTCCTTGGCAGCATTGGTTTCTCGATATAACTGCAATTCATGGGGAGACATTTGCTCAATTCGATGACGTTGTGAGGCAGCAATGGAAGTGTGAAAAGCTTCTAGATGTTGAGGAGTAAGTCGATAGACATAACGTTGTTGTGATGCGGCATGAAAAGCATGAAAAAATTGCAATTCCTCAACAGACATTTGTGTAGTGCGTTGTTGATGAGCTTCTGCATCTAAAACTCGAATATTTGCTTTTGATTGTGGAGTTTGTCTTGCGCGATATTTCTGTTGCCTTTCTTTAGCTAGACGCCGTTTTCTCGACACAGGATCTTTGTCGTCATTCATATTAAGAGACATTTTGTTTAAAAAAATATACTTTATTTTTCAATTATTAAAAGCTGAACTTAAATAATAAAAAAAACAAAACTAATAAATATATATATATATATATATATATATATATATATATATATATATATATATATATATATATATATATATATATATATATATATATATATATATATATGTACATATATATATATGTATATATATCCTACGTGTTGTGTGGAATTCTTGGTGTTCATTGCAGACTGCAAAGAGTTCACGACCATTGAACCTATGACCTTGTCAATCCACTACTCTTCTACTTCCATTCTCAGTCTTTTTTTTATATTTTTTTGAAACGAATTTATTTTCTTGTGATCAAGGAGAGAGAGAAGGGACTGAACAAGAGAAAGCAAGAAAGAGAAAGAGAAAGAGAAAGAGAAAGAGAGAGAGAAGGAGAGAGGGAGAGAAACAGAGAAAAGGTAAGAGAAAATAGCTAACAAAATAACAGAGGGTTAGGAATGGAAAGAAAGGCAGCAGAAAAGGGATGGAGAGAGAAATAACCATCAGCTCTCTATAGAGGTCAACTAATTAGCCTAACACATTTAGACATACATCGTTTTACAAAGGAAAATTTATTCATAACCTAAATCTATTTCAGTTTTTTACAGAGGAAAAATGATACAATTTGTAAAGCCATGGAAATATTTGTAAGCTGATAGAGACATTTGTGAGTTGATGGAGACATTTGCAAAGTGATAGAGATATTTCTAAGATTATGGAAATGATTGTATGGTGATGAGACATTTGTAAGATTATGGAAATAATTGTATGGTGATGGAGACATTCGTAAGATGATTGAGACATTTTTAAGGTGATGGAGACATTTGAAAGATGATGGAGATATTTTTAGGATGACAGGAAGATTTGTAAGATGATGAAGATATTGATATGATGATAGAGATCTTCTATGGATGATATCTCAATAAGTCAATATCAAACTGCCCAATGGTACAAGCATTAAGGTGCATACACACTGACCGGTTTTTTTCAACCAGCTTCTGTTTGCCAGAACTGGTGCATAGATTATGATAATTTATTTTGGTACCAGAGCACATGTCACACTTAGCCGGTTGTTTTTGTAAACAAATGAGTTATGCACTGCCGGTGACCTCCCGGTAAGTTGTACGCAACAAAATCGCCCGCTATGGTTTAGATAGCACTTTAAAGGGTTTACAAGAAACTGTGTAACTCGAAAGGTTCTGTCTATCTTTTAATTTTTACATCAAAAAGCTTGTAAAAAGTAATAAAACAATGTGTGGTGGTGTATATAACTCGTTTAAATAGACTTTCAAAGAAAATGAACTTGTTTAAATAGACTTTCTTAGCTCAGAAAACATCGTACGAGTATTTTTATGTAATCATTTTTATTGTGGCTTCAATATTTTGTCATAAAGAGGTCAAAAAGTCTGATCAATTCAAGCACTTTATCATCGGTCCACTCCATCGTAACTTCTATTTATTAAAATAAGAGTAAACAAACCAATCATCCAATCAGAGCGTGAGTTTCTCAACCAGTTCTGGAGAGAAATAGAACATGCATCGGCCGGCAAAATCTGGCACCAGAATCTGGACGTGCATAAATTAACATAATTTCTAGACGCGGTTTTCGTGACACACACTCCAGATTCTGGTGCCGAACGACTGGTACCAGCGAAAACTGGTCAGTGTGTACTGGGCTTTAGGGAAGAAACATCCATAAATATGGATTTCATCAATAACTCTCTTGTTTTTCTGTCAATTACTTGTATGAGGAAACTAATTAAAACTACTAGATCTGAACTACAAAGCTGGAACCACAAAACTAATTAATAGATATATATATATATCTTGTTCTTAAAGTTCAGTTCAGTTTAGAGAACTAATCTAATTCTTCACTGATATTCTTTTTGAATTTGAATTTCCAAGTCAGAATGATCTAACCAATTCTAAGATAATTTTATGATAAAAACATCATGCCCAATTTATTGTGTGTTGTTAAAACCTGCCTTATTATAATAGAATTCCCAGCACTCATATTAAGTCTACATTTCATA
>OZ022244.1:17730900-17775384 GCA_963978895.1 Erpobdella octoculata
ACGGCTGAAATACGGCTTGAGCTGTAAATTTTTCAACCGTAATCGAGCCACAAGAACTTGGGCCAGCTGAAATTTGAGCCGTAATTTTGCTCCAGCCAGCCGACACCCTAAATCAAATTTGGCGTCCGAGTCTACTGCAATGAGGAGAACAATAATATCTTCCAGGGACGTCATTTGGGGGGCAGGGAAGAACAATTTCCTCCTAACTTTGAGTGGGCCCCAAAAAATAGAAGTGTTCCCCTCAAAATGCCCCAAAAGCTTAACTTTTAGAAGTTTGAGTGGGTCCCTTCTATGGTGAGGTGGGCCTCCTATAACAGTAAAGTGGGGCCCCTGTGATGTTTAAGTTTTAGGGAGCCCCCTAAAATGTCTTATGAAAACTTTTCAAAGGCTTTTGAGAAAATTGCCTGGGAATACTACACTTCCGGTTATCAGCTTTTTTCAAAGGTAAAATAAAAAAAGTTTTTAAAAACTTTGGGGAAAATTTGGTTGAGCCCACAGAACAAGTTGCCCCCCCCCCCAAGATTTTGCTGAAATGACATCCCTAATATCTTTGAGAACAATGATGACACTCTCTGGAATGAATAATCATCTAGCAAAACATTCAAATATTAAGATAAGGCATGGAAAAAATCAGTCAACAGAGATGGAACTGTCAAAACAGAAAGAACTGTCACAAGACATCGGACGAAGTTGACAACAGCCATTTAAAAGAAACAGCGAAAAAATTAATTCTAATGATTTTTAGAAGTAATTATCATCATCATTATTCAAAATTCAAGTTAAGTTATTCCACACACACTTATCGCTTACTTCTTATACGTTACTTACACACTCCATTATTTAAACTAACATCACTTTCCCCAATTTTTTACAAACCACCCATTACACCAACATCCCTATCTTCAACTGAAATTGCAACTTCTTGGAAAGGGGTCGGGTAAATGGAGCGTAAACTTTGTATAATGTGCAATGACGTACAATGAGTAGAAATAATGGAATATTGTAAACGTGCAATGACGTACAATGAGTAGAAATAATGGAATGTTGTGAATTGTGCACGACTTACTCTGATTGAGCTCTATGGAAACAAAGATTTTTTTAAACAATTAAAGAATAGAAAATGTCGTAGGATATTTCTTTAAAAAATTAAATTTAAAAACACAAGACATGTTTCAGTTTCCATGTTATCGTCATCACCTCCAACTTCACTTTCATCATTCTTTACCACCACAACCATCAAAATCAACATCATCACAACCACTCAGTGCCGTGGTCACCCTCCATTTGGGGGGGGGGGCAGATTTAAAAAAGCTCCTGAAATTATCGAGACTTAGTTTCCAATGAAGATTTATCATTAGTCTATGCTATTCTATAACTGTTTTTGCAGCAAAGGTTTAATAATGTTTAGAAAAACTTTCTGAAAATAAGGTATATGATAAGTCCCCCAGTTATCAACTATTTTTGAGAAAAAAAAAATCAGTTAGGATAGCCAAGCAATTCTCAGTAAAGATCCCCACTAATGTTTGGGGAGCACTTACACCATAGCCCGGCACTGCAACCACTACCACTACCACCTCCACGACCATCATCATCATCGCCATCGTCATCACAACCACTATCATCATCACCAACATCATCGTCAATCACAACAACCATCATCATCATCATCAACATAACTGTCATAACTATCATCCTTACAGTGCTGTTGTTAGCAAACCCGAACCCCGTGGTCGGAAGGCCCAGGCTTCAATGTGCCCAAAAATTATATTGACTTCATTTTAATAAAATAAGTAAAGATAAAAAATAAATTCAAAAAAGTTCTCGCTCACTCACCCGCTCCGCTCATTTTGTGACGGATTTAAAATTTTTTTTCTCTATATTTGATTCCCCTTGACTCTCAAGGTTGTGTGAAAATTTTGTTACGATCGGATGAATGGTGCAGCAATGCATAAAGGACATACATACATACATACATACAAACATTCATTTTTATATATATAGATATACCACTTTGATATTTTATTGTTTTTAATTAAAAATAAACAACACAATATTAATTTGAACCTCACAATAAGACTCATTGAGTTAAAAGTATTTAATAAAATGCATGAAAAAATCAAAGTCTTGAATTGTCATCTGATTGCTTTGCCTCAGTTTCGTCATCGGTGTATTAAAAATGGCATCATTTTCTGTTTAGCCAACAGCATTGCTTATGCGCATTTTTAAAAAGATCTTTGAGTCATTTTATAAATGCAACAATAGTGTAACAGCATTTCGTTAAAAAAATTTCGAATTTCCGATCGTAGATAAGCTCACCTCCTGTTGTGCTGGCTACAATTATTTCATACATTTGTCAGCTCATCCTCCTGTGGTCATCAACTACTTTTGGAGGAAAATGTAGTACACAAGTCAAGCAATTCATATAGCCTATTAGTAAAGGACCACCCCTATTGTTTTGGGAGCCACGACACCATAGCCCGGGCACTGCATCCATATTTTCAATAATAGCAACATTAATTTCCCACCCTCCCCCCAGGGAGGGATGTTTTCTACAAGATTTTTATCTTATGACATGGTAATTGCAAGTTCAGAAACCATTAAAACTATTTTTATGAAGCTTTACTGGACCTACCTCTGATTAGCATGATTGTCATCATTAGCTGCTTGTAGAGGTTTCGAGTTAATAATCCGTCACACTTATCTGCTATTTTGAGTGTCATATTCAACACCGCAAACATTTTCATCTTCCTCATTTCTTAGCACATTTTCTTTTCTGTTTAGAGGAAAAGTCTTATTGTGACGAATTTGCTGTTCATGCCTCCATCCTGTCCGTGGAGTGTTGTTTCGTGTGTGTTTCGTGTTTCGCATCTCTTTTTAAAACTTGGAAGATATGACTTCATTTTGTTGGTGGCATGCTCGAATAAATTGGTTGTAAGGAGACATGAAAACATTTTTAGCTTTAAAAATCACAATGTTGGCTTTAGTGTAGTCAGTTTTGCAATAAGAAATACTTTTTTCTTAAATATTGTTGCATAACTTATGTTAAATTCTAACAAATTCTTTTCATCAGTTATAATAATATAAAACCCGTAAATAAGTTGATTTAATCTAAATATACTGACAAAAATGTGCTGTATATATTTTCATTTGTTAATACAATTTCATTTTGTTTTACTTGTCATCACTACCATACCCAATACCATCATCATCATCATTATTATTTATCATTATGTTCATCACAATCAATGATCATCATTGTTATAAACTTTGCCATCATCATTATCCACAATCTTTCTCATCATCATCAATCCTTCCAATATCAACAGAGTCATGGTGGCCAACAATTGCAATATCTAAAATAGGATGAACTTAACTGAACTTCCAGGCCAAAGAAAGCATCATTATCTCCACCATAACTACCACCAATCCATCTAAATCACCATAATCACCACAATCATCATTGCCATCATCATCATTATCATTATCATTGCCATCATCATCATCATCATCGTCATCATCATCATTTCCATCACCATCATCATCCTCACCATCATCATCGTGGTCATCATCTAGGTAGCCAATTCAACATAATTAAATGTCATGGTCATAAGTAAGCATCTGCGTCCCGTAATCGTTATCTCGATATAAATCGGGATTTCAAAACGATACGGGAGATCCCGTATCGCCATTGAAACGATACAGCCTGCGGAAGAAGTCTCGTATCGAAATAAAATAGTGAGACTTAAATTTTGTTCTCGTGTAGTCTCGAAAAAAATTCCGAGATTAAAAATAAATATTTTTCAATAAATAACGAAAGTCATACATATTTAATTAACGATTGTCACAACTGTGAATATTTGCAATTGATTCATCAACATTGATTAATTAATCTACCTATTGACAGAAGTTTATAACTATTTAACTATTATTATCCCCACTTTAAATTCAGTTTTACTAACAGCCTGTAGCCCCTGGATATTTAATAATTTTAGTCTGGGAACCGGTAGCATATTTCTAAATGGTAGTAGTATGCAGTAATTCAGAGGGGCGTGGCTTAAGTCTAGAGGTAAATCGCACTCTAATTTCACATTTTTAATGTTATGTTGTTGATATTAATAAATATATTAATAAAAAGTGTCGCAAATAATATGAATTGTTGATTTAGTTAGTTCAAAGTAAGTAAATTGAGTAAATTAGAATAAAACTTACTTATAATTCGTAAAATACCTTGACTTCACATTCATGTTATTATTACTATTAATATTATTACCAACTAGTACAAATTTTATTTTAAAGCCCTTTTCATTCATTTGAAATGACGAAAATTGTAATTGAAGAATTTATTGGTTAAAAAATAGATAAATAAAACAATCAGGGTTAACTCGCTTTATTCGAGACAAAATTTCCACAGTTGACATTTCAGTCGAGATCCCGATATCGTATCGTATCGGATTTGTCTCGTTATTGGTGGAGGCGTCTCATATCGTATCGTTTTATTCAAGACAAATTTCAGAAGTAGTATTGTATCGTATCGTTTCAAAAAAAAATAACAACTGGACGCAGAATCCTAGTCATAAGAAAGCATAATCAGAAACCCAGTGAAGTTTTTTAAACACAAACTAAATAATTCATGTTGGTTATTTGGTTAAGCTGATTATAATCGGTTTAAATTCTTTTATTAGAACTATAACCAATTAGTTTAAAATATATTAAAACTTTAATAAAACCTTTTCCTATCAGCACTGATTTCAAGCGCTGAAACAAGAAAGTCAGGAGGAGACACATCTGGACTGTAGGGAGGGAGGCTGGGAGAACTTTATCTGGACCAGGTAGAAAGTCACGATAAAAGGGATGTGGATGGGCTCGTTATCGTGGTAAAGCTTCCAGCTTGAAACTCAATTTTAAATGACTGCTGAAACATTCCGAACGTTTTGGAGGAGACTTACCCAACCGGAAGCAGAACTTGATTGCATACCATTGCTCTAACGAATTTTCTTTTCTGCCGTGTAATGCACTACTGTACAGAGGTTCCCATTAAGGCTGATCATACTGCTCTGAAAACTCGAAAGCAACTTAGCTCATTTGTGTTGTGAAGCCAACACCCACCACCACCATGGCTGGCGAGTGGAGCGCACGGCAAGGTTTGCTCGCTTCAGAATAAAATGAGGCTCATTACTTTTTAATCCTACCCTATATATTATCAGGAAATTTTAAAAAAATGCCTGCCCATCAATAAAAACTAGATAAACCCCCACATTAAAACCCAAGGTTCCACCTAAAAATATAATGTTGATTTTTTATTTCTTCCAGTAATAATTTTATTGCACAAAATATTACTTTCACATTTGTTCAATTCCACCAGTGTTTATGCTTTCATAACTACCAGTACTAGATTTTCTAAATATATAATTTACATTTACTATACCAACTGGTAAAAACTGAGATGATTGCCCAAAGAATCCATCAAACATATTATGTTACAGTTAGTAGGCATAAGGAAACATGGTGGTGGAATGAAGAGGTTGCTGCCCTTGTAAAAGAGAAACGTCGGCTATTTAACTTGTTGAAGTGCCAGCAACATGGGAAAAATCTAGCAACCAAGGAGAGCTACAACCAGGCCAAACGCATGGCTAAGAAAGCTATCTTTAATGCTAAGAACGCTGTACGAAAGACTTTTTGCGAAGATTTGGATAGGGAGGACAGGAAAGGAAATGTGTTTAGGGTAGCCAAGCAGCTAATGCGTAAAAACCGGGATGTAGTGGGGGCCAACTGCGTGAAAGACCATGAAGGTAAGGTTGTGGCTGAGGATAGTAGGTTGTTGGAGGTATGGAGAGCGCATTATGATAGAATTTCTAATGAGGAGTTCACTTGGGATGCAAATGGACTAACTCATGTAAGTCCTGTTTGTGGACCTAGTGAAAAGTTAACTACTCTGGAAGTTAGTAATGCAATCCATAAGATGAAACGTAACAAGGCAGCAGGACCTTCAGGAGTGGTGGCAGACATGTTGAAAGCTGCTGGAGCTGTTGGTATAGTGTGGATGACTGAAGTGTGCAATGCAGTAGTGAAGGATGGTAAAACCCCTGTAGACTGGAATAAGAGCTGGATGGTGAATGTCTACAAGGGAAAAGGTGATGCATTAGCGTGTGGCTCATACAGGGGCATTAAACTATTAGAACATGCAATGAAAGTTTTAGAGAGGGTGATTGAAAAAAGAGTAAGGAAGATTGTGAAAATTGATGGTATGCAGTTTGGTTTCATGATGGGGAAAGGTACTACCGATGCTATTTTCATAGTTCGTCAGCTGCAGGAAAAGTATCTTGCCAAGAACAAAGATCTGTGGATGGCCTTTGTTGATCTTGAAAAGGCATTTGATAGAGTACCTCGTGAGATAGTGTGGTGGGCTCTGAGATGTCTAGGTGTGGATGAATGGTTAGTTTCCGTGATAAGAACTATGTATGATGATGCAGCGACAGTGGTGAGAGTGAATGGGAAGGAGAGTGATGCTTTCAGCGTTAAGGTTGGAGTGCATCAGGGTTCAGTTCTCAGCCCATTGTTGTTTATCATTGTTTTAGAGGCCTTATCACGGGAGCTCAGGGTAGGCTTGCCAATGGAACTGCTCTATGCTGATGATCTTGTTTTATTAGCTGAGACAGAAGATTCTCTCCTGGAAAAGTTAAGGATATGGAAAATTGGCATGGAAGCGAAAGGCCTTAGAGTGAATGCGAGTAAGACAAAAATCATGAAGTGTCGGGCCGGAATGGGACAGGTGGAGAAGTCGGGTAAATGGCCATGCAGTGTATGCAGAAAAGGTGTTGGCTCCAATTCTATTTGTTGTGTGGATTGTAAGAGTTGGGTCCATAAAAGGTGCAGTGGCATTTTGGGTAGTTTGAAAGATCTTGTTGGCTTCCGTTGTAAGAGTTGTGTGGCTGGTGGTTCTGTTCAGGAAGAGTTATTGGGCGAGGTTGAGGTTGAGCCAGGTGTAAAGGTGGAGTGTGTGACCAAGTTCTGTTACCTAGGTGACACATTAGGTTCAGGAGGAGGTGTAGATGAGGCGGTGAGAGCTAGAGTGCGTTCTGCCTGGGCTAAATTCAAAGAGTTATCTCCTATCTTGACCACCCGTGGTGCATCCTTTCATGTGAAAGGAAAGGTGTATAGGGCATGTGTTCAAAGTGTCCTTGTTTATGGCACTGAAACATGGTCTATGAAGGTGGAGAATCTAAGAAGTTTAGAAAGGGCAGAGCGTATGATGGTTAGATGGATGTGTGGTGTTTCGTTGAATGATCGTGCACGTAGTGTGGATTTGTATAGCCTTCTGAATGTTCCTTGTGTGGCTGATGTGGTGAGACGTGGAAGACTAAGGTGGTTTGGACATTTGGAGCGCAAAAGTGCAGATGATTGGGTTTCGGCAATTAGAGATGTGGATGTTGTAGGAGTGAAAAGTAAAGGTAGAAGTAGGAAGACTTGGTGGGAATGTGTGAAGAAAGACATGGATGAGCTGGGCCTGAAACGGCAGTCTGCCCTGGATCGTGACTTGTGGAGGGGCCTGATATGGAAAAACGTCCAACCCTAGCATAGCGTGGAATAGGGACGTTTCAAAAATAAATGATGATGATGATGATGATGATGAACACCAACCTTGACATTATCTCTCTCATTTCATAGACATCATCAAACAGAATGTCATCATCAACCACAAGGCCGGTGCTGAACCCTTCATGACTTCTGGCCTTTTCTCGTACAGCAGACATCACAGAGAATAAGAAATCTGTCGTTCTCTCAGAGTCCCAATCATTTTCTGAAAATATAACAAAAGTTTACCAAGTAAATTATTTTAAAGCACAAAATTTTTGTCATCACAAAACCAAAAAGTAAATGCAACAACTGATCAATTGACTATACTATAGTATATTTATGAAAATGTAATTAATAACCATTTAAAAATTTAGATATGCGGAATGTGATTGATTATATGTTTAATTTTTGAGTTAGATTTCATTATAATTCTTTGTCAAATAAAATCATATATAAATATGCTGCTATTCTTTGGAAGAAATACAGAATATGAATAACCCAACATGCCTAAAAATAAACTTTAGAGTTTATAGTTTATAATATAGAGTAATATAGACGGTAAAGTCGGTAACCCTGACCTTATCATAGCACAATTTTTTTTAACTTTTCATAAATTCAAATAAATAAAAAACAAAATAACTCTTTCTTGAACAATAACACTTGCCTCAGTACAGCTTTGGACTACAGAATCAAAAAGATATCCAAAAATGTGAGAATACAATTACATATGTTAAACAGGGAACAGGTCGACACTTAAATCCTCTTTTAAACGCTTCTTCGAATTGTTTCGAGTTTTAAAAACTTAATTATTTCTTCCAATTTTATAAAAGCCATCCGTTCAGCTAATCACTTTTTAATAACACAAGTGGTAATAATTACTACTACACATGAACATTTGTTGCTTCGGTACCACCATCTTCCCTTATTCCTCAAGTCAAGACATAACAGCAGCAGACATCTTCGCTTCGGGCGACATATTACAAATATCACGGCGCGTACGACACGAGCAACACTGTCACCTCGTTTTTCATCTTCGTCATTTTAATTCCAGAATACGGACGAAGTTTTCCATTAAGATAAAGCCAAGGCTATACAAATAAATATATATCTACGAGTTTCACACGCGGGCATGCGCGTGTGCACGTCTGGGCCTCAATCATTTCTAGGAATGCGCTGCCTCGTCCAGCAATCGATTTCTGGCTATCTTCTGCATCTAGAAATAATGGTTTGTACGTTCTTTCTCTCATCTCTATAACATTATCCAATTTTCATCAGTCTAAAGTTATGTCGCGTGACTAATTTTGCTAAATTAAATTATTTATTTAGTAAAAAATGTATTAATCTGAAAATATTCGGTCAAGTGCAAATCTTGATCCTTATTTTCCAGAAAGTTCAAATGATGGCAGACTTTTTTCTACAAAAACTTCCCTTTGTTGACTTAAAATTCAAATGACTATTAAATTCTATGACTTTGTTTTCCGTGACGGCTTTCGCTGTGAGGAATGTAGGTATAATTACAATTCAGAAATAACCGAAAATTATCAAAGAATATATATATATATATATATATATATATATATATATATATATATATATATATATATATATATATATATATATATATATATATATATATATATATATATATATATATATATATATATATATATATATATATATATATATATATATATATATAAGTTTAAGTTTAAGTTTATTTGGATTTCAAGCGCCCTTTTGTGTAACACCTCAGGGCTCCTTTTACAATAAAAACAAATTACAACAAAAAATTAAAAATAAAGCAAAAGAATAATATAAATCACAAAAATCTGCATGTCAAGAAAAAAGTAAAGAAATAATTCCACTCTGATCAACTTGGGTAGGACTTCACAAATAGAAATGTCTTTAGCCCGGCCTTAAATAAACTCAATGAAGAGGCTTCTCGGATGCTGATGTTGCCGGTCCAGCTATACTGAAGGCTCGACTGCCGAAAGTTTTTGTCCGAGTTATGGGGACAACTAGGTCACCACGGGTGCTGATCTGTGTCAAGATAAGCAAGAATTGTTATCAGACACAGTAACACACAACTCTTGTAAATATGATGGGGCTTCGCCATGGAGCGCATTGTAGACCCAAGTCCCAATTTTGAAAGTAATGCGCAGCCATCGGAGTTCAGTTTTCATTATATATAAAGATAGATATATGCAGAGGCGTGGATTGGGGTGGCTGAGGATGGCCCCCCTCAAGATTTTTCTACCAAATAGAAAAAATATTTTTTCTAGCTAACCCATGAATAAGTATTTAGATTAGTTGATAAAACAGTATTTATCATACTTTTTGAATTATATTACTTATAATCTACAGCTAATATTTTTTTATCTTTTAGTGCTTAGTTTCTCGCGCCTACTTTTCTCATATCACTCCATATTTTTTCTTCTTCTCTGGCTTACTCTTAGATATAGGGTGATTTTTAAAATTTGCTTACTAATGTTTAAAATTGAAAATTGCTCTTCTCCACTCTTTTTTTCTGTTCAGCATTTTTTTGCTGAACGCTCTTTTTCCTTCTCTGGTTCCTTTCTCTGGAACTCTCTTCCTACTTCTATTACTAAATCTACTTCTCTCACTGTTTTCCGTCGGGGCTTAAAACGTATCTGTTTAATAAGTTCGTGTCCGAGCGCTATTGAACGCCAATGAAATAGCGCTATAGAAATTTAATAGATTGATTGATTGATTGATTGTTTTTGGTCCATCCGATCAAACTCGTATGAAATTTAGAACCTTGTATCTGTCCTAGCTTAAAGAACGATTAGCATATTTTTATCCTACCCGGTTGCTCGAGCTCTCTCACCAAGATTTTTCTAATTCATTTTAAATTATTTTTGTTAGCTCACACACGATTGGGAATTTAGATTAGTTGATATAAAACAGTATTTATCACTAGAGATAGCCCGTCATAAATGACGGATTTTTTTAAATTTCATAAATTATTTTTTGATTGTACCGTTACCCATGGAATCCTGCATAGTAACTATGCAAGGTTCCTTGCGCCACATCTTTTGATTTTTAGGACTGACAGTGTACAATTGCGTAATAACTTTTATTACACGCCTGCGCGCACTCATTTTAGCAACTGCTGAGTATACTGACCACCGCGGCCGCCGCGTTATGCGAAATTGTTTTTTTTTTTTTTTTATAATACTTTATAGTCCTTTACACCAAGTGTTTTAAGACTGAAACGGCTGTGTCAGAAGCACCTAAGTACTACCAGTCGTGGATCGTAATTTGATCTTTTTAATTTTTCCCTCCTCCTTTCTCCAGGCTTGGGACTGGCTTGCAAAAGCAAGGCGGAGTTATGCGAAATTATTAATATACATATACAGACATAGGTTCAGTCACTTCCTGATGATAGATTTTTTTCAAATTTTGCATACATGCTCAAAATAGAAGACAATGCAATATTCAATTATTAGTTTTACAATAAGTCAATTAATTTAGTTAATTTTAATTAATTTCGATATTTCGATATAATTAAGATATTTCGACTTTAATATAAAATAAAAGAGTAATATAAGAAAAAATTGATTGCAAAATTTGTGTTTTAATTACATATAAGAGCATTGGTTTTAAAAATTCGTTTTTAATTTACTTGTTTTTATATCTATATATATAAAAGAACATGTCCTGACTGACTGACTGACTGACTGACTGACTGACTGACTGACAGATGACTGACTGATAATCAACGCCGAGCTCAAACGCCTCATCCTAGGAACGTGAAATTTGGAACTTATATTACTTTTATAGCGTAAACATCCGCTAAGAAAGGATTTTTGAAAATTTTGCTCCTGAGGGGAAAAAACTGGAAAACAAACTTTTTTCTAAAACAATGTATATCTCGAAAACCAAAAATGAGGAGATTTTGAAATTTGGTATATAGATTCTTTTTGAAAAATAAAAAGATACGTGTTTCACCATTTTTTCAAAATTCGGTTTCCCGGACCTCAAATGTGGGTTGGAAAATTGGGTTATTTGGTTTTTAAAGTAGCTTCTACTCAAAAACTGTTACTGCTACAGGAGTAAAAATTAGTATTTAGTTTCTACTCCAAAAATAATGAAATACGTGTTTTAGCATTTTTTGAAAATTTGGTTTCCAGGACTTCAAATGTGGGGTGGAAAATAGGGCTAATTGTCTTTTATAGTAACTGCTACTCAAAAACAGTAAATACCACAGATGTAAAAATTATTATTTAGTTTCTTTTCTAAAAATATAGATATACGTGCTTCACCATTTTTTACAAATTTGGTTTCCCGGACCTCAAATGTGGGTTGGAAAATTGGGTTATTTGGTTTTTAAAGTAGCTTCTACTCAAAAACTGTTAATGTTACAAAAGTAAAAATTAGTATTTAGTTTCTACTCTAAAAATAATGATATACGGGTTTCACAATTTATTGAAAATTTGGTTTCCAGGACTTCAAATGTGGGCTGGAAAATAGGGTTATTTGGTTTTTAAAGTAACTGCTACTCAACAACTGTAATTGCCACAGATGTAAAAATTAATACTTAGTATCTACTCAAAAAAAAAGATATACGTGTTTCATCATTTTTTGTGTTATTTGGTTTTTAAAGTAGCTGCTACTCAAAAACTGTTAATGCTACAGAATTGAAAATTAGTATTTAGTTTCTACTCCAAAAATAATGAAATACGTGTTTTAGCATTTTTTGAAAATTTGGTTTCCAGGACCTCAAATGTGGGGTGGAAATAAGGGTAATTTGATTTCAAAATAACTGCTACTCACAAACTGTAAATGCTACAAATGTAAAAATTAGTATTTTGAAGTTTTGTGCTGGTTAAAAGTAGCTAAGTCCAGTTTATCATCGGCCGGGCCAAGCCGTTATTTTAGAGTCTTCACACGGGCCAGGCCAAACCTTAAATCGAAGTGGGACGGGCCGAGGCTTTTCACTAAGTATATAGATATTTTAGTGATTTTAGGGTCTTCAGTTTGGCCGGGCCAAACCTGAGGTCAAGGTGGAACGGGCCGAAGTTTTTCATCAAGTATATAGAACTTCTAGGCCTGTAAAAATGGGCCGGGCCTAATTCAGACGGGCTGTGACGGGCCAGGAGTTTGGGTTTTTAAAACGGGCTGGGCTAATTTGTCGACGGGCCGAGCCGAGACCTAAAAAAAAATGATCTCTACTATGGATGCACGGTTCAAACTCTCTAATTTCATGCGAGCGAAGCCGCTACGGGCACTGCTAGTATATATATATATATATATATATATATATATATATATATATATATATTGTCTATACGACTGATTACGTAAGCGTGACAAAATCAGTGAGTGAGTGACGTGGGCTACTATAATATAGATACTTGTTGATTAATATCCAGTTACTCTGCTAGTATTTTTCAATCTTTTAGTACCCTTAGTCTATTTTATCTTGATTATTCAGTGGACAATTTTGTAAAAATGAAAAACGTCGATACCCTTTGTTACATTCATAATTTAAACGCTTTTTGTCTGCATTCAATATTAAATAAAAGTTTACATTTTTAAACTGTTTTTTTAACTAATAGGATGATTTACATGAAAATACAACATACAAATGTATATTGGGATGGTCATTTTTGTTTAAAGATTTTCTGGGTTTAAGATAAAATATCTTCGCCCCCTCAACATTTTGCTGAATCCACGCCTCGGGATATATGAGATTATGTGTGTAAGTATGTATGTATGTAAGTATGTAAGTCCTTTATGCATTGCTTCACCATTCATCTGATCGTAATGTAATTTTCACACAAGCTTGAGAGGCAATCGGAGGTTTTTGTGAAAAAAATTTAAATCGGTCAAAAAATGAGCGGAACGACAGTGCGAACGGAAACGGTAACTGCAGAATGAGCGGGAACGAAAAAGCAAGCGGTAGGTAGCGGGAGCGCAACCGGGAACGGGAAAGCTACAGGCAGCGGGAAAACGACAGCAAGCGGAAAAGCAACTTTTAATTAAAAAAACTAAAATAATTTATAGGGCAAAACAACGTTTGCTGGGTTAGCTAGTCTCATTTTGTGACGATTTTAAATTTTTTTCTCTATATTTGATTCCCCTTGACTCTCAAGGTTGTGTGAAAATTTCATTACGATCGGATGAATGGTGTAGCAATGTTGTTGTTGTTGTTTATTTAAGTCCTTGTCACTTTTCCAGCGTTTAGGACCAAGGTGTAGCAATGCATAAAAGATATACATATATACGTACAAACATTCATGATCGGATGAATGGTGTAGTAATGCATAAAGAATATACATATATACATACAAACAATAATGAAATAAAACACCTAAAAAGCAAAAAATATAACAGGGGCCCATATTTAATAACTATTGGCTTACATGAAATCTAGGGAGCCCAGTCCCCCTTAAATGATGTCTCTGAGTTTTGAAAGTAACGGTCTGAAAGGTGACCATATATTAACCACTTAAAAGTCAGGAGCTTACATAAAAGCCAGAATGGGCTACTTAACAGTCAAGAAAACAGACAAGGGAGGGTCAGTAAAAAGTCAGGAACAAGCCAGTTAAAAGTCAAGAAAGACCAACTTGAGTGCCGGAGCCCACTTAAGTGCGGGGAGACCTGCTTAAGGACGGGAGCCCACTAAAGTGCAGAGGCTCACGGAAGAGCAGGGCCCACTTTATGCCGGGGTTTTCTTAAGTACGTGGGGTTCCCTTAACTGCGAGGGGCCCATTTTAGTGCCGAGTGCCCCCTTAAGTGCGTATGGCCCACTGAAAAGTCCAGGAAAAACTGCTTAAAATCAGGAAGTGCCCACTTAGGTGCCGAGGGCCCCCTTAAGTGCGAGGGATTTACTTCAGTGCCGGGGGACCCCTTAGGTGCGTGGGCCCACTTAAAAGCAGAGGCTCAAGTATGAGCAGGGCCCACTTCAGTGCCAGGGGTTTTTTTCAGTGTGTGGGGATATCTTCATTGCCGAGGGCTCCCTTAAGTGCGAGGAACCCACTTTAGTGCTGAGTGCTCCCTTAAGTGCATGGGACCCACTTCAGAGCCAGGGGCCCCCTTAGATGCGTGGTGCCCATTTTAGTGCCGAGTGCCTCCTTAAGTGCGTGGGGCCTACTGAAAAGTCCAGGAAAAACCACTTAAAAATCAGGAAGGGCCCACTTGAGTGCCGTGGGCCCACTTAAACGTGTGGGAACCCCTTAAGGGAAGGGGTTCACTTAAGAGCGTAGGGCTCATTTTAGTGACGGGCCCACTTAACTGCGTGGGGCCCACCTTAGTGCCGGTGGCCCACTGAAAAGTCAGGGGGGCGACCGCCCTCCGCCCCCCTAATTGACGTCCCTGCGCCTACTCTTTTAGCAATACGAGTGAACTCCTTGCTTAATGGAGTAACGCTGGTGAAGCCGGTGAGGCTCGCACTGCCGAACTATCGATCGACATGCGAACGCTCTACCGCTCTGCCACCCAGTGGCGGCGCTATGATTTCAGAAAAGGGTGGGCAACATTTGGGCAAACAAAATTCAGGTCGGGCAAGCATTGACATGGCAAACCTAACGTATGCATTTAACTTGCTAAATATAATACTATATATATAGTATATAGTATTATATACTAGATGAATGGTAAAGCAATGCATAAAGGACTTACATACTTATATATATATATATATATACATACTTATCTATATATATAAAAGAACATGTCCTGACTGACTGACTGACTGACTGACTGACTGACTGACTGACTGACTGACTGACTGACTGACTGACTGACTGACTGACTGACTGACTGACTGACTGACTGACTGACTGACTGACTGACTGACTGACTGACTGACTGACTGACTGACTGACTGACTGACTGACTGACTGACTGACTGACTGACTGACTGACTGACTGACTGACTGACTGACTGACTGACTGACTGACTGACTGACTGACTGACTGACTGACTGACTGACTGACTGACTGACTGACTGACTGACTGACTGACTGACTGACTGACTGACTGACTGACTGACTGACTGACTGACTGACTGACTGACTGACTGACTGACTGACTGACTGACTGACTGACTGACTGACTGACTGACTGACTGACTGACTGACTGACTGACTGACTGACTGACTGACTGACTGACTGACTGACTGACTGACTGACTGACTGACTGACTGACTGACTGACTGACTGACTGACTGACTGACTGACTGACTGACTGACTGACTGACTGACTGACTGACTGACTGACTGACTGACTGACTGACTGACTGACTGACTGACTGACTGACTGACTGACTGATAATCAACGCCGAGCTCAAACGCCTCATCCTAGGAACGTGAAATTTGGAACTTATTTTACTTTTATTGCGTAAGCATCCGCTAAGAAAGGATTTTTGAAAATTGTGCTCCTGAGGGGAAGAAACTGGAAAACTAACTTTTTTCTAAAACAATATATATCTCGAAAACCAAAAATGAGGAAATTTTGAAATTTGGTATATGGATTCTTCTTGAAAAATAAAAAGATACGTGTTTCACCATTTTTTGAAAATTCGATTTCCCGGACCTCAAATGTGGGTTGGAAAATTGGGTTATTTGGTTTTTAAAGTAGCTGCTACTCAAAAACTGTGAATGTTACAGGAGTAAAAATCAGTATTTAGTTTCTACTCCAAAAATTTTGAAATACGTGTTTTAGCATTTTTTGAAAATTTGGTTTCCAGGACTTCAAATGTGGGGTGGAAAATAGGGTTAATTGTTTCTTTAAAGTAACTGCTACTCAAAAACTGTAAATACCACAGATGTAAAAATTAGTATTTAGTTTCTATTCTAAAAATAAAGATATACGTGTTTTACCATTTTGTAAAAATTTGGTTTCCAGGACCTCAAATGTGGGTTGGAAAATAAGGTTATTTGGTTTTTAATGTAACTGCTACTCGAAAACTGTAGATACTACAGGAGTAAAAATTAGTATTTGGTTTCTACTCCAGAAATAATGATTCACGTGTTTTACCATTTTTGAAAATTTGGTTTCCAGGACTTAAAATATGGGGTGGAAAAAGGTTACTTGGTTTTTAAAGTAATTGCTACTCAAAAACTGTAAATGCTACAAAAGTAAAATTATGACTTAGTTTCTATTCTAAAAATAATGATATACGTGTTTCACCATTTTTTGAAAATTTGGTTTCCAGGACCCCAAAGGTAAAGTGGAAAAAGGGTTATTTGATTTTAAAATAACTGCTACTCAAAAACTGTAAGTGCTACAGATGTGAACATTAGTATTTTGAGGTTTTGTGCCGGTTAAAAGTAGATGAATTCAGTTTATCACCAGACGGACGGCCAAGCCGTTATTTTAGAGTCTTCATAAGGCCCTGCCCAAACCTTAAATCAAGGTGCAACTGGCCGAGATTTTTAACCACCAAGTATATAGACATTTTAGTAATTTTAGGGTGTTCAGACGGGCCGGGCTAAACCTGAAGTCAAGGTGGGACGGCCGAAGTTTTTCATCAAGTATATAAAACTTCTAGGCCTGTAAAAACGGGCCCATATTAGACCAGTGCCGGGCCAGGAATTTCGGTTTTTGAAACGGGCTGGGCCAAGTTGTCGACGGGCCGAGCCGAGACCTAAAAAATTGATCCGTGCAGTACTCTACTATGTATGCACGGTTCAAATTCTCTAATTTCATGCGAGCGAAACCGCTACGGGCACTGCTAGTCTATATATATAAAAGAACATGTCCTGACTGACTGACTGACTGACTGACTGACTGATAATCAACGCCGAGCTCAAACGCCTCATCCTAGGAACGTGAAATTTGGAACTTATATTACTTTTATAGCGTAAACATCCGCTAAGAAAGGATTTTTAAAAATTTTGCTCCTGAGGGGAAAAAACTGGAAAACAAACTTTTTTCTAAAACAATGTATATCTCGAAGACCAAAAATGAGGAAATTTTGAAATTTAGTATATAGATTCTTTTTGAAAAATAAAAAGATACGTGTTTCACCATTTTTTGAAAATTCGGTTTCCCGGACCTCAAATGTGGGTTGGAAAATTGGATTATTTGGTTATTAAAGTAGCTTCTACTCAAAAACTGTTAATGCTACAGGAGTAAAAATTAGTATTTAGTTTCTACTCCAAAAATAATAAAATACGTGTTTTAGCATTTTTTGAAAATTTGGTTTCCAGGACTTCAAATGTGGGGTGGAAAATAGGGTTAATTGTCTTTCATAGTAACTGCTACTCAAAAACAGTAAATACCACAGATGTAAAAATTATTATTTAGTTTCTTTTCTAAAAATAAAGATAATCCGCTAAGAAAGGATTTTTAAAAATTTTGCTCCTGAGGGGAAAAAACTGGAAAACAAACTTTTTTCTAAAACAATGTATATCTCGAAGACCAAAAATGAGGAAATTTTGAAATTTAGTATATAGATTCTTTTTGAAAAATAAAAAGATACGTGTTTCACCATTTTTTGAAAATTCGGTTTCCCGGACCTCAAATGTGGGTTGGAAAATTGGGTTATTTGGTTTTTAAAGTAGCTTCTACTCAAAAACTGTTAATGCTACAAAAGTAAAAATTAGTATTTAGTTTCTACTCTAAAAATAATGATATACGAGTTTCACAATTTTTTGAAAATTTGGTTTCCAGGACTTCAAATGTGGGGTGGAAAATAGGGTTATTTGATTTTAAAATAACTGCTACTGAAAAACTGTAAGTGCTACGGATGTGAAAATTAGTATTTTGAGGTTTTGTGCCGGTTAAAAGTTGATGAGTTCACCGGACGGACGGGCCAAGCCGTTATTTTAGGGTCTTCATAAGGCCCTGCCCAAACCTTTTATCAAGGTGGGACGGGCCAAGATTTCTAACCAAGTATATAGACATTTTAGTGATTTTAGGGTGTTCAGACGGGCCGGGCTAAACCTGAAGTCAAGGTGGGACGGGCCGAAGTTTTTCATCAAGTATATAGAACTTCTAGGCCTGTAAAAACGGGCCGGGCCCATATTAGACGGTCCGTGCCGGGCCAGGAATTTCGGTTTTTGAAACGGGCTGGGCCAAGTTGTCGACGGGCCGAGCCGAGACCTAAAAAATTGATCCGTGCACTACTGTACTATGTAAGCACGGTTCAAATTCTCTAATTTCATGCGAGCGAAGCCGCTACGGGCACTGCTAGTATATATATATAAATCGGTGGCAGGCAAACAACAAACAACTTCTAATTTTTAACAAAATGTAATAATTAAATTAACTTAAAAGAAGCAGAAGACTATTTTCAATGTAATTATTTTAGAATTTCAACCAATTAGAATTTTTAAATCAGTTTTTTATCTATAATTCAAAGGAGCGTAAAGTCCTGCAGCCGCTTCCAACGAAGCAAACTAATTTTGTAAAAGTTTTAGCCTACGATGACATTCGTTGTCTGCAAGGTCTGCGGCTGATTCTTCATCTTTGACTGACGTTCGCCTGCGGTCGATTTTAATGTTTCCAACGGAGTGCACAGTGCCGTCTTTAACCTATTGGAGGCCCTGGGCATATTAGGATAATGGGGCCCCTATATCTTTGACAGAACACTATTTTGTTAGAATAATATTCTAACGAATAGACAAAAAAGTAGATAAACAAGGTTAACTATTTATTTTTATTAACAAAACAATCACATGAAACGAATAGATAAATGTAATATAGTCCAAAAAAGTAACTCTTTTAGCCTTTACAGCTTAAAAATCTATATTATTTGAAGAGGTATGAAGAGATATAAAAAGCGTTGCAGTGACTAATAATTAAAAAATAATAAATGTAATTTAGGTTCGATTTCTTCGTATTATATAAGTTTTTTGGCAATAAATATTGGTTTACTTACTTACTTACTTACTCCCAACGGCATGACCACCTGGTTTTGCTCTGTGATTTTAAGATAGTAATCGGAGATGAACTATCACCAAGTATGATGTTCACAAAAATTGCGCGGCGTTTTGGACTAACTTCAATGAAGTTGTAAAGACTCTGAATGGTCCTGGCATCCGCTTGCCCAAAAAATTGAACATGTCAAGTTGTGTGATTTCAATTCATAAGCTCCGCTTAGTCACTTTTATTTGATTCAGCAAATGCGTTATTTTTTCAATGTTGAGAGGCATCCGCTTGCCCGAAAAATTGAGTATGTCAAGTTGTGTGATTTCAATTCATAAGCTCTGCTGAGTCACTTTCAATTGATTCTATATAGAAATTAAACGAGAATAAGAGTTTAATAATTTATTCGCTTGCGAAAAGCAGCAAATGCGTTATTTTATCAACGTTGAGAGGCTTCCACTTGCCCGAAAAATTGGGAGGCAAAAATATTTGGGGGCATACGCTTATGGAGCCCTGGGCATGTGCCCATTGGGAAAGAGGGGCATGGGAGTGCAGGGGCGCACTGAGTTTTGAAATTGAATGAAACTTCACAAGTTTGGTTGAAGTAATTTATTAGCTTGGACGCTTGGACGGAGCTCTGCAATTGTTCGGTCGAATGGACAGAGCGTTTAAAAGGACGAGAAGTATTTATTTGCCTAAGGAAAAGTCTTAGAACGGGCCATCGCTCTTTTTGAACCGACTCCGATCGAAGTACTTTCCAATCGGTTTTTCCATTATTAAAAGAAGGGAAATGCGCGTACGCAGATCCCCGCACGCAAAAATGACGCGCCCGAGTTACCCGCATTTGTGATAATCGCAGAGGTCAGCGACGCCCTCGGTGCAATGGACGGGCCTCCCACTGGGAGAACCGCCTTCTTGATCACGGTAGCTCCTACGCCAGGTAAGTTTGAACACCGACTTTTTTTTATGATAGTTTATAGTCCTTTACACCAGGTGTTTTAAGACTCTAATGGCTGTTTTTTTTTTTTTTTTTTATAATAGTTTATAGTCCTTTACACCAAGTGTTTTAAGACTGAAACGGCTGTGTCAGAAGCACCTAAGTACTACCAGTCGTGGATCATAATTTGATCCTTTAACTTTTCCCTCCTCCTTTCTCCAGGCTTGGGACTCTCTAATGGCTGTATGGAGGAAGCACTTAAGTACTTCCTGTCGTGGATCAGAATTTGATCCTTTTAACTTTTCCCTCCTCCTTTCTCCAGGCTTGGGACTGGCTCGCAATTAGCGAGGCGGAGTTGAACACCGACGTAGACGTGCCCCTGATATGGACGTTGGGTCGACCACTCGCGGGTGTTTTTTTTATGGACGACTTCCGGTTCGCGCTTCTAGTCGTCAACGCTTGCCGACCGGCTGGCTAGTCTTGAACGGACGAGTTGCAATGCGACCCGAGAACATTTCGGCGAGCAAAGCTAGATGTCGCTGACCAGGTTAGGGCCGTAGCCTTTTCCCGGAGCTCGGCCAGGCAGAACGACCGTGGTCAGACGTTGTTGTTTTGAAAAACGCGTTGCCCGGCAGCGACACGCCACAGGCTCTGCTTGTTCGTCGGTTTGCCGAAACACCGACAGGAAGTAGCCAGGCGTGGCATAAAGAGAGAGCGTAGCTGCGGTCGGGCATACTTACTTGGCACAGGGACAACCGTGATCAAGAAGGTGGTTGCCCCGGGAGGAGGCTCGACCATTGCACCGCGGGCGAGTTGAGTCTTGCGATTACTCCGAATGCGGGTAACTCGGGTGCGTAATTTCTGACGGCGGGGAGTTGCGTTCGCGCATCTCCCTAACACAAAATGAACGTGTACTAAAAAGATGCGATGCCAGTCGTTCATTCTAGCAGCATACGCAAACAGCTCCTTCCGATCCAGATTCATATGTGAAATTGCAAAATCGCAGTTTAATAGAGAGATTCGCTCGACGGACGTATTTTTTCGGATCGATTGGACAAGATTTAAGTAAAGATAGAAAGTTGTAAAAGGTTTCGAAATTTCTTCAAAGAAATAAACCACGCGGTTTTAGTTCATTCGAAGAAAGCAGAACTTAATTTTTCGAGACGAAAATTTAGGAATAAAAATTTCATTTTTAAAACATCGATTCGAAAGTTCATTACGCATGTAGTATAATTAGAATACTGTGGTAAATGTTCTTGTATTTTCTAGATATTTCTTCATCATCAAAAACCGATTTGATCCTGACGATTTAGAAAACGTACAAAAGGTTTGTTGAAAACAAAGCTTTTACCGTTTACTGGTTTTCTTTTTGCAAATTTTAAAATAGGGAAAGGCGCGAACGCAGCTCCCCTCAGGCAAAAATGACGCGCCCGAGTTGCCCGCATTTGGGGCAATCGCGGAGTTCAGCTTGCTCGCCGGTGCAATGAGCTAGCCTCCAGCCGGGAGAACCGCCTCGGTGATCACGGTGTCTCCTGCGCCAGGTAAGTTTGATTTCGGCTTGTTGTTGTTGTTTATTTAAGTCCTTGTCACTTTTTCAGCGTTTAGGACCACACAAAAAACAAAACAAAAATATTAAAATGAAAATAAATAAGTAAAAGTAAAATAATCGTGAAATAAATAATATAAACAGGAAGTAGAGAAAACAGTTACAACATATGAAAACATGGAAAAAAAATCATGAAAAAAAAGAGAAGAAAAAAAAATAAGTAAATAAAATAAGAATAATAAAAAATAAATAAGTAACTAAATAATAAAAAAAAATACATAAGAATAATAATATTGGACATGAAGTGTTATTCACAGTTAAATTATATAGTAGAGAATTGGTAATGGTAGTGGGTGAAATGTGGAGCAAAAAGTTGAAGTGAAAAAAAAAAAAAAAATATATAAATAAATAAATAAAAAAAATAAAAATAAACAAATAAAAAAAATAATAAAAATAAATAAATAAAAATAATAAATAAATATTTACATAAACATTCAAGTTTATCAAGACATAGAAATATTTACACACAGGTCCATATGGATTAATAATATCGAAAGAGTGTTTTCCAGAGTTAAAGTCAAATTAGATCTGGTTCATTTTGTGTGATCCAGTTGAAGATGAGGTCTTGGCATTTTGGGTTGTTTAGGATGGTTCCGATGTCAAAGTCTACTTGTTTCAGTATCTTTTTTATTTCCTGATGGAGGGGTGCCCTTGTTCTGCAGCTTGTAAGGAAGTGCTTGACGGTCTCCGGTTCCTGACATGTGTCACAGAAACCTGTGCTGTGTTTCCCATAGACTTTGAGGTTGGAGTTTAGGAGAGTGCAGTTGAGTCGGAGCCTGGAAATGATGACTTCTTTTTTTCTATTCATGTCTTGGAATTGTGAGTGGAAGGACGGCTGAGGATTTAGTTCTCTGTGATGGCTGTTCTGATACAAGTTTCGCCAAATTGCTTTCCATTCTTCAAATGTTTTTGTTTTTATGATATTACGAATATCATCAATGGTGTGTGGAACAGTAATTTGTATGGTGGGATGATCGGTTGCTATTTTAGCAAGTTTGTCTGCAGTTTCGTTTCCACGGATACCAATGTGGCTGGGTATCCATATTATTGTGCATGAGACTCCGTTGGTTTTGAGAGTGGTGATATGTTGTAGTATGTCTTGTATGATTGGTTTGATGCTGGAGCTGTCGTAATTAGATATAGCCTGGACGGAGCTGAGTGAGTCGGTAAAAATGGCTATATTGTCGCCTGGTTCTTGCTGTACGGACCATTGGAGGGCTTTTTGAATGGCTGTAAGTTCAGCAGTAAAAATGGAGATGTTGTCGGTTGTACGTTGACTCAGCTCGTAGTTTTTACTAGGAATGAAGATTCCAATTCCTGTTTTTTCTTTTATTTTTGAGGCATCGGTGTAGATTTTTATGTTGTTATTGTAGTTATGTATTTTTTCTAAAGACGTCTGAAGAGCGCTAGGTTCTTCTTTTTGGATTCCGAGTAGAGTGATGTCAAGGTTTGGTAAAAATAGTTTCCACGGTGGTGTGTCGAAGTTAGGCGAAGGGTGTTCTTGGAGATTTTGGATTCTTTGGTCGTTAAGGTAGTTCTTCATTACCAACGGTGCTGTGTGTGGCTTTCTTTTACTCAGATTTGACTTGATCCATGTACTTCTCTTATTTGGGTCTGGAAAGTATATGATTCTGCTTGGATGGTGTGGGGTGATTTTGGTTTTTGCGGCGTAGATGGCTGTACGTTGTCTAAGACGTAATGAGATGGGTATTTCTCCACATTCTACGAGGAGTGCATTACAGTTAGTTTTCCCTCCTGCTCCACATGAAATTCTCAAAGCGCTGTTCTGTATTGTCTGGAGTTTCTTTTTGAGAGATTCATTGGCTTGGTTGAAGGCTTCGCCACCGTATTCTAGTATAGAGCGAATGGCTGCCTTGTAAAAAGTGAGAAGAGTTCTTTTATGGCTACCCCACGAAAGTCCTGTAATTGCTCTCATGAGGTTTAGTCTTTTTTTTGTTCTCTTTATGGCATATGCAATGTGTGGTCCCCATGTGGCTGCTGCGTCAAATATAACGCCTAAAAACTTGTATTCGTGAACTTTGGTGATGTTTACTTCAAAGATTTTAAGTGGTGTTTTGTGTCTTCTTTTTTTTGGTCTGGGTTTCGAGAAAAAAGGAGACTGACAGTTTTTGATTTAGATATTTTGAAGCCCAGATCGGTGAGTGCAACTGTAACTTTGTTCAAGTAGTTTTGCATGTGAGTGTAGATTTCCTTGATATTGTTGCCGGTAATCCAAAATGCGCAGTCATCTGCATATAAAGAAATCTTTATGTTTTTTGGTGGTGTGGGTAGATTGTTTAGGAGAATGGTGAAAAGAGTAGGACTGAGTACGCTTCCTTGTGGAGTTCCGTTTTCTTGTAGGTGAGTGTCGGAGAGTTCGCTCCCAACCCTCACTTGAAAAGTTCTTTGCTTCAAAAAATCATCTAACCATTTTAATATCCTTCCTCTAAGTCCATATTGATGGAGGGTATGGATGACGCCTTTAATCCATACTAGATCGAACGCTTTTTCAAGGTCGTTTGATTTCGGCCTTTTTTTTTTTTTTTTTTTTTATAATAGTTTATAGTCCTTTACACCAAGTGTTTTAAGACTGAAACGGCTGTGTCAGAAGCACCTAAGTACTTCCAGTCGTGGATCATAATTTGATCCTTTTAACTTTTCCCTCCTCCTTTCTCCAGGCTTGGGACTGGCTTGCAAAAGCAAGGCGGAGTTTTGATTTCGGCCGTCCTGACCCGAGTCATATGGAACCGGCGCGCGTCTGGCGATGGTGTTTCGCTTCGGAACCGACCAGGGCGAAAACGATAGGGGTCGAAGATTGCGACATTTCTGGACAGACGTCGTTTCGTTGCATTTACGGACGACAGATCTTCTCTGGCCTGCGACGGGCTGTCGGTCGGGTCTGTCTAGAGTGCCGGCGACTGTTGGCTGCAATCCGGTTCGAAAACACCGCCGGGATAGGGGCGTGTGGAGATTAAAACTGCGACGTGCGCGACGCTTTTCATACTAACCTGGCACAGGGGAAACCGTGATCACGCAGGCGGCTCCCCCGGGTGGAGGCTCGTCCATTGCACCGAGGGCGGGTTGAGTCCTGCGATTACCACAAATGCGGGTAACTCGGGTGCGTTATTTTTGATAGCGGGGATCTGCGTTCGCGCATTTCCCCATATCCTTTCAATGAAGAGATAGAAAAACAAAAATTCGTCTGGCTTGCTTCTGCCGAACAGTCGTCAAGCCACTTTGCTTTCGATTGCGGGCGCTCTGAGGGCTGCGCCGAGGTAGCCTACGCTGTCGGTGGTGTCAAAACTTTTCTTTTTATAAACCTGAGACGACGCAGAGTTTAAACATTCGCTTTTCTATTTGTGACGACTAAGAGAGAAACTGACTTTACAGCTAGTTAGATAGTCAAATAGCTAATTCGTAAAAGATAGAAACCGGTTATTGAAAAAGCCACCTGGCGAATAAAGGGTTTTCTTTTCGAAAATGTTTGCGACGATGGGCATCCGACCTAGCCTAACTCGATGCGTCATATTGCTTCCGAAACTAATGGTTACATTTTGCTCGTTCCATAAAATTTGTCTTTCAACCTGAGTGCAGGGGCGCACTGAGTTTTGACTGAAACTACGCACCAGTTTGGTTGAATAAACTTTATCAGCATGGAATTGTTCGGCCGACTGGGCAGAGCGTTTTAAACCGGCGAGAAGTTGGAAAAGATATTGCAACTTTCTTCTCGGAAGCATTTAATTGCCCAAGGGAAAAGTCTTAGAATGGGAAATGGCTCTTTCTGAGACGACTCAGATCGGAGTGCTTTAGCTAGTTTTTCTTTCGATTACTAAAGGAAGGGAAATGCGCGTACGCAGATCCCCGCACGCAAAAATGACGCGCCCGAGTTACCCGCATTTGTGGTAATCACAGAGGTCAGCGACGCCCTCGGTGCAATGGACGGGCCTCCCACTGGGAGAACCGCCTTCTTGATCACGGTATCTCCTACGCCAGGTAAGTTTGAACCCCGACTTTTTTTTTTTTTTTTATAATAGTTTATAGTCCTTTACACCAAGTGTTTTAAGACTGAATTGGCTGTATGTAGGAAGCACATAAGTACTTCCTATCGTGAATCAAAGTTTGATCTTTTTAACTGTCCCTCCTCCTTTATCCAGGCTTGGGACTGGCTCGCAATTAGCGAAGCGGAGTTGAGTTTTCAACAAAAAAAAAAAAAAAAAAAAAACAAAAAAAAAAAAAAAAAAAAAAAACAAAAGATTGAACCCCGACGTAGACGTGCCACTAATATGGACGTTGGATCGACCACTCGCGGGTGTTTTTTAATCGAGAGAGAGATAGGGCGAGAGAGAAGGAACGGGAGAGAGGGTGAGAATTTGTAATTTGCATTCAGGCATAGGTAAACCAGAACACACTAGAAACCCAAATTGTTAAGATGCAAAATTATTATATAATAACTAGAACAATTTATTTCAAAAATAAATAAATTACAACTAAATTTTTACTTTTACTCTATAAAAAATAAGATAGTTAAAAGTAAACTATAATAAACAGATAAAAAGATATTAAGATATAATAAGATAAATGTTTGCTCGAGACTTGACTTAACCGGTGTGCCCCGCTTTTGCAAGCCGTTAGATTACCTAGCCTAAATTAGAGATTAAAGTACTGGAACAAGCTAAACAATTATTATTTTGCAAAAATATCTCAAGAATGGGTACAAATTGCCAGGTAGGTTTAGTTTCAACCAAAACGATTATTTCGTGGTTACGAGATGCCTTACACAGCGATGCCGTTCCTTCTGATGTGAAAAAGAGTGTGTCGACGTATTTAGACAACTCAGCAGATGCTAAATCAGTGCCGCTGAATTTAATAAAGATAGTTCATGGATCATACTGTAACGGTAAGGCTGATCTTAATCCTAATCTTTTACTTTTTTAGGCTTCTTCTTGTAGGGCTGCACTGGGTGAAACTGATGAATCTGCCCCAGGTAAACATGGAGAATAGCTGCAGAAATTATTTTCGGTGTTTTTAATTACTTTTTCCCTTATAATAATTATATATTTGTAATCACAATAATAACTCCAATTTATTGATCCAAGCAGTTTACTAATTTTGATAATAAAGATCTCTCGGAAAACTCACGAAATGCGCAAGAGAACCACAACAAAAACTATGAATAGCACAGTCGAACAGAAACGGTTTATAGCGTAGTCAAAAATAAAGTTATTTGCAAAAAAACGTAACAATCACAAGATAAAATGTAATCACGCAGTCAGATTAACATTATTTACAGAAAAAAATGACAGTTTATTTTAGTCCGAGCAGTTTTTCAGAGAAAGATAAAACTGGATATTTTTCAATTAAAGAAACACAGAGTTTCAGCAAAGAATTTGCTACCTGGTTTGAAACTACGGAACTCAAATTTACTTAAATAAGTAATTTATTTCTTTAAAAATATTTTATAAAAACTCGAAAAAATAATTTCTTTTACATTTTATTTCACTTCACTTCTAGTTTGTTTTTTGTTTATGAGAATAATTTTTTTTCGACTACCTGATGCTTTTCTGGCGTTAACTTCTTTTTTAATTATAATTTTAAGAAATTAATTGGATCAGTCAATTGGTAATTTATTTGTCTTTTTAATTATAATAATTTTATAATAGAAAAATAATTAAAAACACCAAAAATAATTTATGATGCTATTCTCCATGTTTACCTCTGCCCCAGAGTTGGACATGGGTTGGGTTGGATTGGGCTGGGTTGGGTGGAAAAAAATTGAAAAAAAATTTTTAATTAAAATTTCTTTTTAACTGGGTTGGGTTAGAAAATTTAACTTTTCAGTTGGGTTGGGTCGCCAAAAATGGACCCATTTCCCCTCTGATCTACCCCCCAACAACAACAAATGCCGACGTAAGACCCGCCTACTTATTTAAAAGTATACATAGCATAGACTATAGGTAATCTCCTAGTGCAGGGGTTCTTAGCTGGTGGTGTGCCTTTCTAGTTTAGAAGGGTCCAAAAAATAAAAATTTAAAAAATAAAATTTATAAATTTGAAACAGATATTATATTTCAGTTTTTTAAATAGCACTAATTTTAAAATTGCGATTTGACATCAACGGTTCGGTTAAAATCACTGGACGATTAAAACACCTGACTTAACGATTTAAAGCAGGGGTTCTTAACCAGTGGGGTGCACCCCCAAAAGAGGTTGCCATTCTAGTTCTAATTTTTAAATTTGGAACAACTCGAACTTCCCGTTTATGCTGTAGACTTTACATTCTATTAAATTAAATTCCTGGTGATGGATGCATCTTCTAAAATTGGGGAAGGGGTATTTAAAAAAAAAATTTGAAAGACTTCCAATTTTCAGGGAGGTATTTTTTTCAACAACAGTCATTTTCCAAAAACCAGGTATTTTACCAAAAAAATGTTTAATTGATACTCTGGTGGGGGATGCATTCCCCTACCCCCGGGATTTGTCCCTGCTTATCACTTCAATTGGCATTTAAAAACTGAAAGGTGTAAAAAAACTGGAAATATTCGGAGGACTGTGTTCAGTATGGTTTCACTTTTACCACTGACAAAGACAACACACAATGAGCCACCGAATTGTTTTTAATGTAACTAAGTCCTGCCAAATGACAATTTAAAACCAATTGAGCTAAAAGAGCATTTCAGTCCAGTGCATTCCAACAATTCCAAATCGATTGATGTTCTTAAACAGAAAAGAGCTTGGTGTAAGGCTGCAGCAAGTATTTTGGTCTATTATTGACAAACTAATCCTGATTGCCTTTTACCTAGTTTTTTATCAAATTGTTGAAAGTAAAAAGCTTCACACTCTTTTTTAGATAGCTACCCAGCTTTGACCAAAAGTGCACTGACATTCATCATTTTTTTTGCTACTGCCTACCTACTTGTGTGAGATTAGTTTTTCTGCTTTGGTAAATGTGGAAACCAAGCAAAGAATTTGATTGGAGGAGGTGATGATATGTGAATTGCCTTTTTAAAGATTGGTCCTCATTTTACTGACCTAATCGGTGCAAAGCAACACAAAATAAATTAAATAGAAAACTTGATGCAAATCACTTAAATTTTACTTATTATTTTTTATATGTAAAAGGTAAGGGAGTGCGGTTAAATCGAGTTTGACCAAAGGGGGGCAGCGGGAAAAAAGGTTAAGAACCACTGTCCTAGTGTATCAGTCTGGGCCAATTTCGATATAAAACCCAGTTTTGAAAACGTTTAAATAAAATAAGCACAAAACATTGTAAGAACTAGGGCTGTGCCGGTATACTGGCCAGTTTTCGGCAATATTAACAAAGACCGGTTCCGCCGGTATGAAGGGTGCCGGAACTGGTATTGAACAATCGGTATTCAGTACATCACGCATCAAAGACAAAGAGTCAGAATGTGAGCATATTTAAGATTTTTGATCGATATTAATTTAAAAATGTATTGTGCTAGTTTCGTGGAAGTTATCATAACAGAAGTTTGAAATATGGACTTGGAGCAAAAAAGAGTCGTTTGAATTGCCACTTGGAAAACAGTTGTAAAAAAACTCATTATAATGGGTTTTAAACACCACAATAGCATTTTGCTTGAAAAACCCCTATCAGCTGTTTAGATTGTTTTATACCGATAGCTCAATTTTCCGGTATTTTTCTTTTCAGTGGTTATTATTCAATCCTTGTGATGTTCTAATAAATTAATTACTATGAAAAAATTTACAGTTGACTTTGTGCAACATTTTTACAGTCTGCCCCTAAGATCATGCTGCTATGAAATAATTAATTTAAGCTTCTTTGGATACATTTAACGGTTGCGACTTATTTTCAATTCATTATTAACAGATCATTTATTTTATAATTATGAATTGCATAACACAAATCACATAATTTCAGGGCATTCTCTACATGAAATCATTCAGGGCAGTACTCTTTGTTATCCTGAAGTGCCTGTCAGAAAGAGAGTAATTTATTAAAATATTTATTTTACTTATTAATTATCTACTATATATAGTTGGCTAACTATCTTTCTGTAATTCAATATGATAAAATGTTGCTTATAATTTTGTTCCTGAAATGTTTATTTCATGTAGCTCACATTTTCTGTTGTTCATCAGTGTATTTACTGTTTTGTTCTGCCAATTTTCTGTTTTCTCACCGACCCCTTTATGTATTATCTGTATGTCTGTGCTCTTCGTTACCGATCGGGTAAGTGGCTAATGTCCTCCGATCGAGATCAATAAATAAAATAAAAATAAATAAAGAGATATTTTCGTTGTAATAAATACAAAAATTGTTTTTTAGATTGTTTATATGGGGATCGTTATTTTGTAGTTGTTAATAAAATTATTTTTTAGACTCTTTCTTTTATAGGCCTGTCATCCGTCAGGCTTGAGCTAGTTATTTAATGATTCTTCAGCCATGATATATTAAATAATAATTTTTTTTACAATTGTTTTTTTTTATGATAATTTTTAAATAATAATAAAATAATATGTTTTATTTGATGCCTAGAACACCTTTTCTAGTTTAATATTTGTTTAGTGAAATTTTGTTGCAGTTAATATCATTTTGAAATTTTTTTTTTTTTAAATAAATTCTATTTGTTTTTTTATAAACATAACTAGCAGTAATACCCAAAGTTGCCTGGGTTTTTTTTTAAAGATTTTCTTTCCACCATTTCCCTTTCTTTTTTTCTCTTTCTTCCTCCCCCAGTTAATTTTTTTGGTTTGGGAGGGAGTAGAGTTGGCCTGCTTGCCACGTGTTGCTAAAATCCACATTCTAAATTTGCTTCTATTACAATTTTTATGATGAAGGCATGGAGAAAACAAAGGTAATATTAGATTATATAAAAAGTGTAGACCAAAAAAAGCAAAAATTGATGTATTATCCCTCAGTCAAAATCAGCTTTGGGCAGATTTTATCATTTTTTTTTATATTTAGGATTTTATTTAATGACAAAGAGGCATAGTCCAGAATTAAAGCAAGGCACAAAAAATACTTTGATCAAAACCAATGATTTTCATTCAGTCAGAATCATGCATTACACTAGTAATTTAACTGAAGAATGGAATGATGCTACCTGGCAAGTGTCTCGCTTTATCAATTGCTATTGGTCTCTGAATCTGTTGAATATTAACATGTCTGGTTCAGTTGATGATTCAATTGCTGTCTTCTCAAACACAGCCCAACAATTTATTTTATTATATAATGAGGGCAGGCCAGAAATAAGAGAATTTTGTTTAATTTGCGCTCAAGCAATGAACATACACTTGAACGATGAGGAGTGTTGGATGTTATTGTATCAAAACACTGCCACAAGCTAGTTTTCATCTTCCCACTCTTTATAACATTAAACTGCAAATGCTTGGCCTTTACGCAATAATTGTTCAACTCCAACACCAGATATAAACACTGAAAGAAGGTTTACATGTTTATGTGTTGACAAATCTTTGATCAATTTGCAATCCCCATGAATTGTTAAATGGGCAGTTGATAAAAACTTGCTGCATTCAAAGTGTTCACATAATAATCATTGCTAAGAATACATGTAGCATTTCTTAATAGGCAGCCCTTTTAAGCAGGAAGAAATTCCCCTTGGGTCGGACCTTGGAATTTACTGCTACTAACCATACAAGTCTGCTAAAAAATTTCACAGAAGCCCTGTTATGGAATTACTAAATTGTGTCCAAAATATACATCAAAACCTTTATATCTAACACAAAAAATATTCTACCCACCCCATTTTGGACTCCCTTTTTTCACTTATTCTGTATCTAACCCTTCAATAAAATTAAATCATTTTCCCTCTTTTGTATCTCCATATCTAAGATACTTAATCAAGCCCATTCTTATAATGTGAAGATAAACATGTGTGCAGTATGGAGCTTACCTGTTGGTTATTGTGAAAACAATAGACATGTATGTGTGTATGTGTGTGGAAGCTCACCTGTTGATTATTGAGACAACGTGGGTGTTATTTGATTATTTATAATTATTTAATCTAGATTTTAAAAAAGACAGGCACTTGCTGCCTATCAAATTCTAGTATAGCTTTAAATAATATTGTGTGTATAGTGTTTGTGTGGGTAATCGCTTATGAAATCCAAACTGCACTGGCAATCTAAACAATATTTACCATGGAAGTAGTCCTTGTTGATGAAAAATTTTTAAGAAATTTAAACAAAATCTGTTATTTATTCTATGTTTCATTGGCAAAAAACCTCTGGGCAACTCAGGATAACCCTGCTAGTAACATATATAATGGTGGAAACATTTTGACCCCCTGGAAAATGCTGAATTTTCATCCCTGAAATACAATGAGTAATTTTTTTATATATAGATAATTAATTAATGGTTATATTCACATTTTGAATTAGAATCCAGAACTAGAGGCTAGAGTGCAGAAGTTGAAAGCCCAACAGGAACAGATTGAGTACAATAACATGATCAGAAATGTAGCTACAAAAAATACTGCAGTTAGATCATTTGATTTTATATTATTATATAATAATTAGTTATGCTATGAGAATAATAAATTTTTAAGTAATTTATTTCTAAATGGTGAAATGTCTGTTCTTATTTCTACAGAATCGTGACGAGTCACTTGGTTACCAATGTAAGATTCTTTATTACAGTATTTATCTTAACTTGACTACCAATGTAAGATTCTTTATTACAGCATTTATCTTAACTTGATTACCAATGTAAGATTCTTTATTACAGCATTTATCTTAACTTGATTACCAATGTAAGATTCTTTATTACAGCATTTATCTTAACTTGATTACCAATGTAAGATTCTTTATTACAGTATTTATCTTAACATTTTTTCTTGTTTTTTTTGTTTATCTGGGTCAATACTGCATAATTTATTTATATTTATGCTCTAAAAAGAGAAAAATAATTTTCTATTTAAAATTTGTGAGTCGATTTTTTATATTTTGGAATGTTACTCAGGTTTTTAGTTAAAGAATTTTACTGTTAAGATTTTAGTATGTATGTTAACAAATTATATATATCCAGATAACTATTTTTGCCCTTTTTGTGCGTAAGAGAAAACATGGTTTCAAAAAAGTTTTTATTTAAGTGTTATTACTAAGCTTCTGCGTCCCGTTATTTTATTGGAACGATACGATACGATTTCTGAAATTTGTCTCGAATTAAACGATACGATACGAGACGCTTCGATCAATAACGAGGCGATTCCGATACGATACGATATCGGGATCTCGACGGAAGTGGAAATTTTGTCTCGAATAAAACGAGATAACATAGAATGATGAACTATATGCGACAGACAATATTAATAACTACATTAAAGGAATTCATTGAAAGAAAATTTATAAAAATTTACCAAATTTAATTTTTTTTAAACTTGAAATAAGTTTCATTTGTTTAGTTTTGGTACATCTGTTTGTCTAAATTTAGACTCTAAATAATACGCTACCGCCGATAGTAAGTATTTATTTAGTTCGCATTATGTGGTAGTTTATCAAATTAATTAAATGATTTTACTTGCCGATGAAAAGAAAAATTAAAATTATTTTTTCAAGTAATTGAAAAGTAGAAAACCTTCTAGCACACCAATAGAATGACATTTTTAGGCAATTCAATAGTGAAAGTGGAAAAACCAATGGAGATAGAAATAGATTGCAGATTACTGAGATTGAGATTACTAGATTACTAAGATTAGATTAAAATGATACTGTTTCCTGCAGTCTTTGCATCTGGCAAGATTTACTTCTACATCCTTGTCATTGACTTTCTGCGTGACCGTCTCTTCCTCAAAGTACTCCCAGATTTGACCCCGGTGACGCGGCATGATGACAAACACGAGAAAGTGCCTCTATGCAAGAATTAAGAAATTTAAAAAAACCCAGCGGGTTTACTTATAGGCGATGGCGAATCCGGTTAGCAATAGCAAGAAAGAAGCTGAGAAAGTTTCGAATTCCAGCTGCAGACGATGTGCACACTACAGGTGGCACACACATACTCACACACAACCAAGAATATAATCAAGATTATAAAGATATATCTTAGATGAGCTACTATTACGGTCAATTACGGATATCGAAACACTAAAATAATCTTTTTTGCTGCCGGTTCCCAGACTAAAAATAGTAAATAATGGGGCTACAGGCTGTCTGGAAAACCTAATTTAAAGTGGGGATGATAATAGTTATAAACTTCTGTCAATAGGTAGATTAATTAATCAATGTTGATGAATCAATTGCAAATATTCACAGTTGTGACAATCCTTAATTAAATATGTATGACTTTCGTTATTTATTGGAAAATATTTTTTTTAAATCTCGCTATTTGTTTCGAGACTTTATACGAGAACCAAATTTAAGTCTCGCTATTTTATATCGATACGAGACTTCTTCCGCAGGCTGTATCGTTTCAATGGCGATATGGGATCTCCCGTATCGTTTTGAAATCTCGATTGATTTCGAGATAACGATTTAGGGATGCAGATGCTTAGTTATTACTCTTTGCTCATTGCTACATTATAATGATTTATTTAATTTGTCATTAAAATTATTTCACTTTAAATATCAGTTAGTGTTTGTTTTTTTGTACGAAGATCAATGATGTAATTTTTTCAGACAAGATGTTGAACAGACAGCTGTGTACCATTTTTAACACCATCCTTACAGTAGTCTGCATTTTCATCTTTGGTTACAAGGCGACTGAATTTATTCTTGAAAAGCCTGATGTTATCTATGTGAGGAAAAGTTTTATTTCATATTTGCCAAGTTTTTTTTTTAGATAAAAATTAGTTTAAACTCTAAGTTTAAAAATACTTTACTATATAATCCAAATTTTTTATACTCTATTATATAATTTACAGAAACTGAAGATTGCATTTGTAAATTAGCTGCAAACATTTCACAGTCAGAAGGTTCAACGATTAAATGTTCATGAAAAATGTACACACTGTGTAGCATTTTTTGTTTTATTATGTCGAGAGATTTTCCAAACTAATTCCTAAGCCCCAATTGGATATATAGTGTTTTAATCAGCACCTTTGTAATGTCCACCAATGTTTCCTTCTTAATTTTTTTCTGTCTGGTCAAAAACTGTAAATCAGTGTCACAGAAACAAAGATAACTGGGAGCTATGTAAAACCACCTCGAAGACCCATTAGGAATGCCATCCTCTAACCAGTAATCATCCTACCTCAGTCAATGCAGTAAACTCTTAGCATATAGCAGTACCCATGGATAGCATTTGAGTTCATACATTTTTCGGCAATGCCCAATTCTTATCTCATTTCCATTTCATGTGCTTGACCGTTTCCAGGTGGTTATATTCTTTCAACTAGCTTCTGTCTATAAATAATGTAAGCCAAACAATAATATTATGAACTAATTGTGAACGTTTTATTTTTGCTCCTTTGGTAAACGTTTTGTTGTGAACATTTTGTCGTTGAACATTTTGTCGAGAACATTTTGACGTTGAACATTTTGTCGAGAACATTTTGTCGTTGAACATTTTGTCGAGAACATTTTGACGTTAACATTTGACGTGACATCAGTCATCACTTTTTGGTGACAGTCAGGTAGCTCAGGGTTAAGAGCGCTTGCAATTAGATTAGGATTTTAAATTTGTAATTCTCCACTAATAATTTGTGAAATATCAAATTTGCTTGTTTGTATTTCCAGCAAACCATGGTTGGTCTCATACTTGGTACTGTCGTCTTCATTGCAGATCTCTACTTCATTGTCAAAAATGAAATGTGAAACTGTAGCTCTTTTTAAGTTTATTTGGTGATTTCATAAGGATCTTATGGTATCTGTGAAAAGATGCTTCCAATACGTTATTACTAACATCCCATGTCATTATTGACGGATGTTAGCGACTTTAATTTTTTGTCAGCTGAATGTCTGTGTAAATTCTTATTTGTGTTGCGTCTGCCGATTTTGTATTTAAGGATTAATAACATTTTACTGTAAAATATAACTTTGACTCTAGCTATTCTGTTGATAGTTATATTCCAGTTATGAATAGTAATTGAAGATATGGGTTATATGAATTGTATATTAATGTGCAATATGTATTTATTTTTTAATGATTTGTTTTAATGTTGTAATTTATTGAGTATGTTGGTTTTTATAATAACAACTAGCGGGGGTTTTCAGAGGTTTTCTCTCTTGCTCCCGTTTCTTTCCCCTCTTGCTCTCCCGCTTCCGGTCGCTTTCCCGTTCCCGGTCGATTTCCCGTTCTCGCTCACGCTTGCTCTCCCGTTCCCGCTTGCGCTCATTTTTTCTTTTCACTCTTCGCTAACTTCTTTTAGCCCATAAAGTGTAAAATAGATTTGCTAAAAGTTGCTTGGAAGCCTTCAAGCGTTGTTACGTAAACTAAATTTGAATTTTATTACGCAATTACCTTTGATTGTCGTACATAGGCACCCTGAGGTGGAGTATTGGAGTAGGGAGTCCAAGCCTTCTTAACTTTCTTCCCCTGTATGAGAACTACCTCCATGCCAAATTTCATCAAGATCGCTCCAGCCGTTTAGATTTCTATAAAAGAGGCAGACTCACAAACATTCATTTTTATAGATGACTAGCGGGGTTACCCGGCGTTGCCCGGGGTTATTCTAATGTTTGTCTCTCTCGCTCCCGTTTCCTTCTCCACTTTCCCGTTTTCGTCGCGTTCCCGGTCGCTTTTCCGCTCTCGGTCGTTTTCCAGCTCCCGGTCGCTTTCCCGCTCAGAAGTTTTGTTATCGATTTTCTCTCTTGCTCGCGTTTCCTTCCAAGCTTGCTCTCCCGATTCCAGTCGCTTTCCGCGTTCCCGGTCGCTTTCCCGTTCCCGGTCGCTTTCCCGTTCCCGGTCGCTTTCCCGTTCCCGCTCGCTTTCCCGTTCCCGCTTGCTCTCCCGTTCCCGGTCATGCTTGCTCTCCCATTCCCGGTCACGGTTGCTCTCCCGTTCACGCTCATTTTCTCTTTTCCATTCTTTCATAACTTCTGTTAGCCTATAAAACGTAAAATAGATTTGCTAAGACTATATATATATATGAATGTTTGTGGGTTAGTTTGTCTATTATAGAAACGGGAAAGCGACCCGGAACGGACAGCGAGCGGGAACGGAAAAGCATGCGTGAGCGGGAATGGGAGAGCAAACGTGAGCGGGAACGGGACAGCGACCGGGAACGGGAAAACGACCGGGAGCGGGAAAGCGGCCGGGAGCGGGAAAGCGACCGGGAGCGGGAAAGCGACCGGGAGCGGGAAAGCGACCGGGAGCGGGAAAGCGACCGGGAGCGGGAAAGCAACCGGCAGCGGAAAAACGACCGAAAACAAGAAAGCGAACAGGAGCGGGAAAGCAGGTGGGAAAGGAAACGGGAGAGAAAGAGACAAACATTAGAAAAACCTCTAAAAACCCGGGCAACGCCGGGTATCTCCGCTAGTACATACATAAACACACAGACACACATACATGCATATACACATACATACATACACACATACATAGATATATAGTTCCCGCTCGCTCACCCGCTCCGCTCATTTTGTGACGGATTTCAAAAAAATTTTCTCTATATTTGATTCCCCTTGACTCTCAAGTAGAGGTGTGCGCGGGGATGACTTTTCGTCCCCATCCCCAACCGTCCCCGTGAGTGTCATCCCCGCCATTATCGTCCCCATCCCCAACCGTCCCCGCAGTGTTTCATCCCCATCCCCAACCATCCCCGCAGTCCATAAATCTTTCATCCCCATCCGTCCCCGTACCGTTTATTCCCAATTTTTATTCAATCCTGTACTAGTCATTATTGTTAACTTAAGTGTTTATATATATATATAATTGTAATTACACTGTAATAGGAATCAATACAATTTATTTGAGACCATGAATAAATAAAAGTCCATCAACGTTTTTTTCACTTAGCTGAGTTCGTCTATCATTTATTGTTAGTCCACCCATTGAAAATACTCTTTCAGAGGATGTGCTTGCTGCTGGCACACTCAAAATATTTTCTGTGACTTGGGATAGTTTTGGCCATTTCTTTGAGTTTTTTCCCCAAAAACTGAGCAAATCACCTTTTACACCTTCTTCCTTTAATGCCAAATAGTCAGCAACCTTATAAAAATAATTAACATTGTGAAACTAGTTGCTCATGTAAGCAAAAGTAATTAATAACAATGAACCAGTCTAAAAAAAAATTTCTTGCTTTTAATATAAAGATAATTTAATAATAAAACTTACTTCATTCGAAAATGAACTTGTTAACGTTGTGGTGTACAAGCTGGCATAAAAGTCGTCCTCAAGTTTTCTTTTTTTCTTTTTTTCAATACAATTTATTTGAGACCATGAATAAATAAAAGTCAATCGACGTTTTTTTCACTTAGCTGAGTTCGTCTATCATTTATTGTTAGTCCACCCATTGAAAATACTCTTTCAGAGAATGTGCTTGCTGCTGGCACACTCAAAATATTTTCTGTGACTTGGGATAGTTTTGGCCATTTCTTTGAGTTTTTTCCCCAAAAACTGAGCAAATCACCTTTTAAACCTTCTTCCTTTAATGCCAAATAGTCAGCAACCTTATAAAAATAATTAACATTGTGAAACTAGTTGCTCATGTAAGCAAAAGTAATTAATAACAATGAACCAGTCTAAAAAAAACTTTCTTGCTTTTAATATAAAGATAATTTAATAATAAAACTTACTTCATTCGAAAATGAAGTTGTTGACGTCGTGGTGTACAAGCTGGCATAAAAGTCGTCCTCAAGTTTTATTTTTTTGACGGGTTGTTGTTCTGAAAAGTCATCTTGTGGCTCAGAGATTGGTGACATACAAAAATCGATGTGAGTGCTTAACCCACTGGTACCATCGCAAGATTTCCACTTCAGAATTGAGTTGCATATTTCACATTTCATTTAACGAATGCGTTCGTTACTACTCTGACTAGCTTGAATGACTTCCAAACAACACTCTTTCCTTTGTCACATTCGTATGTACTGACACGATCACTGTTGGAGTTAACTAATTTTTTAATGTCAGCCTTTCCCATATTTAACTTGAAATTCGAACTACGATTTCGAAAATTAAACAAATAATGCAATCTACGACTCGAAAACTTTCGGTAATTCATTATCAGCGATAAACAACGGCGCGTTGCCAAGATTAAAAAACGTTAGCAATGATAATTATTAATTGATACATTTTCGGTAAAGTAAAAAATAATTATTTTTTATAAAATAAAATAATTTTAATTTTGTGGTGATACCGCAAAAACTCGTCCCCATCCCCGCGGTAGTCCCGCAACGTTTTTTTCCATCCCCGCGGTAACCCCGCAAAGTCGTCCCCAATACCGCGGTATCCCCACCACGTTCGTCCCCATTTCCGCGGAATTACCGCAAAATCCGCGGTATTCCCGCCGTCCCCACTACCGTGCACACCTCTACTCTCAAGGTTGTGTGAAAATTTCATTACGATCGGATGAATGGTGTAGCAATGCATAAAGGACATGAATATATATATATACATATATACATACAAACATTCATTTTTATATATATAGATTTCTTGTAAAAATAACTTTCAGCATATTTTGCAAATATAAATTACAACTACATATACAAAGTGATATTTAAAATACTAATACAAAATATTTTGTATTCGAAATAAAGAAACTTATAAGAAAGTATTTTTTTTAAATAGTTTATAGTCCTTTACACCAGGTGTTTTAAGACAACATTATCCACACATGTGCTTTCTTCATCTCGGTGCGTGCGTAGTCAAGTTCGATCTTGATGCGATGACGGAACGCCTCTCTTAACAGTGCAACATATAATTGTCCATGGAAAAAACAGGCTCTGATATATAAAGTACCAATCGCTGCAATGTTTGACCTTGCGCCTTGTTGATTGTCGATACAAATGCAACTTGAAAAGGAAATTGATGCCGACGCAACTCAAAGAGCAATTCCGAATGTTTAGTAGCTAACAAAGGAATACGTGGAATTGCAACGTTCTGGCCACGAAGAGCTCTTGTACTGATGACCGCCAACAGACGGTGCGGTCTGAACTGGGCCACACAGACCCTGGTTCTTTTGCACAGACCTTGATTTCCATTGATATTTCGCAGCAACATGATTGCTACTCAAATTTTCAGTCGTAAATTATGCGAATCAAAGGCGTAGCGAGGGGAGGGCAGCGGGGGACAGTTGTCTCCGGGCGCAGGGCTGGAGGGGGCGCATTTACAGTGAGCAAAAGCTTTTTTTTATTATTACTATTTTGATTTATCTAGAGATTTCTATGGATCCGACTAGCCCCCGGTCATTAGGTGTTTTGGAAGGAAAAATGAAAAGATGGGTTTCGAAAATTTTTCAAAGTTGCTCCTTCTAACTCCCCACCCGGTCATCAGGTTTTTTTGAAAGCAAAAAAGGTTATGTAAGGGCGCATATTTTTTGCTTTGTCCCCGGGCGCAGTAGACCCTAGCTACGCCTCTGATGCGAATGAAGACTCGAAATCATCAGAGTATTGAGAAACTCAACAAGATAAAGGACAATATCCTATCCTTCTAACTCATCAACTGATCTGGAATTCGATGCACCATTTGGTTGTTGAGGAGTTAAAATTGCTCTATCGAAGATGTAATAATCTGTTTCGAGATGCCGTTCATGAAAATGTTCGTAAAATCCGAGGAGACCAGCAACTTGCCGTTCAAAGTCTGTGTCATAAACGTGAATCTGTGCAAACTTTGGTCGTGTATCTTCTTGAGGAAGTTATGTCTCGAGTTTATGTCAGGTCGCGTCGTGAACGCGAAATGTGTAAACGCCGTTTTGGGCGTTGGCAAAGCGTTTGTCCAGAGCAACATTTTCACTGATTGAAGTATACCGATTGATGTAGAAGCGAAGATACTGTTGTATGCTCGTACGCTTCGCAAAAATCTGAATTACACCAAAGCTACACAACATCTGGAGGCGGCATTTTGGCAGGCCCGTAGCTATCGGGGGCTGCAGCCCCCAATAAAATTTTTGGCATGTTTTTTTCAACTTATTTACACCTAAGCCAGCCAAGTGATGATGAAGTCACGATCCCCAATTTAAATTTAAATATAAATGTATTAAATAAAAATAAATAAATAAAGATAAATTTAAAATACAGAGTAGCACGCTACGTGATTCTGTAGTTATGTCTACTCTTGGACAGAGTGATGAACAAGAGTATTCACCAGAGTGGAATCAGCTTCGTGCTGTTTATTTTAGCATGTTGGACAGTATATAAAGAGAGTTGATGGAAAGATTTGTTGATGGTTCTTCTAAAGGTTTGACTTGTGCAGTGTCTGCCCTTCTAACAACTTCAGACAAGTTTTTAGATGTTAACGACCTTAAACCTTTGACGTAACTGCTAAAACAAGACAGGCATGACGATATTGAAAAATATATTGCAGATGAGGCTCTCACTGCAAGTAGGTTTCTAAAAAACAAATTTCAACTAGGCTGCAGTCTCCAGGAAGTGATGGATTTTATGCTGGACTATATGGATGCATTTCCTACTTTGCGTTGGCACTATTCAGCTGGAATGACTCTCGGCATCTCGACTGCCACTTGTGAGAATTCGTTTTCTTGTCTACTACGACCACAGAGAAGATCAATGTCCCATGAGAGAAAGAGCAAACTTGTACTTCTGGCATTAAAAAATATCTCTGTAAAGCAATTGATATAGATAACTTCTTGCAGACATTTTCGATTCAATCATGTCGCATTTTGATGTAATTGTAATTTATCAAAATTTTTGATAAAAATGTGTACACCTTTATCAAATACCAAGAATGCAATAAAATAAAATCGGATTTAAATAATTGTCTTGACAATGATCAAACCACATTCTAATGGAATGCACTTTTTAGTTTAGTTTCTCATTTCAAGCTAGTACACATCCAATCATGTTTTACACATGAAAATTGTCATCAGTTTCATAATCAGTGCTTACAATACTATAATAACTTCAATCTTACAGTTTTAGAACAGAGAAAGAAGCTAATTCAGCTTAGCTGACAAACTTTGGCTTTTGATTTTTGAATGACTCTCAATAATTCAAACTATTTTCATAATTTAGTATTTTTAGTGTTAGTCTGACAGTGCAATACTATTAACCCCAATATTGTTGAACTGATTAACTCGAAGAAACAATTAAAAGCTTAATTTCAAACCACACAATTTTTATAACAATATAAGTATAATGATATACTTGATATATAATCTAATCTTCTATTTAGATTGTTTAGAAACTGATGACAAGTTTTATGTGTAACACATGAATGGATGTGTAGTAACTTCAAATGAGAAGTTAAACTAAGTAGTACATTTTATTATAATGTGGTTTGATCTTTATCAAGACAAATATTTAAATCCGATTTTATTTTATTGATTTCTTGGCATTTGATGCAGGTTTACGAGTTTTTATCAAAAATAAAATAAACAAGTTATTGTATTGTGGACTATAATGGTAGTCTTAATCAATAATTAAATTTAGACAATAATTTGATTCATTGCTTTTATCCCAGTGGTGTGCCATGCATGCATCAAAAATCAGGATTGTGGATAACAACAAGCATACTGTTATTTGACAAAATTACCTGTGAAAATTGTTAATTTTTTTTATTACGAGCAGCGATATTGCAACTCTTAGAAAACCTTAAATCCCATAATAGGCTAATAGGATATCCAAAATGCTTTGGCGAATCTCCTTATCGTACGGGACTTCGCACCTTCGGCGCTCGCTCTCAGGCTTCTTCGGTGCATCCGTTTGTCAGTAGCCCCCCTACTACTTTTCAATGAAAAGTTTTCATAGCCCCACCACTCACTAAATCTTGCCTACGGGCCTGCATTTTGGGAGCATCGATCGTAACCTTGCCTTCAAGACCACAACTTTTTGTAGACTCGTTTCTTCTACGCAGACCAATGTGAACTTTGAAAATCCATTCAACCAATAATTTGAATGGATCGGCACTTCATTTTCATCAAACTCTTCAATCCGGACTACCGCGTTGAGATATGAGCTCTCAGTGTCGCTCGAACGTTAGCGCTGGCGTTTCTTTTACTGCGTTCACCTATTTCGGCATCGCTGTTGAATTTTTTCACGATGATTTTGCCATAAACCAAAAAAAAACGAGAGAGAGACCTTTAAAACGCCGGGAAACAGGGACGTAAATTCAGCATTTCCCAGAGGGGGGCAAAATTTTTCACCCATTATATACCTTACTGTTACTGACTGGGTTACCCGGTGCTGCCCGGGTTTTTTGCTTAGTTTTCTTTCTTTTTTGCCAATGAAACATCAAATAAATATAAGATTTTTTTTAATTTTTCAAAATTTTCTTATCAATGAAGTCTACATGCATGCCAAATGTTGCTCGTGCGGCTTGGATGTGATAAGCAAATGCTCTCACACACATTACCTTTTATATCTATATAAATGCGTAGGTACCAGCAGGGAGGGGTAGAGAGATGCAACCCCGCCAGTGTATCAATCGATATTTTTTTGGGTACAATACCTGGTTTTTGGAAAATGACCGTGGCTTTTTGGAGAGGAAAAAATGGAAGTCTTTGAAAAAAATTGGAAAAATACTTACGGCTATCCCTTACCAGTCATCAGTTTTTTTTAACAGAATGTGAAAAATGTCTAAAGTGCATCCTCCCAGGAATTTCTAGATCCACCACTGGGTGTAAGGGGCGTAAATAATTTAATCATATTGCAGGGGCAAGTACAGGAGGATTAGTAAAAAAAAATGTCCAGAATGGGGTGGGTAAAATTTTGTTTTATTTTTGTGTAATAAATATTAATAACTTTGAGGTAGATCACTGTGAGGGAATCAACATTGTATGTATCAATACTACTAATAAAGTACAGTTCCACGAGTTCGCTGATTGTATTTTGGCACAGAAAACAGCTAAACTTTGGACCAACGCTGATACACAATTTATTACTCTGCATTTATTGGTAAATCTAGCATCGAGCTCAGATATAAAATTGTCTACACACGCAAAAAGGATTCCAATAGGTACGCGTTGAATCATCACAAGATTAAGTAAAATTAAAATCAACAATTTATATAATATACTCTAGATAAAAAAATTTTAATTTTGGAAATCAAGGGGGCAAACTGTCTAAACACGCCAGAAGGATTCCAATATGCATTAAATCATCACTAGGTCAAGTAAAGTTAAAATTAAAAATATATATATAGTAAACTCTAGGTAAAAAAAATTTCAAGTTTTGAAAATCAGGGGGGAATTTCACCCTGCCCCCCGCAATTCACGTCCCTGCCAAGAGACCCCGCTATTAAATTAATACAAATAATAATTTTATTTTCACAGGCGTATTAGGGTTTCATAACATTCGCTTGATGGCAATTGCAAAAATTAAAAAGTAGAAAATAATAATTAAATATTAATTTAAATTTAACGGGCGATTTAATCGCTTTACAACTACCTAGTACTACATAGCGAAGTTAGAACGTTTTTGCAGGGCATTCGTTTTGGAACTCACAGTATGTATCTGTGCGTGTGTGT